>JAWNNV010001058.1:0-359474 GCA_035044485.1 Scaptomyza reducta
TTTATAGAGAATGCAATGTACAATGTACAAAAAGCTAAGTAACGTAATACTTTGCTTATTTATAATATTATTGCAATTAAGTTGGACTCAAGAAACAAATGTAAGATGTATGGATACCATATGATTGTAACGACCTAAACTTTCCAAGTTCCGCTCGAACAGCAACAAATTTTAAAATAGTGGAACGACTTTGTAAAGGCACAGCGAAGGAGGCTTATAAAATGCAATTGTGACACAAATGCGGCGCTAATCAGTAGCCCCCCCAAACGCCATCTGTCACCCAACTTGCGACTAAGCCGCCGAAGTAGAGAGTTTTTCATTGGGCCATTAAATATGCAAGAAAAATAAAAATAAAAATATCAACTAACAAGCAACGAGTTCGTGGCATATAAAATAATTTGAAAACATGGCATTTGCGTAATGAAGCATGTGGGAAGCGCGACGCGAAGATGTTGCGAGCAAGTGAAAAGCGCTCATAAATGCCAGAACTTGTGCAAGTCCTTAACTTTTATGCGCAACGCAAAAGGGTTGAAGGGGTGTGTGGAAATGATGGATGGGGGGATGAGGGTGTTAAGGTGTGTTACAAATAGACTACAGGTGCAAGTGGCGTATCACACATGTTTGTCATGCGAAAAGAGTACAGAGTGTGTCTCAGTTTGTCTTAGTGGCTGCGGTTGAGCTGACACAAATGTGCGAATTCTCTCACCAACTTTTAGTAACACATCCATACACACACACACATACACTCACAAAAAAGTCACTGTTCGGGATAAGCAAGCGACTGGGTTGGTATTCGCATTCAGTGCGTAATCTTCACCTTTTTCACAGCTTTGTCATGCACTTTTATTGCATGCTTACAGACGCCTTTCCTCTCCTTCAGTACTTGCCGCTTGCATCGACAAAAGTTGCGCCTTGAATTTGCTACTTTATGCCACGTAGCATTCACCAAAATCCAAAACCTCAGCCAAGGCGATTGCCAGGCACTGTGGTGTAGGTTGAGACAATATTAAAAAAATACTTTAAAATTAGAGTAGAAATGTGAAATAGATAAATGCAATTATAGATAAGCTTTTCAAGAAACTTGAAGTCAATTCTTTTAAACCATTACAAAATAAAATATATATATATATATATATCAATTAATATCTTACTGTATAAAATAAAATAATAACTAACATTTGCTTAACAAATATAATAATATTTATGTTTTAAGTCATTAATAATATAATGCATATATTGGATATATCTATTGAACAGATATTAAACCATATTTTCCGGCATTTGGTTTGGTTTAGGTTTCTAGGTTAAAGTTCATGCTTTGGTGTGTAGATTTAGTCCATTGTAGTTTGCATCTGAAGCTCCACTAAGTAGTTGTAAGCTGCATAATGTATTTACGCAAGCACCGGAAATTGGGTGCTACAAGCAGTTGAAGAGCTGACTGCGGGTATGGTAGAGGCAGCTGCTGCCTCGTCAGGTTGCAGCCGCTGTGCTAAACGCGAATAGACAAGTGTGATCCCATGCGGATGTGGATGCGGGTGCAAGTTTGAGATGCGGGTTACTCGGTTGCCGCTTGCTGGTTGTGGACTGCTGCAAACATACGGCAGCATAGGTTATAAATCTTTGCTGAGTGTACCAACCATTCTTGAGTGTTTGTTGAGAATTAATGATTATCTAAATATTATATTTTAATTGCTCGTGCGAAATGCAAAATATGGAATCCGAAAGAGGATTTAGAAGCTAAATAGCAAATTAAATAAATGCAACTAAAAGGATTATTTAATAATTTAAATATTTTTTTGGCAGCACATTGAGTTTGTAAACTTGTAACAAGCCTCAATTAGTAGAGTTTTGACCAAGCTCAAATTTGGTGGTGTTGCATGATCAAATCTCGACAGCAAATGAAGTTTTTTTGAAGTTAAGAAGTAAGCTAAATTAGCAGAGTCTACACCCAAACACACAACCTACACACGCATCAAAAACCGACACCAAATGTGACTAACTGTGGGAGAAATGAACACACAGGGCAACTATTTACCGAAAACGAGTGCATATATTCATACACATCTACATACATACATACTACGTATGCATATATGTATATTTGCATGGAGGTAAATATTGTATATCCCCGTCCGTATGTTAATTTTCAGTAATTGCAGAACATTTTGCTTTTAATACCGGCAGAGGTAAGCAAAACTTTCATACTACCTATAGGTATATTCTCAGGCCATCCTTTCTTCCATCTGTACCTTTGTTGAACATTTCTGCGGTTATATGCAAATTAACTTAAATGTCAACGCTGGAGCATTTTTTGCGATGACAAAAGCAGAATTCAGACCTAACGAAAAGTCAAAATGTGGGAATTAAAAACCGGGCACCAGCAAAATGGCTAAAAATTGTACAGAAAAATGAAGCACGCGACGAATGTTGAAGGTTGAAGAGACAAAAGCGAGAGAGAAAGATTGAGTCTGTCCGAAAAAGGGGCAAACTGCAAACGTCAGCCAAATTGTACCATTTTTTTTTAAACTCTACATTGACTGAAACTCGGTGACAATGATGTTAACTAGAGTGTGAAAACTATGATTGGCTGTCGAGAGAAACATGCAGAAGGGTTGCCAAGAGGTGGACAAGATGGGGTGGGAAAAACGAGCCACAGACAGCGGAGAGTGATGTGAGGCAGTCGTTGTCGCTGTCAGCAGTAGAAGACGAGGCGGCGTGGAGGAACGGATGCCAGTGCCAGCAAGTGCTCTATGGTTTATACCGTATTTGCAGTCAGTAGTTAACTGGGATGACATCCTCTTTGCTTTAGGTATGTATGCGCACACGCACACGCAAACGCACATATAAATATACACACAAATCTGTTGTTGCAACACATACAATTTCAATTTGCCATCGCCTATGGGTGGAATACAAACTGTAAGCGAGGCATTGCGTCTATTGGCAGTGAAAAACAGTCGCAAAATGAAAGCAATTATTTTCAAGCGAATTCTAATTATGATTATCCAGAAATGCGTCAGTGGCTCTTATTTTTAATTTCCTGGAAATTGTAATGGATCAAACGCTAAAGCAAAACTTTCCAAAAATCAATATACAATGTACACGATTAATGCAAACAAACTTAAGGTTTTGTAAATGCTGCTTTATTACATTTGATTGCTTGAATTTATTGATTATCTAAATATTACATTATTTTTAAGTGGCGTACATTAAGTAAAACTAAAATATTTGTCGGTTAGTCATAATCGGTTTGTTCCGGGTCCATTTTCAGTGTCGTCTCAGATAATCCGAATCAACTTTGCTTAGTTGCGGTCGGCCAGACAGTTGCTAACCTCACGACGGTTGCGGCACTCCTTCAGCTCACGATCGAACCATTGGCCACCGGGGCATGCCTGATGCCTAGCGCGGCTGTTGCGGCACACATAGAAACGGCGGCAATGTCTGGCATTTGTAAAGATGGTACCATCCTCAAGACCTTGGCAATCTCTCTGGGAGCCCAGGGCTTCAGCTGGTTTGCTTATAATTGCTTTCTGAATTGCAAGTGGTTTCTGTGTTGTTGTTGTGCAGGGTGGTGGTTTGCAGGTTGTTGTTGCGCAGGGTGGTGGTTTGCAGGTTGTTGTTGCGCAGGGTGGTGGTTTGCAAGTTGTTGTTGTGGTGGTTGTAGTTGTAGTGGTTGTCTTCGTTGTTGTAGTTGTCGATGTTGTGCGTGGTGTTGTGGTGCTTGTTGTAGTAGTTGTTGTGGTAGTTGTAGTTGTAGTAGTTTTCGTCGTTGTTGTAGTTGTCGATGTTGTGGATGTTGTGCAAGGTTTTGTAGCTGTCGATGTTGTGCAGGGTGTTGTAGAAGTTGTCGTGGTTGTTGTGGTTGTTGTCGTTGTGGTGGTTGTAGTGGTTGTGGTTGTCGTTGTGGTTGTTGTCGTTGTTGTGCATGGTGGTGTGGTGCTTGTTGTAGTAGTTGTTGTGGTAGTTGTAGTGGTTGTCGTCGTTGTTGTAGTTGTCGATGTTGTGGTTGTTGTGCAAGGTGTTGTAGTTGTCGATGTTGTGCAGGGTGTTGTAGTAGTTGTCGTGGTTGTTGTGGTTTTTGTCGTTGTGGTGGTTGTAGTTGTAGTGGTTGTGGTTGTGGTGCTTGTTGTAGTAGTTGTTGTGGTAGTTGTAGTTGTAGTGGTTGTTGTGCAAGGTGTTGTAGTAGTTGTCGTGGTTGTTGTGGTTGTTGTGGTTGTTGTCGTTGTGGTGGTTGTAGTTGTAGTGGTTGTTGTCGTTGTTGTGCATGGTGTTGTGGTGCTTGTTGTAGTAGTTGTTGTGGTAGTTGTAGTTGTAGTGGTTGTCGTCGTTGTTGTAGTTGTCGATGTTGTGGTTGTTGTGCAAGGTGTTGTAGTTGTTGTTGTAGTAGTTGTTGTGGTGGTTGTAGTTGTCGTGGTTGTTGTACAAGGTGTTGTAGTAGTTGTTGTGGTAGTTGTAGTTGTAGTGGTTGTCGTCGTTGTTGTAGTTGTCGATGTTGTGGTTGTTGTACAAGGTGTTGTAGTTGTTGTAGTAGTTGTTGTGGTAGTTGTAGTTGTAGTGGTTGTCGTCGTTGTTGTAGTTGTCGATGTTGTGGTTGTTGTACAAGGTGTTGTAGTTGTTGTAGTAGTTGTTGTAGTAGTTGTTGTGGTGGTTGTAGTTGTAGTCGTTGTTGTAGTTGTCGATGTTGTGGTTGTTGTAGAAGGTGTTGTAATTGTTGTAGTAGTTGTTGTGGTGGTTGTAGTTGTAGTCGTTATTGAAGTTGTCGATGTTGTGGTTGTTGTGCAAGGTGTTGTAGTTATTGTGGTTGATGTCGTTGTTGTTTCACATGGAGGAGTGGTGGTTTCACATTGAGTGGTGCTGGGAACTGGCTTTGGCTCATCACACGGTGGCTTTGGAGTGGTTACGCACGGAGCTTTGCCACTTGATCCGGACATATGTCCTGCATGATTGTAGCCAGACAAAATGTCACCACTGCGTTCACCATTGTGGCAGTCAACCAAGCTCGGCAGGTTGCAGATCTGTGCCCTGGGATCAAAGAACAGACCATGTCCGCACTCTCTACGCAGCGCTCGTCCTCGCAGGCAAACGTAGAAGCTGGAGCAGCTTATGGGATCCGCAAACGAGAGTCCATTTACGTGCTCCGAACAGTCAGGTTTGTGTCCCTCGCCGGTTGCAGCCAGACAAGAAAGGGCTATCACAAGTGTGAGCAGCAGCACGTTGTCTGCAAAACAAGTCAACACGCGCCACATTAGAATATTAAGCCAACTGTAAAAGCCTTGGCGAAAACTTACAAACTTTCATTGTTATTGTAGTCCTTAGCTTTGCTATAACCGTTGAGAGTAGTAACTTCTGCACTGTACGACAAACTGCATCTGATGCATCGCTTATATAGCTCTCAACTAGGTTCTTTCCGTTATCAGCTTCCAGCAATTACACCAAGAAATGCTTAGGCACTTGACTGCGACATCGACTCAACGACACGTGTATAGGAAGCAAGATGTGCAAATCAAGAAAACCATTAGCCAAATTGACCGCGATACTACTATACATAATATTAATATTCTCAACCAGCATCAACAGTTGAAGGAGTTATGTAATACCTATACTATAGGTATAGGTATATAGTATAGGACCCTATACTGATAAAATGCCAGATTTGTATGGTGTTTTGTTTTGCCATGTAAGTATGTACCACACAGAACGAAGCATCTCCCCATAAAGTATATATCTTCTTGATCAGCATTAACAGCCGTGTCGATATAGTTATGTACGGCTGTCCGTCCATCTTTTTGTATGATGCGTTGATCTCAGAAGCGGAGTACAAGTTTGTTTCAAATTTTCGATAGCTCTTGCCGTTTTCGATATGCACATGCGATCGATAAAATAACATCTTAAAATTGAAAATCTTGCAATCGGCGTTTGAAACATAAATATTTATTGAAATCGGTTGAGAAAATCCCGGTGATATGGAACATCGAAGTTCAGTCAAGTATGCATTCTTGCAAACACTGACTGTATTCGTTAAGTATAGGGTTCAGTTCATCTCCTTGTCGGAATTTTTCGTCTAGCGTATTTCTATTATTTTTTTTAATAAATCTTTTTTAAAGAAACCAACTCCAAAATGTGTACCTACGGAGATATCTACACGCTGAGCTCAACTAAAACAGGAAAAAGCCAGAACACTGCAAATTGTTGCATCTGAGCAGTTTTGTACCAATTCCGACCAGTAAAAATATTTGCAAATGGCCTGAACATGAAAGCAACGTGTAGCGCTATTTAGGAGACCCACTGGATAACCCACAACCATATATGTTACCAGACAAAATGTGAATGTGATGTTGTAGAAGGAGAATTTTTCAAACATTTGCGCTTTGCATTTGTCAGCCTCCAACACTTGTGGTCCGACAAATGAATGAATATTTAACAAACTTGTGCACAATTCATGAGCACAGTTTGAATATTTCAGTTGACACGTCGGGCTCTTACACCACCATAACCACTCACACACACATATATATATATATACATAAATAGACCAAATCCTTGATGCTGTCCCCACTCATGTGCTTGTATTTGGGACATGTACTTTTGTCAACTTGCATTTCAATCTGGGGTTATGTATGTATATATGTGTAGATATAATAGTTACTCGTAAACAGGAATTTGACTGGTGACACAATTTACTTTGAAATTGTATACAGCAGAACCCGAGAAAAGCGAATGGATTCCATTAAAATTTCTATTGAACGAATGCCAAAACACTCATTGATATTTACTTTTCCAGAATTGATACGGTTACCATTTTTAATACGCTTTTTTAAGCTAAAGAAGAGTTTCATCCATAGTAATAGTCCAAGTTTTAAAAAATTAAACTTATTTTTTTTATCATTAAGGGAAAATTTATTTTATATACTTGGTATCACTTATGATAATCGGTTAAGACTTATTTTCAAATATTCAATCCGCATATTGAAGTTACTATTATTTTTTAAACACAAATGTGAAACTCAAAATTACACAAAATGTTTGTGAAGCTTACCACTCCCGGGAGTAAATTGCACCTTCAATTTTTCTTGCAAGTTGTTAATGCTAACTGATCTTTATGTTATCAATTTCATTTTTTATCTGTTATCATTTTCGAATATTTATTGTAAAGGAACGCTGTAGCTTACATATCCAAAACACACACTCATACATATTTACACAATTCCTATGAAGTTTTTTATTACGAGTAATTGTTTTAAGATATATTTTTTTTTTTTAGAGTTTTGGTTTACACATATGTATAATTCTACCGTTTTTTTGTTTTTAGCTGAAACAATAGAACTCACAAGTTCCGAAATATTTACAATTCATACTAAGCCATTAGTAGAAGATACATTTTGAGACCACAATTGCCAATATAAATGTATTTCAGCATTATTATTAGTACAAACCAATTCCAAGAGTTTGCTTTTTAATGATTTTTAAAAATGGAACGATTAAGGGGCCTTTTGCATTTTGCGTGTAAAGGTTTATTTTATTTGTTAAATGTACTGTTTTTAATATGTTTTCAAAAGTTTTTCATACAGCTTTGTACTGCAGCATTTTAATACTAATATTTTTATTTTTACTTTTTTTTTGCATTAATACTATATGTAAGTTTCATTTCGTACATATCAAATTCTCTTTATAACTTTTGCTTAATTTGTTCATTAACTTTTTTGCTTTGAATTGAATACTTTTTCTTCGTTAAATATTTCGCAGCAGCTAATGTTCTGCTGTATTATGCTATTCTTTATGCTCAGTGTCTCCTTATAATAGTACTTTATTGATACAACCATAAATTAATTGCTTAAATACCGCTAAAGATTCCCCAAATTAAATTTCTGCAATAAAGTTAAACATAAATTAGTTTTTTTTTAATTTTTATATACACATCTCTTAAGAAGTTTTTTTTTCGCTTTATTACCCAAAAAGGTAGAGATTGAAATGCAAAATATTTGTAATCGTTGTTTAGAAATTATATTTATAAGAAAGCAAACGAAATTTGAAGTCTGCCAAACTTTTTAAGTTTATTTATATTGAATATACACATATTTATTTCTTATTTTTAAGCAATTCATATAAATATGTTGAGTTTATGGCATTGCATGAAATCGGATTCGAATGTTTTAGTCGTAAAAGTATCTACAATAAATCGTACTTGTAGACAGACACATTCAGCGAGCTTAATCTCTTTATTTGTATATTGAGCTTAAAATTCTAGGCATAGTCTCTAAAACTGAATCGTTCACATATCAATTGTGTCGTGAGCTTTCTCCTTTCTGCCCTGCTGCTGCTGCGGTTTCTGGTCTACTGCTCAAGTTTTGTCCTCGGACACTTTTGTGCCACTAATTGAGCTGCTGACGTTGCCACAGTCGCCGCCGCACTCGTATCCGAAATGCCGTTGCCTGCGGGTTGCCGTCTGCGTCTGTGTGCAGAGCCTGCGGCTGACACTTTCGCCAACTGACACTATTGTTGATTCTGTTGTTGACTCCTGCAGTGCTGGATTGTGGACTTTGTTTCGGCCACGATTGCAGCAGATTGCCACATTTCGGGCGAGAACAAATTTAATAATCCACAAGAGTGTCAAAATCGTTGAAATATTTCGCCAGTGCAAATAGCCAGAACAACCAATTAGCGTATTCCAGCTGACACTGGCGGATTTAATGGCCGATGCCGAGTATTCACCTGGGGATTAAAAGGATTCAGTAAGGCGGTTGTGTGTGTGTGTGATTGTAAGTGTGTGGCTTGTGGTTATCATCAAATGTTTATTGTAATTGTTTCAATTCATGCAAAGTACTACGCAAATTAATACTCAAACCCAAAACTCGCATTCAATTTAAACTCTAATTCCGTGGAAAACAATTTGTGCAATTTGCAAATTTGCAACGATGATTCCTGTTGTCTAACGGTATGTGTGCGTGTGTATTCTTCAGAGTGCGTGTAACTAGTCGATTGAATAAATACAGGCAAATTGTAATTAAATATTTCTATGGCAAAATTGAATAGCAAACAATGCAGCCCAAAAAACACACACAAATAAAGGTACGCATAAATTGTCTGATATTTGAGTATGCATCGGCTATATGCAAACTATAGTATACTTTATTTTGGTACTGTGTGAATAAGATGCGTGATGTGTGCACAAAATAAATAATTTTTATCAAAATATCAACAATGTCCAAATGAACTGAGTACATGCAACAAATGATTAGAAAATAACTATGTATTTGAAAATATGTCAGATAAAATTGATGGCTTATCAATTCATTCAATATTCATTTATTTATTTATTTGCTTAATGTTGATTAAAAACACGCCCCAAGCATATTTTCAAAAAACTAAAAAACAAAATAAATTAGATCTTTACAAGTTAATAGATTTATTCTAATTATTAAATATATTAAGTTATATAGCAAATATAATGATAATAAAATATAGAACAAAACAAGCAAATATAAAAAAATACTAATATGATACAGATATACAATTGCAAAGCCAATTTGTTCATGTTTCAATAGCTTGGAACACTGGATAAAAATATAAAATAGATAATTTTAAAACATTAAAGGCTTAAACGAAAATAAGACAAAATGTAATAATATAAATCATTTGAACAGAATCAAATTGATTCTGATTACTGATACGAAATCAATATATTAAGTTCCAAGCTCATTATGTATAGTCAAACATATTACATTTTGCTATCATCAAAGAGCTCATAATAAATTATGCATTTTCCACTCAGTCAGCAAATTGCTGAAATAGACCAAAATTTATTTATGCAGAATAATTAAGTATATAGCCAAATGTTTTGGCCCCAAAAGCCGCATTTGACATGGTCACGATAGGTGCGGCATATGAATTCTAAATAAAATAATCTAACTAATACTAATAATAATGATGGAATCCATGGGTTACATATGGGCAAACAACACTATGTACACATGTTGCATAGTTGGAAGTGTGTAAAAGAAAATTAATTATGGTGTAAAGTATTTTTGGGGCGTATAATAAATGGGGAAAAATGCGAAAAAATCAGGGAAATTGTATGCAAATAAATAATTAATAATATCATTAAGTTATTAATAATCATTTGTCATGATTTTTATTGTCGTTTTAAAATTTATTATTATTTCCTTTCGGTTTTTTCTTTTTGTTCTGTGCAGGCATTTTTTTTTGCCGCCAGTTGACCAGCAACTATTGAAAGGCTGTAATGCACAGTTCAACAACAACAACAATAAGAATAACAACAATGACTTTATCATTGTAATATCGGAAACAAAAGCACCACACAATGACATTAAGTTTATTAACCCCTTTTGGCACTTATGTAAAAGTCCATGTAAAAATATGGAATTTTAAACAAAAGTCGTCAATATAAACAGGTTTAATTTTTTGTGCAGCAGCACACCAAACCCAAATGCCATTAAAGTGCACATACAATTTTGCACATCACATAACACACTTGCTTACACACACACACACACGCATACACACCCACTGGCACACTTCATGATTCTGTGATTTCCATTATCCGGCTTTAACATGTTAAACGCATTTGTTGGGTTTAAAAGTGCTTCGAGCCGCATTTTATCTGCGCCAATTAGTCGAGTATTAAAAATACATAAATTCCATACCATATTAGTCTTGTTTTTCCCTTTTCACATTTCTCTTTAATGCGTTTTCTCGTTTTCTCTTTATGTTATATCAAAATCATAATAAAATACATCAATATGAATTAACACGAACACCGCATGAGCATGTTTTTCTGTGTTCATTAGTTTGTTATGAAGTTAATTAGGAGGTTTATTTTGATATGTTAGTGTAGCGTCGAAAGCTGCGGGCAACTAATTTAATATTCATAATGTTTCGCTTGCAAATTTGTTTAGTTGTGCTAGAAATATTGATTAAATTTGTTTCATGATATGCGTTAAATCATCAATATGATTTTTAAAATATTTTCTGGCTTTAGTATACTTAATTTTAACATTCTTTAGATTTCGAGATTATTCATAAATCATATAATTTTGAGTAAATTGTAACTTTAATCCTTTGTACTAAAATTTTGAAGGTGAGCATCAATAAAGTTTAGCGAATTTCGGTCTGCAATGGCTATTTGCATCATGAATCATTGAAAATATTCATAATTTATGCCCTGTTTGATTTGAAGTGGCACAGAACAACTGTGCAATGAAAACCGCAGCTAAAAATGGGGAGTGCCAGTTATACGTCCTGAGCAGGGGTGACAACAACTGACAGACATGCCCTTAAATCATTATATTGCCCTATCAGACTTTTCTGACATATAAAAAACATGTACATCACTTGACATTTTCGCATATAACGTGTTTTTAAACCTTAACTCGAACACGAATACGAACACAGCCTAACAAGCGAACATTTGCCGCAATTGGCAATGCCATTTTTATGGACATTATTTTAAAGCCAGTGGCCCGAATAAACGTGACAGTTCTTGTTGGCAACATACAGACATACAGACAGATAAAAGGACCAACAGCCAGAAGCGTGTAAACGACAAATGGAAAGCGCGCACCTGTCCCTCAAAAGGCCCGTGTGTGTGTGTGTGATTGTTTGGACCAGCAGCAGTCAGGTGTCATCATCACTTAGCAGCTGAATGCCACAACCCACTCGCCTACTCACTCAATCAGTTGTTGTTGTTGTTGTTAGGGAGGGAGGGTGCGAATAAGTAGCATGCTTCAAATTGCCAGCGACATGCACAGAGAACACATGTCAAAGTTGACATACACGCACAGCTCAAACAACAACAACAGTACAAGTGTACATGCTGCAAGCCAAACGATTTAAATACAAATACAAATTGAGTATTGGTTCACAAACATCTCTCAAAGACACACACACGAATCAAACTACAAAGACTACAGACGTATCTTTGTGCACTGCTAGACAAACAGACAAACCAGATAGTTGCCAATAGTACGTCATCATCTTCACTATCATCCGCATCCACATTCTCATCATCGTCTTCTCATTCCCACTGTTGTCATCGTCGTTGTGGACATTGAACAAATATCACAATTGTCGACATTTCGAGATAACAATAAAAGTGCACCCGTTGCTGTTGTTCCTGTTGTTGTTGTTGATGTTAATGTAACTGTTTCTGACTGAGTGGCCATAAGCATCGTAGAAAATTGTGTAAACAAAATAAAAACCAAATATTGCACTATGGAACTTTCGTCGAGTAGAAAAAGGTAATAAAACGAAAGAGCCAAAAGTTTACACGTGGACAAATATCTGTAAAACCATTATAGGTAAACAATAAAAAAAAATTACAAAAAGGTAGAAAGAACAAATTCGGTTTGTTGAATATGTGAACAATGTAAAAAGTTGGCAACAGTTTCACTTTAAGTTTCACTTAAAGTTCATTTAACAATAAGTTCATAGGCAATATCCTACAATATAGTATGTGTAACATTTAGTTGGCTACAAATTGCTACATTCAATAATGATATGTATTATATTAAGCAATTGCTTTCACACCACTGTACATGCGGGCCCCGAATTAAAAGTCAGAAGTTCCGAACTCATCGAGAAATAAAATTCAATTAGCCTAAATGAAAACTTAATTCAATTGGCATGCAATACAAAAACATTTGGCACTGACTGAACGCATGGCTTGGCCAACACCCAACTTCGCTTTCCTGCTTTCCCGCAGACTTACCGTTTAGCACGTGCAACACAATGGTGCGAGGTGCGCTGTTCGAGGGACTGCACGTATAGTTGCCCGAGTCCAGCTTCACAACGGCGGGTATAATAAGTGACGCCCTCTGCAAATAAAAACAAGCAAAAGTGGTCGTAAATTCGAATTCATACGCAAGAGTTTCATTGTATGTGTGCGGGTTGCTGGAGCTGGCGAGACAGTTGTCAGACGTGGCTCACGCGGCGTATACGCTACAGGAGGTGCCACACTCATTAAGTGTGAAGGTGCGTCACACTTGAGTGGCACCCACAAATAAATGAATTATATGCACATACAATATGCACACACTCATATCAGACGTATATTAAAATGGTAATTTGACAGCGTTTATAATTTTCGACAGTGTTGCGAAAATAAATTGAATTCAAAATGCCATAGAGCAAACCATTAAACCACCCACGCAGCCACTCAACCCACTTTCCCTCTTTCTCGTTCTAGCAATTTGCGTAATAAAAATGCTAAGTGTGTCAAAGAGAGAGGAGAGGAAGAGATAATGATAATAATAATGATGAGAGACACGCCCACACGTGCGGTAAGCCACTTACCGTTATCTGTTTAATGAAACTGCTGCTTGGCAGCATTGTTGTTGTTGTTGCTGCCGTTGTGCTTGGCTCTGTTGTTGTAGTCGTTGCTGTTGTTGTTGCCGTCGTGGTTTCCTCTTCGCTTGCAGTCGTCATAGTTGCAGCAGCAGCTGCTGCTGCTACTAGTGTTGTCGTCAATGTTGCCGGCGTGTCAACTGGCATTCCACCAGCAACAACAACCACTTCACCCGCACCAACACCAGCTATCAGCGTTGTCGTTGCCATTGTGGCTGTTGTGGGCGTGGTCGTCGTTGGCATTGCATATCCATATCCGGAGTTGCCGACTCCATCACTCACGGATATCGCATCTAGAATATATGAACGTGTTATGGCCGATATATCGTTTAGCCTTTCTGCTGTAGTCATCGTTGACGTCGATGTCGCTGCTGGCGTTGTCGTTGACACTTCCGTTGGCAGATCGATGCGCTCAATTTCCGTTCGCCAGCCACGACGATTATGCAAATAGATTTGCTTCTGATTGTAAAACCAATTAATGAAAAGCGGCGGTTCCAATGCCTGGCTAATTATGCAGCGCAGTTTCACTTGACTTCCGGCCTTCACGTGGCGCGTGGACTCGCCGATTAACTCCGTTTTAGGTTCTGCAAAAGACAACCAAACATGAATGAGAGGGATGAGAGAGGGAACAAACACACCCATACACACACACACACATAGTTTAGTGAGTCGCTTACAATCTGTGCAAAATCAGTGCACTCAGTCTCTGATTTATTAGCCTGTCCTGTGATTTATGTTAGGTTTTGGGGTGTGCCATGCTCTGCTAACTGAGCTGCATTTTGTGAAGTCTGGATTTCATTGATTGTCTCTGTAACAGCTTTTAAATAAGGCTACTGGGTCAGTGCAGTAACTGCCGGTTGAGCACTTGCATAATTATGCTGATAAATCTGATTTGAAGTCCTTATTTCCTTTTCTACCTTTTTGCTAATTTTTTTGTGAACTTGTTTAATACCAGAAAATCAGAAATATGACTTTGAGAATGTGCCAAATTGTCTATATTCTATAATATTCTATAACGTAATCTTACCTATTTCTTGAGATTTAAAGGACAAACTGACTTCATACGTATGCTGAATTTAATCTTATTTCTCCTCAGCTCTACGCGTATTTTTATACATTAATCTATCTTGCTTTCTTGAGCAAAGGTGGTTTTTTTTCAATGTAAGTACCACACTTAATTAAATTTAAATTTGCAGCATCGTTAAAAAGCTTATGACTTTTTTTTTTTTTCTTCTTTTCTTTCAATTTTTTAATGAGTTACATTTATGCTTACTCACCGACAATACGCAAGTGCACAATGGCGCTAGCCTTGGGCTCCGTTGAGACCTGGCACTCGTAGGTGCCCTCATCCTTGAGCTGTACGTATTTAATCTGAAGGGACCACCGTTCAGGATTGGGCGAGAAGACAGATTGAAAACGCTGATCTGCTATGAAGGTGGTTTGATCAACGGTAAGGATGTGACCATCTCGCATCCTGAGCCAAGAGATGGGCTTCTTAACCAATTGTTTGACCTGCAAAGAGGAATATCATGGACGATGACAATCAATATGTAAGTTAATATCAAATTAGGCAATAATTGAAAGCAATCTGTCAATATTGGGTTCATATTTTAAACACAATACAATTTTGTTTGAATTTCTTGCGGGGCGGCGATGAAAATAATAATTGGAAAGCATGGACGCCCACAAAAGCGAAAAGCCCAGTTGACTAATGAATGATGTCAGCGAAACTTTGTCTATGTGTTCGTGCTTCATACAACAAAACTTTGGCGCCTACAACAACAGAATAACGGTATTAGGCAACAATGTAACGGTAAACAACAATGGCAACAGCAAAACGACGATTCATTTCTCTCAATAACGACAATAAAAATTTAGAAGTAATTTTAAAAGGGAGATTTCCTCCATGCAATTCACCGCGCACGTAAGGAAAACAAGTAAGAAAGCTCTAGTCAAGGAATCCCGACTAGAAGATACCCTGAACCCCATAGTACCCTGAACCATGCAAGTATGTGTGTGTATTGTGCATACCTTTATTAGAATGCTCTATATCTCCTGTGTTTGTCAACCGATTCCAATAAAAATTTCAAAGATTGTCATTGTTTCGTTGTTGTTTAAAACGACGCCTACAAGTTTTCTAAATCGAACATTTTTTGTTATCGATCACATGTGTATATCGGAAACAGGGAAAGTTATCGAAAATTTGAAACAAACTTGTACTGCCTAGGGATTAGGCGAGCTTATGTTCCAAATCTGGAGTCTCTAGCTCTTAAAGTCTCTGAGATCGACGCGTTCATACATACGCACGGACAGACGGACATGGCAATATCGACACGGCTGTTGATGCTGATCAAGACTATATATACTTTATGGAGTCGTATATGCCTTCTTTGCCTGTTACATACTTTTGCACAAAACCATTGTAACCTTTTCACCCATTTTCAATGGGTTCAGGGTATAATAATACACATTGAATTCGAGCAGGAAGCGGAAGACTGAAGAAGCAGACATGCTGTACGAATGTGTGCTTACATTTGTGTCTGTCTATATTTATGTTTACTTGGTGGACTACTTGAAATACATGTTGTATGGAAGTGCGCATCGTAATTACACTTGACACAGTCTTGCGATTTACTTTTGCAGAGAAAGTTCGGAAATAGTTCCATATTTTTGACAGCTTGCAAACTTATTTAAATTATATTTTCATAAATTGATTTTTCAATAATATGTCGTTTGAATTTAATTTTAAATAACTGCTATTAATAAAAAAAAAACAAAGAATATATTTTTAAGATCTTATGAGATGTATAGCAATGGGAACGTATTTAATCACCTGATTCTGCTGTTATATGACATTTATTCAAAATATTTAAATAAAACCGCACTATGATCCGTACATATATTTATTCTAAATGCTCATTTAATCCACTCAAAACTCAGATTCACTTAAAATTCTACGCACACATTGCGCGCAGTGTGAGTCGATTCAAATACCCTATTAAAATATATATATATACGAGGGTGGGGAAGGGGCAACTCAGCTGACTAAAATGGTCGATTGCTTGCCGTGGCAGTAGCAGGGACTGTGCCAGCGACTGTGGGCTGTGGCAGTGGCAAATGACAGTCTTTGAACTGCTGTCATCAACTACATTGTCCGTGTTAGCTACGGCAATGGCGGTGGCATTGGCGACGTAAACGAGACAGAAGAGGCATGGCGAAAGGGAGCGGAGGAGAAGTTGGGTGGAGCATCGTTGAACGACGTCATGATTAGATACTATAATCATTTGAGTTTTATGTGCTTGTTGTTTTTCATTGTGGTTGGCCCTGTCTTGCTGCCCTGTCGCCATGGAACTAAAAGTGTCTGAGGCACGCACACAAAAAGGAGGCAACCCCCAAGTCCTGACACCCAACTCCAAGCTGCCCGCCAGTCTGTCTGCCTTGGTCATAATTGCAGCCAGCCTTTCTGGTGGTGTTGTAGTTATTGTTGTTTCTGTACGTGCTGTCAAAACTATATGAATATGCCGTTCCAGAAATGAATATACAGAACATACAAATACACCCTACCCATAATGCTACGGCAAAGTAAACGCCATGAGGTTTGCTTAGTACACAACGTCGGTGATATCTTTGCACGAGCGTAAATTACTAATTCAACCATAGTATTTAGTCTCGATAATATCCAAAGTTTGCTTTTTTCTGTTAATAGTATTTTTTCGTTATCATTCTTGAATATGGTGTTGAGATTTTTATAGCCACAATGTCAAAATGATTGACAATTTGTGAGTTAGTAGATTTTAATATTGCAGATCTATGGAGAAGAGATAGCAATATCATAGAGAAATGGTGTTTGTCTAAACTTTTAATGAGGTGTAAGAGAAATTTGTGACAAATTTAGATGATAAGTTTGTTTGGAAATGGACAAATTTATTATTCTCAGTACTTTCATTTGTTTTTGAAAATCTTTTTTAACGAGTTTCAAGTTTATGTTTACGTACATAAAAAAAAAAAACAACAAAAGCACAACAAACCAAAATTGTAACAAAAAAGCTTTTAAATATATATATTTAATTTATTGCAGATTTCTAGTTTCTGGTGACTCTGGATTACTGCAAACTAGCTCTTAACTATGTGTAGCTATAAATAATCCACTGTGCAGTGTGGTGAAGGTTGAGTTTATTAAATTTTGCGGCAGGCATTGAAATCGCGAGTGTCGCACAAAGGACATTATTATCAGGCTGAGCATCGACATTATACTCAGAGAGTATTAAGTGAAGATGCTTATCCAGTTGCCTCCAACCGACAGACAGTCACACAGACGGTTGGGCAGAAAGCCAAGTCAGCTTCTAGGCACGCACAAAGACACAGACTGAGGCTTCAAAGGGATAGGGAAACTTCTTTACCGGCATTTTGGAATACATGGCAAGTCGCAAGTACATAAGGCCATGCTCGAAGGCTCCTTGCGGTTGCCAGCTTGTGGTTCCTGTTTTCCAACTCTTAGTGACAAATATTCATGTGGCTTGGGGGTTCAGGTTGTGTCTGAGCTCGTTGTTGTTGAGCTGGGAGAGCCGCTTGGTATTAGCTAATTTAAATTCCTCGCTTATGGATGGCGCATTATGCGGCTGGGTTCGTGTAGATTGCGCTTAATTTGCCAAAAAATTAATGACCGTATTTTGCTATCAAATTTATCAAGATGCCTCTCCTTCTTGTCTCCAATTCTCGTTTCCCGCTTTCTTGCCTTTTTCTGTTTTGCAATTTAAATATTGTTAATTAGTTGTCTGTTGCTGCTGCATTCTCTCTCTGACTTCTTCTGTGTGTTACTGTGACTTGGGCAAAGCAAATGTTATCATTGCATTAAAGTCAAGCCGCATGGAAACGGGCAATAAACCCAGTAAGTGGCACTCAAAGTAGTTCTACACAAAATTTGACGGGCCGCCGTACCCATATCATAGTCATAGTTAAGTTTCTGGCTCTTTTCCTTTTATGTGCGTTTTCCTTAGTTTCCTGTATTTTCTTTTGCTGTCGTCAGCAAACGATATTGGAAAATCTAAGGCATGCTCGCCGACAACAAAGTTTTGGCCATAACATTTGCGATTTCTGTGTAAACTTGTTTGTAAATAATTTCTTTTATTTTGCCAATTTTTTCACACAACAATACACCTCAAAGAGCCATCTATGCCCCGCCACGCTGACAGTCTATATGTAATATTTCTTTTCATTCTGTTTTTTCTTAAACTTTTCACAGACCTTGCAAAACAACCAAAAAATGAGTAAAAGCTTTGGGCAAAAGGCAAAACCTCTGGTAAGAAAACAGAAAAATTTCAAGTGCTTGCAGGCAAAGAATTTTTTTTTTTTTGTCTTTATGTCGATATACACATATATACAATCTATGTGAAGCCTAGGGTCTGAAATGATTATTAATTGATAAGGTTTAAGCTGATTTTAAGTTAAGTTATGCCAGTCAACAGCTCGGAGCGTAAATACATCTTTGGCTACAGGAATATTTAGAAATGTTTTTCTTTTTCGATTTATCAGATAATCAGTCTTAAGTTAAGTGTTCGCTTATACGATGCTTATCCTGTAGGTAATCTAAATATATGAAACGCTGAGAATATACAAGTCCCTGTGACAAATATTTTTGGTATTTTTATTGTATTGGTGTTCCATAACAATAAAGTAAGGCTTTGGATAATCTTATTTTTTTTTGTGGTTATTTTATTTTCCCATTCAATTCAGTTTATATATTTATGAGTTTAATAACTCTTTTCGAATTTCCTTTTAATCATTTGAGTTGCCAATGGCATAAATTGATTTTAAACGCAATTAAAAATATAATACAAAATAAGCTTTATAAAAATTATTTTTAGTTTTTAACCTTTAAGGATAGCAATTCAATGCAAATTAAATTATGAAGAGATAAATAAATCCTGTTTGCAAACCTATCAGCTTTTAATTAACGAAACTTTACAGGTGTTTTTCGAATTTTTGTAAGTCAATCCGGAAAATGTTATGTCTTGTTGATTTTACAGACAAGTTCACTTTGAATCAACAGAGAAATGTAACTGAGAAAAGTATTTATTTGCTTTTCAAGCAGCTGCAACTGTTGGGAATATTTTTCCCTACTTTTTTTTTCATTAGTTTTTTGTTTTAAGCAAGTTGTAATTTGCTGTCTAAACAGAGCAGCAACTGCGCCAATTATAATGACAATAATGATAATGCTTATGTTTTGTAATTATGTATAATGATCATTACATCGCGCTGTTGCAGGCACTGCGCCAAGGCAGCGAAGCCGCAGTAACAAAGTTATTAGCGGATGGACTTCGGATGCCACACACAGAGCGAGGAAGAATCACATACACACAGCATGGGATACTGCTGCCACACCCAGAATAGATATATATATATATATATATATATATATATAAGTGTGTGCGTGTGTGAGTAAGTGTAGTGTGCCAGGCTAGGCATATTTGGGTCAGCTTCGAAAATGGCTTGCCTTCAGCTTCAGTAAATTGGGAGTGAGGTCCTTGAGAGCACAGGGTCTGGGGGGCGTGGTAGCAGCAATTTCCGGTTTGTTTTCTTTCAGTTCCGACAGCGCAAAGTGTAAATTAGTTCAAAGCGTTGCAAAGTTGAGCTTTGCCTCCACCTCGCCTCCCTCAAGGAGTAGTAAACACTTTTAAAGCGACCCACCAAACCAACCACAGCCCACCAAAGCCAATGAACTGATTGAGAAAAAGAAGTCTGCATAATCAGAAGCTTATTATAAATTAACAATGATTATCAAAAAAGGAAAATGCTTAGTCAATATTTTTGTTATATTTTTTTATGCTGAAAAGAAAACAGAGAGAAAAAAAACTCTCATTTTCTGTTGACAGAGTAAGGGACAAGGGAATCGATGTCTGATTGGATTCTGGTAAAAATCAATCAACTTTTATTTTTGCCCTCTTCAGTTTCTTTCAGTTTGGTCAACAACTTAAGATTGTTAGAATATCGAGGACTTTTAAGGCATAAGCAGACGCTTTATGAATTGCATTGATAAAAGCTAAGTAGCTTAGACTGCTAACAAATTTTAATTTAGTTAGTTTTTTTTTGCTTAAAAACTAAGCAATTTTAGAATAAACCACTTCACTTTAAATGCACTAAAAATACTTTGAGTAAAATTTTTAATTTGTATTGAAATACAAAAGTTTTTACTAAAAAAGAATATTAAATAATTTGATTAGTACTTCACAATTTATATTGTTTAACCTGCATCAAACCCTATTATAAGCATTCACTTGCCAGTCTGGTAAACTCAAAATGTGTAATGAAATTGCTTTTGTTACTTGAGACACATGTCAATAATGTGGTACATAAACGTCTGCACCATAGATGTTCAATTAATCCATTAGTGGCGAATATGGTGAACTGACCTCTTGGAAGGCAACATATCAAGTATACGCCTGGCATGAAATGAACTCTTTTGTGCTTCTCACACACATGGTACATACGTACATGTGCTTTAAGTCCGGTTGGTCCATTGTGCAGTTTGTCTAAGTAATCTTATACAGAAACTACAGCATTCACCACGATACACGCAAAATCCCACCCTTACCGATGGGTGCCTCATTTGGTACTCATTATGGACTGTTAATTAAAGGGAATTATGGGCGTTGAGTTATATTCAGTGCGGTTGATTCTCGAAACTGAGCGTCACTTACATTGCAGGGTAAATAGGCGTGTGTTCCCGCTTGGCTAATTATTGTCTGGTAATCATCTATTGTTGGTGACGGTCGCAGTGTTGTCCGTGGTGCTGGTCGGCGTGTTGTGGTTCTGCTCGTTGTTGTTGTTGTTGTTGCTGCTGTTGTTGTTAACTCTTCTGTTGCTGGTGATGCTGTTGTTGGAGTTGTCGTTGTGGCTGTCTCACTTGAAAAGTTGTTGCTGCTGCTGTATGGGAACAATACGTTGTACTGCGTAATTTTGTATTTGTGTTCAACGAGCTCATGCTCCTCCACGTTTCTATTGCTCATAATAAGATTTGCTTGCAACACAGACGTCTCACCCGGCTCGGATGTAGCCATTGTGAATGGGTTTCGCTGTTGCTGATCGTCATTGTTGCTTGTGTTATTAATGTTGCTGTGGCTGTGAGTGGTTATTGGATTGGGGTTGGCTAATGCTGTTGCCGTTGCTATTGTTGCAACGGACAAACTCGCATTTGTATGCATTGCATTTCCCATTGTTGTTTGACTTCCTATTGTTGGAGTTGTTGTTGATGGTGGTGTTGCTGTTTGCTCATCATCTGCTTTTGCCGTTTGCGTTGCCGCCGAAATGAATGCCAACGATTTTGGCAATGTCGTCGCCGCCGCTCTCTTTGATTGACTTCTATGAAATGGGCCATCATTTGTTCGGTCGCTCTTTAATATTGACGACGAAACCGTCTTCTTCTCCTTCACCAACAGGCCTGTCTCTGCCGCCACACCTAACAAAAACAGAAATGGGGAATAATAAAGAAAGCACAAATAAATTAATGACTTTGTGTTTTGTTTTTAGCTTTGCCGCCTTTAAGCCGCTTACATATTTCAAATGCTGTGATCCCATTTATCTAACATGCCTAGCAACAATTAAAACGATTTACAGCCCCCGCTTTGTTTGTTCATAGTAGGAGGTCCTTCCTGCATTGAATTCAACGCAATACAATTCAATAAATTAATCGACATTCGCTTTGCCTTTGAAGAGAACCCCAAAACACCCCCCTCTCTGGTGCCTTCCTACTGCTACTGCATTCAATTGTTATCAAGTGGCGCTCATATACCGTTTGTCGTTTCGGCATTAAAACAATTTTGAAATTAATTAGCTAATTACCTTCAAGGACGACCGGTGAGTGGACTTTGAATTGATTTGCATAATTTGTGTAGCTAAAGTGGGAAGTCCTTCAAAATAAACACACAATAAAAGGCCCCATTTAAATCAAAAACTTATGCAAAAGCTTCGCTTCGAGGCGGGTTAATCTTTTGCCTACTGAAATACAATGATAGAAATCAAAAGCTCAACTTGACGGAGTTTCAATAGTTAATTTCCTAGAAAATATACACATTCAAACTTAAGTCGCCTTTGTATGCGAACTAATTAAGGCTATTTACTTAAGCAATTAACTGATTGACACCCTATTCATGCATCTCGAAGAAACAGAAATTATGTTAAACACAATTAAAATGTCGCATTGTTTGCATTTATAAAAATGTAAGGTTAATAATGTAATGTAAGTAATAAAACTCATTAAATAACCAATATATATATTTGTTTGAAACAGAACAACTGTATAAGTTTAAATTTACTTTTATAATTAAATTAACATTATAACAAATACATCTATGTAAATATGTATATGATTGATTGCGATATATATATATATTTGTTTTTGTTTTTTTTAAATAAATCTCAAGAAATATGTGTGAGGCAAAAGTTCTTTTAAAGCTTTAGGTAAGCCTAAGCATATCACCAATTTTTGCATAAATTGTAAAACATAACAGAAACAAATTTACAGCCTGTTGAGCATCAGTAATAAGTTAAACAAACAAACTAATAACTAAACAAAATAAATAACCAAAGTAATGTAAATTAGAGCTTGAAAAATGACTTTTTAATCCCACTCAACAAGATATAAAATTAAAGTTAAAATATGTGTATATGTGCAGTTATTCTGAACACTTCATGCGCACTCACTAAAATTTGGCCCACTTTTAAGTAAAAATAATTGCAATAATCTATAAGACATTGGCAATAATTTATGCACCTATGTCATTGGTTACTTGCCTCTGCAGAGCACGAGGATGTGGCTGGGATGTTGCAGCTGCGCGTAAATTTGCCAAACTGATGCCATAAATTTTGTAACGAAACTTTTGCCCCGAGCAGTACTAAAAACATAAAAAAAAACCTTACCAAAAAGAGAGAGAAAAAGAGCACCGAAAGCGACAAAACTATGCCATGCCAGAGATACAGATAGAAACGAAGAGTGCCACAGTGCCACTTGCCTCGTGGATCTGCTGTGATTTCTGACAATTCCCGGGTTCTCTTCAGTTTAATTAATATTGGTTTGGGCCAATTGCAATACATATGCGAAAATTTTCAACCACATGTTTTATACGAAACTTTAAAAACTTTGCGTATGAGCAATATTTCCATAAGGATGCGCTCAAGTTGAATTTGTTTAATTATGTAATGCGTTGTGGAAATATCAATTGCCTAAGGGAGAGTCCATTTGAACGCAAAACTCCTAAACTCAAACTATCTTATCAACGCGCCGTTTCACAGCCAATTGAGTTGCAGAACGGAATAGCAGAAAGTCGAAATTGCTTCAAGTAAATGCAAAACTCGCCCCCTGTCTTTTACGAGCGCGCACTTGAACTTAGTGTATGTCCCATGTTATCATGTTTTATGTTAATACTGCGTGTACGTGCAATAAAGATAAAGCGATTTCACATAAAAACTTTTTAATTGCCTGCACTAATGATGCACTGCAACATCATTTTCATAATTTTTATAATATAATAATAATCAAGTTGGCCAACATGCCACGACCACAAACAAAGAGGTAGAATCGAACAAAATATTGTTCAACATAATTTAGAAAATCTGTTTATTTTGAAATAAACTTGGAAACACGAAATGCTGGAAAAAAAAGTTGAGTAAAGTTAAAATAAAATAAAAAGTTTGTTGCTAAAATTATAACTGAAAACAAACAATAAACAAAATCATAAGCAATTTCGGAAGAAAACATATAGAAATAATCATTTGAAGCAAAAGGTAAAAGCAATATTTTCTCTGCTTTATTAATTCTGTAGAAAATTAGTTAACGAACAATTAAGCCCGACATGTTTTAAATGTTGCGTGATACTAAAAGTCCTTTAAGTTCTTCTTTGATTTCTAAGAAATTATCCCATTGTGCACTTGGATGCCTCAACTCATTAACCGCAAATAAGTTAAGGACCAAACAGCTGTCGAGCTGTGAGTTCAAGGCATATATAAAAACGGAACATGAATATGCTTTGAGTGTGTTGGTTTGGGGCAGCAGCAGAAGTGGCAGACGCAACAAACGAGGCAAAAGCAAATCAAAACAGCGTATAACATAAAAAAGAGAGAAGAGCAACTGTAATAAAACGAGTGAATTACGCGTAAGAGACGCGCAAGGCAAATAACAAGAAAAAAATAAAAACAAAAATTAAGAAAAATATCACTTTAGACGGCGACAACAGCAACCGCTGCCTTAAAGTATGCTACGAAAATTTGCTTAATCTCCGCGCATCCAAAACAGCAACAAACTAAAAAGTTATAAAAAAAAGTCACACAAAAACGCACATACACATAACGTAAGCAAATTGTCCACAAAGTAAAATATAAAAAGATAAAACGACGTCCACAGTTGCCGCATGAGGCAGCTGCCTAACCCACCCAACCCACCCATTTTCCATCATATACTTGGTGGCACAAAACTTGTGTAATGAGGCAAAACCAAGCGGCAAAAGGCGACCCGATGACTCGTTTGCCAGAGACTCAGTCTGAGATTGAATGGAAGTTGAAGTTCTTGAGAGCCAAGTCAGATATTGGGGCATAAAATGTGTTTCACTATCATACTGCAGCATTTCAATGACTTTACTACTGCAAACAATTTATAAACGTTATACCCACCCCCAGATACACACAGTCTGTGCACATTAAAATTACCTGCTTAGCCCCGCGGGCACTTAAGTTAGCAGCAAATCTTACCAATAAAATCATCTAACGGACAAACTCATAATAAGCCAACATGCATATTAAATTTGACTGCACTCCGAAAACTTTGCTTTGGTTTGTGTGGCATGCAAATTAAATCCGTTGAATTATGATAAATTTCAAACCAAAATGTGAATTTCTCAGAAAGCACTCCTCTTTTGCCACTTATACCAATTTCATTTTCACACTTCGAAATGCATATTTGCGAGCTCCAAGCGTGTGCCAGTAAAATATTTATTACGCTCTACCAAGAATTAATGGAATTTTCGTTAAGATTTGTGTGGCAAGTAAAGTTACAATAATGTTAATACAAATTAGTAACAGCTTTGATGTTGGTTTGAAAAAGTCGCAAGATCTATAATTAGAAACTAACTTAATTAACCCAATGAACAATGTTGTAATAGAATAGAAACAAGTAAGAAGGCTCTAGTCGAGTAATCCCGACTGGACTATATCCTGAATCCCCATACTTTAATCGTACAGTCAGTGCTTGCAAATGTATATGTGTGTGTACACGTATAGTGCATACTTTCTTATTTTCAATGCTGCATATCTCCGGTGTTTCTCAACCGATTGCAATAAAATTTTCATAGATTGTCATTATTTTGTCTAATGTTTCAAACTGCTTCACAAAATTTTCCAAATTCAAGATTTTGTTGGTATCGATCACATGTGTATATCGGAAACGGAAAGAGTTATTTTGACAAAATTGTACTGCCTAGGAATTAGGCGAGCTTATGTACCAAATCTGGAGTCTCCAGCTCTTATAGTCTCTGAGATCGACGCGTTCATACATACGGACGGACAGACAGACGGACATGGCTATATCGACTCGGCTGTTGATGCTGATCAAGAATATATATACTTTATGCTTCCTTATGCCTGTTACATACTTTTACACAAAAAAAAAAGATTGTTGGAATATTCTTTTTATGCAGATCAGCAAAAAGGAAAAAGTTACGAACAAAATTAATTATCGAATGTCCATGTCGTATATATTATATTTATGTCCTTAGACTTTTTCCTGTTAGTGTACAAGTTTTTGCCTTTGTACCACTTTATTCATTCCGTGTTGCTTTTAAGCCGTTTTTATATATATTTTAAAATGAATTTCTACTCGAATGCATTTGGCATCTTTCTTTATCTCTCTCACTCGATTTTCTTTGTGTGTATTCCCCGGCACGTCCCATACATTGTCGGCGGTTTATCGTTTGTGTGTGTCTGTTCTGTCCACCCGGTCCATCCGGCTGACAACCATTCGACACTTTTCCTAATTATGATGGGCATGTTGTTGAGTTGAGTCGATTTGAGTTCAGTTGATGATGAAATTTAGGGGCGCTGTTACCCAATTGCTCTGCTGGGAACTGAAGCATGGCCATGGTCGTGTAATCTCAACTAAACACCACAGAGCCGGACACTATATTTGCACTCTGCCTCTCTCATCAAAAGCTGTCGAGATGGCGCTAATAATGATGACGGCAGCCAGACCCAGAACTCCTCCCTTTTTAGCTACAAGCTACCAGCTACGGGCTATGGACTACGTAATTTGTGCAATAATTGTACCTAAGCGTTTAAGTCGAGCGTGCCAGTTTGCGCGGCTAACCAGAGAGCGGCATCTCTAGGGAGTCAGGGAAGGGCGTGGCAGATTGGCCACGAAGCCAACAGCAAAAACAACAACAGCAACAATAGCAATAACAATGAAGAATGGCGGATAAATGGCTGTGGCCATGGGATATGCGAATGTGTTAGTTACTCACAAATGCCAGAGCACACTTTTAGTCCGGGGAGCCAAAAGCTGCAGCCCCCAGGGTTATGGTAGCTAGTACTGTTTCAGTTGAGTTTGTTACAAGAATTCAATGGTGCTCGACTTGCTGCAGAATTTGATTAAGCAAAAGTAAAAGTTTTCAACTCGAGCGTCGGGCAGCAACAGCATCAGCAGTAGCCACTTTATGCCACTACTCGGGTTTTGTTGTTTTGATTGTTCGGCTTGGTCGCAATTTTCCCTTTCGTTGTTAGTACTTTTTTCTTTCGTTTTTTATTTTTGTAGCCCCGAGAACAGTTGTTGGTGTTGTTACTTGGTTGCTAGTCCTATTGTGGCTGCTAAAGCGTTGGCTGCGTTTACCACTTTCATGGCCAACAATCCAAAAAAAAATCCACAAGGAACCAAACTAGAAAACGGTTTCGGATATTGACTAAATAATGCTCTTTCTAATAACGTTCTAACTTGCGCCTATTTATACTTTTAAATATAAATATCTGCATTTTTATTTGCATTCATTTGAATACTTTCAAGAAAATTGAGTGATAATGGAAACAGTTAATTGAAGATTTCTTAACTTGTTTTATTTATTTCAAAAGTTTTTTTTTTTAAAACTTGAGCTACCGCTTTTTGTTGTGTTTAATATATTCAGGCTAAGTTTCACATATGTCTGGCAATATTCAATGCTTAAAAATTTTCAATCACGTCACGTAAAATATTGAAACTACCCCATTTAAGGGTATATCTACACACAAATTAGAAAAGGTCAACCCACGTTTGGCTTTGGCTTAAAGTCAAACTTTCCAGCTTTTAAATAACACAATTTTGTAGAAAGTCGCCTCAAAAACGCCCACATTTTACCCATGACTGGCTACCAAATTCGCAACATATTGTAGCAGTATTTTCATGTGATCGAATTCTTTTCTATTCTTTTATTCCGAACCGAAACGAATTGAACCGTTTGATCGAATTTGCCTCAATGATAAGAGTCTTGAAAGTCTTTGACTTGTTGTTATTCAAGTTTTTGGCTTTTAATTTTTCCATTTAACATTTTAATTACCCCTTCATTATAATTACTTGTTTTTTTTTTTTAGCTGGCAGAGCTTGAAGGGCTTCTTTGTTGCAGTTTCTCTTTCTCTTTCTCTCTCACTCTTTTTTTATTTTTGTGAGTGCAACTTTTGACTGGTATTTGAGAAGTCCTTCAAAATGTGGATTTGAGTTTCGTTGTTAATTAACTAAATGAAGGTTGGCATAAGACAAAGTAAATTAAAAGTGTGCTTTATAATGAATTTGTGGTACAAATGTTATGTGTGGAAATGCAATGTTTAAGGTAATTTAAATAATTATTTGAAGTTTCTATGTGAAAAACTTGAATAATCTAAGCTCTTTTGTTCAAGTGAGGGAACGCCTAATTTATTATTCTATTTTATTATCATTATTATTTATTATTATTCACCGAAAAACACCGAAATTTTAAGATTTTAATTAGAATAATTTGTAAATATGCCTAGTTTGTATCCTTTTTACATAAACAATCTTCTTGCTTTCCCACATTTTTATGTCAGACTTTCTTAAGTACGGATTATTACTCTTCAACACAATTCTGACATTTACTTAGTTGACTGTAATATCTTTGGGCATCTCTTCCCACTTGAGACCAAAATAAATGTTAAAAAATTTTTCTGCTTCAACCTAATAGCCAAAAAAAATCTTTCAGCCAACAATAAACTGTCTGTTGAAATATGCGAACAATTCTCTAAGCTTTTTACTGCTACACTCCCTAATATCAAAATATAGCTAATTTGATGACAATTGAATTGAATATACGGGTAAAAAAACGAAAAAAAATTTTAAGCAAAATGAAATCAGATTAGATGTTATGCAAACTTACCAGATGCCGAGAAGCAATGGTGGCAGAGGATGAGGCAGAGGCAGAGACTGGCGATGATCGGTGCTGAGACGTGGAAGCGCATGTTGTCCGGTCTCTTCTGTTCCCTCTCTCTGTTTTCCGTCTCTTTCTCTTTTAAAGTGGCAGGCAAATTAATAATCCGCGTCACTGGTGCACGCTGTCTGGTAAAGGCGCTTAACTGGGTCACATGTGCTGTGGCAGGATGTGCCAAGAGCTCGAACAGAAGGAGACGAAAGAGTTGAAGAAGAAAGAGAGCTCAGCCGCATGCAGCTGCAGGCAATGCGCAAGTTTCAACGTTATTTCCCCGTTTCGCCTTATAGCTGTTATTGCTCGATATTAGTTGTTGTTTTTGTTGCTGCTGCCGGTGCTCCTGCTTATTATCGTTGTTAGTTTGTTTGAGACATACTACAAGCAATGTCTGTCCAGGGGTTATGCTAATGTGTTGGTTTTACATTCCTACTCTCCAATTGGTTTCCTTTGCCTGTTTCTCTTTTTGCACACAATTGTGGGCTTAGCATATTTCACAATTGCTTACGGCCAGCTGCACAACAATAACAATAATAATAGCAATAACAACAACGCATTTTTAAACAAAAACTCAAGAGCTCAGTGTGCAACTGGCAAATATAAATCGGGGAAAAAACACGTCGCAACGTTTAAATATTCGCACAATTCTTTTCTTTGTTTTATGGCAACGTTTTGATATGTGTTTGTGTGATTTTGGGTTAAGTTATGTGGCAAGCATCAGTATTAGATCCAGCCTGCGTTCCAGAAATCCTAATAGCCATTTTCGGCTACAAGTTTTATCTCAAAACTTGCAGCGATTTCTTAATTAAACAAGTAAGGAAAGCTGTATAAAGTTTTTACATTTCGGTGGGTCGTCGTAGACAATTCATACTGTAGCTGGTTATACAAGGCATGCTGCCTCTTAAGCGAAACTTACAAGTTAAAAAGTTATTTGATTAGATTGAGATTTAATCGGGAGCGCTGAAAAGTATGTTACATAAATGTACAAGGAACTGATATTAAAAGCAAATTATTAGTAAATTGTTGGCCAAGCTATCTTCGTAAACATTTCTTGGAAATTTGACGTAACAGAAGTCTGTAAAGTGTTTTACGAGTTGGTAAAGTTTTGCTTTTTGTGGTCTTAATTTAAATATAATATGAGCCTTGAAAACAAATTACCAGCTTATAAATACTACAACCACAATTTTTTTTAACATTTTTATATATGTATTTTGCGATAGTAAAAATACCAAATTATGATATTACATTTTTCAGTCCATAACAGATATATGATTTTTTTACATTTTTATCTTGGTGTGGTAAGAATATTTTAGCTGTAGTGTAAAAAAAAGAAAATAGCTTAAGACTGCTCTCAATATCTAACCATGAAACTTTTTAACCAAGCATACCTCATATTCAATAAATATTTTACTCGCTGCGCTAAAAAGTATGCTACAAAATACAAAAAATGGTTGAATTGCATGAGAAAAAGAACCTGTGTGCTTATACGTCTATGTGTGTGTGTGTTTGTTTGGGCATATGTATGTTACAGCATTCCATTTGGCCGGCTGCTGTTGCTGTTACCTCATCTTTCTTTTACGCTCCAGAATATTTGGCATTAACGGAATTTATTTATGCGGGTGTTTAGTCGGGCGTAAAAGGTGTGCATATGGCCGGGCAAATACGCCCATATATAAATTCATGCAAACATACACATATACACAGGCAGACTTACGGGCAGAGATAGAACTTGGGAATGCACGACACGCGCTTACGAATTGAAAGGATTTGGTTGCCTGCTTTTTGGGGTTTCAGTGCGGTGAGTCGGAGTTCCTTGTTCTGGGCTTGACTTGAATCTTTGCTTGAGAATAATGATTGAAATGCCTTTGTTTCTGTGTGTATATTTGTGTGCCGCAGTGAGCAAATGGCAGATGGACTGGGGTTTGAGAAATGCCAGCCGTACATAAATGATGGCTAACGGTTCCTAATACTACTACACTAGCTGGGTCAATGAAGCGTTCACTCAAATGTTAAACAAATGTAATGTTCTGGCCGAATGAATTGTATGCATTAAGGAACGGCTGCTGCTTGCTTGTTGTTCTTCTCGTTGTTACTGTTACTGTTGTTGTTGTTGTAAATGATAACGTACATAATACTAAATTGATTGCACAAACAAAACAGCAGCAGGAAGTGTAAATGATTTAACACGGTTTCTGTTGCTTTCTATACACCTTCAACTCGAAAAATGTGTTCAGTGTTTGATTTTTTCTCTTGTTATTGTTGTTGTTGTTATTGCTATTGTTGGTGGTGCTGTGGCAAAAGTAAACAGCTGAGAACGGAAGATGAAATTTGCTAGCTGCCGAACCGGAAACAGGCATTTTTGTGACTTGTAATTTGGTTTATTGTTGCGTCCATTATTTGTAGGACGTTTACGTGCGAGTTTATTTATGTATATAATATTTTGACATTTATTTAATCATCATTATGATTATTGGTATTAAATATTCAATGAAATGGTGTATGACATTAATGTATTTGCGTTTTTGAAATTAATATTAAAAACGAGGTGATGAATAATAAATTAAATAAATATTGAAATTTGCTAAATGATTTTATTAAGTTCTTAAAATTCGACTTAAATGTTAAAAAATTTAATTTAATTTAATAATAACCAAATTTCAACCAAACAGAACACAAGCGAAATTGCTGAAAATTATTGATTCATCAAATAAATGTTTTCAAACGGAAAAGCATTTACAACATATACTTCTTATAACTAGTAAAAAATAATTTATTCAAAATATTTTGATTTATACATTAAAAGCTTAAAAATGTTTGTCAAATTTTGTTTGTATTACATAGCATAAAACTAATTTTACTTTCTTAAAAAATGTTTATTCATGTTTTCAAGTTTTTATTAATTTTCTTTTCATATTAATTAAGTTTTCTAATACTTTTAATACATGTTTTTGATTTGTATCGACTGACTTAAAGTTTATTTTTATACACAACATTAACCAGTGTACTTATCACACACACACACATATGCTAATGCATTAAAGAGCAAAGAGCATCCTTAGTATGGTTTATGATAAAATCCACTCAAATAAATAAATTAGTGTCACTAATGCTGAATAATAACACATAATTCACTACATATTAGTTAATTACATTTATTCATATGCATTAAGCTTATTAGCACTGTATTCACTTATTAAGTTAACCGAATTTGTCACACGACTTGCTTCTCACCTACGTTGCGCGGGACAAAGCGCACGCGACACCGGCTAAAAGTAGACTAAACGAAGCGCCAATGATAATGAGCTGTTGTGGATGCTGCTCTGTTAAGTCACAGAGATTACATGTTAAGAGAGCGTGCTTGAAATTGAGAGAGCTTCGCGACTCACAGTCAATGTTAACGTGATGTCGTGTCGTGCACATCGGCGCTGCTCGGCTGTTAACTAACAGGAGCTCTGAGCAGTAGAGTGGGAGAGTAAGCGCAGCAAACACAACGGCATTTGACAATGTTAGCAGGATTTGTTAATCCGTGCAAACAAATGCAATTATTGTGTTTAAGTGTTTTCCTTGTAAAATATTTATTATACGAGTTTATTTAGCATTTCAGCGAAACGGCTCATAAAGATTTATGGAGGATGCATTTCACAGGATTTGTAAGCTTTTAAGACCAACAATTCAAATAAACTTATCATACTCAGACAATTAATCCCTGCTTAATGCCGGGCTATTTACAAACAGAATGCAATGACAAGACACAAACACTTACAGCCGCTTAACAGTGCGATAACATAATTTCTCATTAACGTCAAGCCGGCAATTTGGGCGGCACACTGTGGAGCCATAGAGCTGATAGAGCTAGCGCGTAATGGAAAAACAAAACTAGAATGTCAACGATAATAACGAAGCTGGCAAATGCAAGCTCATTGAGTGAAACCAGGGCACATGCAGGCAACAAAAAAATAATCATAAAAAAGGGCAGCATTGAAAACGTGCGTCTCAGGACGACTGGCAAGTGCAAAGCACAAGGATAAACATAATATGCCAACTCGTTGGCTTCACAAACACCGACACACACAGAGCCCCACACACTTAAAAATGCAGTAGAAAAGCAAGAAAAAAGGACAAATTATTATGCAGACAGGCTATAGATGTCGCCATGCCAAGAGAGCAACTAACAGCGGATGAACGAAACGAATCAGAGACAGAGACAGACAGAGAGAGAGAGAGAGAGAGAGAGAGAAAGAGAGGGAGAAAGAGCGAGGATGTAAGCGGGTGTTGGTGATTTGAGAACAATGCATTAGAAAAAGAACACGCGAATTGGACAGTAGAAGGGGTAAAAGGGTTAAAGTGAAGCCTTTTGCATCAAATTCAATTTGTCGTGTGCAGCAGCCATGAATATGCCGAATTGCCGAGCTTAAGCTGATGCTGCTGCTGCTGACACTGAAGCACACATTTCGCTGTCCCTCAATCTATCTGCTTGTAGTTTATAACATAGCTTCCCTCCCCTCAACCCAATCTCTTACTCACATTTACACTCTTTGTCTCACGCTTCCGTTTGCTTGCTCTGTACAATTGCAATTGATGTTATTGTTGCTCATACTACTGTTGTTGTTGGTGTTGCTGCTGTTGCTGCATCGCATGTGTGGCGTAACATATGCGCGAAATTACTTACGAGGCGTCGCTTCTGCTGCTGTTCCTGATGCTGTTGCTATCTCTGCTTCTGTCGCTGTCATTGGCAGCGCTACCATCATGGAACTTGTTCTGGTTCGCATGCCGTTGCCAGGAAGATGGCTTGTAAAACAATGGTTGCACACAAGACACATGCAGTTATTAACAAACACTCAAATATACTCTCTCGCACACTCAAACACACTTTTCCATCTGTATATATACATTTTTTTTTTTGTTCTCTTGTGTAGAATTTTCAACAGTTAAAACAATTGGATGGAGAGCTCTGCCGGCAAATTAAAAACTTTTTGCTTTGTGTGTTTTTTCTCCCACTTTACTGTATTTTGTGTTGTTTTCTTTCTGTTGGCAATTTGCACTGCACAGTTGATAATTATCGAGACCCTAAAACGTTTGCCATAGACACAACTAAAGTGGCCCATTATGTTGCGTCAAATGAATGATAATCAGCCGGTTGATAGGACCCAAGAGGGCCAGGGGAGGGAGGTTAAGTGGTGTAGTTTTTTTTGTCATATGCTTGGCCACAGTATGTCCAAAGTTTTAAGTGAGTTCACACTTCAGTGTGAATGTGTGAGTGCATGTACTGAGTGTGTCAGGAAGCAATTAAAGTGGTATACTTGAGGTTAAGCAACAACTTTTAAAATTGGATTTAGAATAGAAATCCAAATATCATTGATGAGTTAAGATTAATTAAACCCAGTTTATTATTAGCAAATATGATTGCTTTAACTCTTAACTTAACTTTAACTCTTATAATATTCGTTTCGAATTATGATGCTTGCAAAGTAAGTGAAATAAATTAATAGTTTAATCGTTAAAGATAATTTATACACGTGATTGAAAGGATAAGTATAGCATTTGAAACAGTTGTATTTAACAATATTTCGCTTCGCAAACATACAAAAATTGCAATGTTCAAGGAAAAAATTCACATTTCTGCAATAACACTCAATTAAGAGGGCTCTTTAGTGTGAGCATTGCTGGCCTCTTCTGTCTGCTGTACAACTTTTGCACACCTTTCACTTTTACAAGTCATTAATCACAGAAACGCACAAGAGAGAAAAAGAGTTAAGTAAAAAGAACACGAAAGAATATGAGAAAGAGTGAGAAAAAGAAAAACATAAAATTAAACAGGCTCTAGTAGAGAAATCCCGACTAGACTATACCCTGAACCCTATAATTTACGCATACAGTCAGTGCTTGCAAGTATGTGTGAGTGTATATGAATACGCCTATAGTGCATACTTTCTTAGCTTCATTACTCCATATCTCCGGTGTTTCTCAACCGATTTCAATAAAATTTTCACAGATTGTCATTATTTAGTTTAATTTTTCTAATTTTCCAAATTCAAGATTTTGTTGTTATCGATCACATGTGTATATCGGAAACGGGAAGAGTTATCGAAAATTTAAAAAAACTTACACTGTCGAGGGATTAGGCGAGTTTATGTTCCAAATCTGGAGTATCTAGCTCTTATAGTCTCTGAGATCAACGCGTTCATACATACGGACATGGCTGTATCGACATTATCAATGGTTTCAGGGTATAAAAAGCTTAAAGATACGTTCAAGACAAAAAGATTATCCGCTCAAATGGGTCAGCGATGGTTTAATGCAATTGAATTGGACAAAGGTTTTTGTGATTACGCGACATAATCAAATGAAGTTTAATAACAGACGGAAGCGAAATTACAAAAATGACCCAGCAATTAAGCTGCAAATGAAGTTGCAATTTGATTTGACATGTTCGACACTTAAATTAAGTTCCGGCTTAGCCGCCCAAGGCTGGAACAGTTGCACGCAGATATTACGTATACGTACGCATTTAGAGAGAAAGGAAGGGAGGGAGTGAGAACTTTGGGCCAAACGCAAACAATTCACGTCAATTAATTGCAGCTAGTTGTGAGCCCGACAAACACAAGGCTCAACCTCAATCCCAGCGGCGACATGACAACAACTACATAGATTACGTTTACCCGTACATCCATCTGTCTAACCCGCGACACACCCTCCCACGCCAACATCCTACAGCGAACAAATGGAGGACGGATGAGTACTCGCTAAACCTGAAATTGAAAGCTGCAAACTGCAAAACTGAAAACCGAAAACAGAATCTGCAACAAATTTGTGGGACAACCACAATAACAGCAGCATGAGCTAATAACTGTCAAGGGGGGGCTTACTCAGAGCTTCCTACTAGCAACGATTGTAGCATATAAATTCTTTGGTATCTCAGTTTCTCAACGTGCTGTCACTACCCACTCTGTCGACTCTGTCGAATATGTCAGCAAGAGATAAGCGCAATTAATTCCAAATTTATTCGTTACCAACGAGAAAACGACATTACCCCAAGAGTTTCAGACTGGACAGATAGGCATTGTGTTCTGGTTGATTCGAATTTTGTTGTTGTTGTTGCAGTTGCAGTTGCTATTGCTGTTGCACATTAGGCGTTGTCCGGACGGCAGCAACCGACTGCATTAGCCTCAAGTGCAATGTGGCATCAGCAACGAGCCGAGTGACAGCAATACTAACAGGAAGTAATACACTTGTGTCGACTACAGTCATGAAACCATGCAAGCATGAGCTCTATGCCTTGGCTTCCACTTCCTCTTCCTTCCTTTTCAATTCCATTCTCCCTACCAACATCTGTCATTTATGCATACTGACTGATTGATCAGACATAGTCTGCTGCTGCTGCTGTCAAGTGGCGCAACTAAACGTGGCATGAATACTCCAGAATCTAGATATTCATACATTGCTAATGTCATAAATTACAGCATTGAACATGTTATCAACTGTTGCGCATTGCCTAGCTGTTGTCAATTTTAATTAATGTTATGAAGATAATTTCAGTATTCAAATCGGACGTATAAGACTTCGAATAGAAAACTATGTTTCGGACCTGTTTGCATATCAAGCTTACAACTCAATGCCTATAACTTAGGTTCTTCTTTATATATTATATATAATAATATATAATTTAAATTTGCTCCACAATCATTTTGACCTTCGCTCTAAAAAACCTTAAAGACATTTAGTATTAGTTTTCACTAAAAACTAACATAAGATACCAATTTAATTTCAATTCGTTCCCGGGCCACATCATTTAGTTAGTAAGCGCCCCGCCGTAAACTTGTAAGCCTCTTGTAAGTAGCTTAAATGTTTTACAAATCCCTCAACCATAGTCCAAACCCCGCCACCCATTGGATAGCAACAATTACACATTTACACTTTTAGTCTGATATTCTCTTTGTGGGGCAATAGGATATCATTAATGCGGTTAAATCGTATAACCCACAACTGTCAGAGACTGCTTACTGAACCAAACAGGAATCTGGTTTTTAGCCCTAACTATGTGTTTGTGTAAGTGTGCGAGAGTGTGGAGAGGGTTGGGTTTATGTCTGTGTCAGGGTTTCGGATAACAGACATGTTCCAAGTGCCAAAAAAGACTAGCAAACATTTTTGCACTTTACTCGCTTTTATTTTTTGGTCTACATGTAGCCGCAAGCCCAGACAGGCTAGGGCAAGATGAAAATTTACTACAGTACAAAAAATAACAACAACAAGAAGTACAAAAACAACTTTAGTCTGTTGCGCCATTTGAAACATTTATGTTGTGTACTTTGCGTGTGTGTGGAAGGTCATTTTATTGTTTCCAGTCAAAATGGTCAAATGGGAATTTGTTTTCAGAATGCTATTTTTGGGGTTTTTTCGTTTTTTTTTTGTTTTGCTTGTAGCGATTTGACTATAGATTTAGATTGAGCTGTCGTACATGTTATTGGGCATTTGGGCTGTAACGAAAAGTCAAGTTCGAAAGCATTTCAGATTGCGAGCATAATGATTAGAATAATCGCCGTAGGTGTATTAACTTGCTGAGCTTACCAATAACAGCACAACATAACAACCGTATCGAATCAAATGGAATTGCGAATTCAGTGTTGGGTCATAAAATTTGCAACAACCCTTCATTTGTGCGTTAGTCAGTGTTTAAAAAATGTATTGCTCTCACATGGGCTGGGGCTATGAGCTCTATTCCCAGCCAAAGTGAATTTTATGGCTTGTGAGTTTTGTCTAAAAGGTCGATTTGGGTATTTGGTTTATGAAAAGCGCCTTTCTTAACCCAGAGGCAGAAAAAAACAAGTAAGAAGGCTCTAGTCGAGAAATCCCGACTAGACTATATCCTGAACCCTGTTCTTTACGTGTACAGTCAGCGCTTGCATGTATGTGTATGTATACGCGAATAGTGCTTACATTCTTAATTTCAATGCTCCGTATCTCCGGTGGTTCTCAACCGATTTCAATGAAATTGACACATATTGTCGGCATATTGTGACGGCTATAGCGACTCGGCTGTTGATTCTGATCATGAATATATATACTTTATGGGGTCGGAGATGCTTCCTTCTGCCTGTTACATACTTTAACATAAAAGCATTATACCCTTTTCAATCATTTTCAATGGGTTAAGGGTATAAAAATAGCCATGGTATTAATACATAATTTTCAATGCATATAAATTCAACAACAATCTATTTAATTTCAAATGTACTAATTTGGCTTTCATAAGCTTTATAAAGACGTTCAAAGTTTCAAGGGTTTTCAGCCATATTCAGAGTCACTAATTAAATTTAAGTATTGGTAATTAACAATTACTTACAAATTCTGCAATTTCTCAAAAGTAACTTCAACTTTTTCATACACAGCAAATTTATTGTGGCCGCAGAAGCTACTTTTCTCATTCTAACATTGCTGTGGTTGCTATGTTCTGCGAACTTGGCGTTATAATTAATTTTAAAATTCAGCCATGTCCTACACCACGAGTTGTGTTCTCCAAGGGTTGGGGCGTTGAAATGGTAGATAGGAGGGAGTATTCAAGAGTTTGTTTGTACAGTAAATGCCACCGCATTCGTATAATTTCATTCAGATTTCATTGTCAAGCGCGAGCCGGAAAACTCTGCATAGTTGGCAAGATACTACGGGGAAGGAAGAAATATATTATAAATGTGTCTGTAGTGACACGCCCTATAATTTATTTAACACAAGCTTAAATTATCTGGCTGTGCACAAGACAAACTTTAAAATTCAATTCGCATATATATCTTTGCATAACATATTTTTAAGACTGTTGCGAATTAAGTTGGCTAAGCCGCTTTTAATTTTGTTCACACATATCCAACAAGGCTATAGCTTAATAGGTTTTCAATAAGAAGCTATACTTTATTCCTCAAATTTCTACAGAGAAAACTATTTTATAAATAGTAAAATTATTATTTTGGAAGTCCCAAAATTTTTTCTATTTCACAAAGTCGATCAATAATGTCCTGGTTTCGAGCTCTTTGATCTTTTAGCTTATCCGCTATGGCATCCAAAGTAGCTGCGATAGCCAACAGTGACACATCTGTTGTATGCAGATCTCTACGCGTCGGATATATCTTTGCAACTGGCACAACAGCAGATTGATCCCCATCTGGATCCGATGAGCCTAAAAAAGATTCGCATAATGAAATAGAAACAGTTGACGATTCTTTTGCACCAGAGCCCACAACAGCTTCTGGTGACACGATGGAGACTAGAGTTGACTCAGCTTCCGGTACAGTAACAGATGTCGGCACAGCTGCGATCGGAGTCTGCACAGCCTCGACAGTATTTTCCATTGCTACAGCAAGTGGTTTGGCAGACTCAACAACAGCGACTGGAGCTGCGATTTTATTTGGTTCTGGCGCAGAAGTTTCCACGACAGATACAACTGCTTCTGGTACAGAACTGTCCACAACGGCGACTGAAGTTACTAATTCTGCTGATGGAGTCTCCGCGATAGCTACTGGAGCCACCACTGGAGTCTCCACAGCTGCGACTGCGTATGCGTCGGCGTCTGGCATTGCCGAGGCTGCAGGTGCAGACACTGAAGTTGCGACTGCTTCTGCTACTGGAGTCGGAGTCTCCACGATCGTGAGTGGAGTTGGCACAGCTACTGGAGTCTCGACAGCAGAGACTGGTGTTACCACTGCTTCTGCAACTGGTGCAGGAGCCTCCGCGACAGCGACTGGAGTTTCCACTGCTACTGGAGTCACCACGACAACTTTCGCAATTGACATTGCTTCTGCTACTGCCACTGCTGCTGGAGCGGGTTCAGAAGTCTCCTTGACTTCTGCTACTGGTGAAGGAGACTCCAAGATTTGGATTGGAGTCGCCACTGCTGCTGGATTATTCACAGCTGCGACTGGAGTTACCACTGCTGCTCCTTCTGGTTTAGGAGTCTCCACATCTACGATTGGAGTAGCCACTGCTTCTGCTACTGGTGCAGGAGCCTCCACAATTGCGATTGGAACTGACACTCCTTCTTGAACAGGTGCAGAAGTCTCCACGGCAGCGAGTGGAGTCGCCACTGCAGCTGGAGTTGCTACAGCGTCTGCCACTGGTGCAGGAGACTCCAAAACAACGACTGGAGCTGCCATTGCACCTGGAGCGGGCGCAGAAGACTCCAAGACAGCGACTGGAGTTTCCACTGGTGCTGAAGTCTCTACATCTGAGACTGTAGTTGACACTTCTTCTGCTACTGGTACTGGACTCTCCACAATAGCGGCTGGAGTTGCCACTGGTGCTGAAATCTCCACATTTGCGACTGGAGTTGCCACTACTTCTTGTTCCGGTTCAGGGGACTTCAAAACAGCGACTGGAGATGGAACTGCTGCTGGAACCGGTGCAGAAGTCTCCACGACAGCGACTGGAGTTGGCACTGCTGATGGAGCTGCCACTGCTGCTGGAGCGGGTGCAGAAGTCTCCACGACAGCGACTGGAGTTGCCACTGCTGATGGAGTTGCCACTGCTTCTGCGACTCGTGCGGGACTCTCCACAATAGCGGCTGGAGCTGCCACTGCTGCTAGAGTGGGTGCAGAAGTCTCCACGACAGCGGCTGGAGTTGCCACTGCTTCTGCTACCGGTGCAGGGGACTCCAAAACAGCGACTGGAGATGGAACTGCTGCTGGAACGGGTGCAGAAGTCTCCACGACAGCAACTGGAGTTGGCACTGCGACTGGACTTGCCACTACTTCTGCTACCGGTGCAGGGGACTCCAAAACAGCGACTGGACTTGCCACTGCTTCTGATACCGGTGCAGGGGACTCCAAAACAGCGACTGGAGATTGAACTGCTGCTGGAGCGGGTGCAGAAGTCTCCACGACAGCGGCTGGAGTTGCCACTGGTGCTGAAATCTCCACATCTGCGACTAGACTTGCCACTGCTTCTGCTACCGGTGCAGGGGACTCCAAAACAGCGACTGGAGATTGAACTGCTGCTGGAGCGGGTGCAGAAGTCTCCACGACAGCGGCTGGAGTTGCCACTGGTGATGAAATCTCCACAGCTGCAACTAGACTTGCCACGGCTTCTGCTACCGGTGCAGGGGACTCCAAAACAGCGACTGGACTTGCCACTGCTTCTGATACCGGTGCAGAGGACTCCAAAACAGCGACTGGAGATGGAACTGCTGCTGGAACGGGTGCAGAAGTCTCCACGACAGCAACTGGAGTTGGCACTGCGACTGGACTTGCCACTACTTCTGCTACCGGTGCAGGGGACTCCAAAACAGCGACTGGACTTGCCACTGCTTCTGATACCGGTGCAGGGGACTCCAAAACAGCGGCTGGAGTTGCCACTGCTGATGGAGCTGCCACTGCTGCTGGAGCGGGTGCAGAAGTCTCCACGACAGCGGCTGGAGCTGCCACTGGTGCTGAAATCTCCACATCTGCGACTGGACTTGCCACTACTTCTGCTACCGGTGCAGGGGACTCCAAAACAGCGACTGGCGAAGGAACTGTTTCTGGAGCGGGTGCAGATGTCTCCACGACAGCGACTGGAGTTGGCACTGCTGCTGGAGTTGCCACTGCTTCTGCGACTCGTGCAGGACTCTCCACAATATCGGCTTGAGCTGCCACTGCTGCTAGAGTGGGTGCTGGGGTCTCCACAACAGCGGCTGGAGTTGGCACTGGTGCTGAAATCTCCACATTTGCGACTGGAGTTGCCACTACTTCTGCTACCGGTTCAGGGGACTCCAAAATAGCGACTGGAGCTGCTACTGCTGCTGGAGCGGGTGCAGAAGTCTCCACGACAGCGACTGGAGTTGGCGCTGCTGATGGAGCTGCCACTGCTGCTGGAGCGGGTGCAGAAGTCTCCACGACAGCGACTGGAGTTGGCACTGCTGCTGGAGTTGCCACTGCTTCTGCGACTCGTGCGGGACTCTCCACAATAGCGGCTGGAGCTGGCACTGCTTCTAGAGTAGTTGCAGAAGTCTCCACGACAGCGGCTGGAGTTGCCACTGGTGATGAAATCTCCACATCTGCGACTAGACTTGCCACTGCTTCTGCTACCGGTGCAGGTGACTCCAAAACAGCGACTGGACTTGCCACTGCTTCTGATACCGGTGCAGGGGACTCCAAAACAGCGACTGGAGATGGAACTGTTTCTGGAGCGGGTGAAGAAGTCACCGCGATAGCGACTGGAGGCGCTACTACTGCTGGCGTCTCCACAGTTGCGACTGGAGCTGTGACTGCTTCTGTTATTAGAACGGAAGTCTCTACAGCAGCAATTGGGGTTGCGACTGATTCAGCTACACGTGCAGAGGTCTCTGGGACAGTGACTGCACTTGGCGCTGTTTCTTTTGGTGGAACCGGAGTCTCCACAACGGATTCTGCTGTCGCTACGACAGCTACTGGAGATGCCACTGAAACTACTTCTACTACTGGCGTCTCCACGACAGCTGCTACTGCATCCGTAGTCTCCATTTTATTCTTTTTGATTTATTGATTTTGTCTTTTAATTCTTACAGAACTTGATATTTTAATATTCACCTTTAAGTTAATGAGTAAATGTTCATAAAGAAAAAAATAATTATAACAATATATTGTGGCACAACTTAAACTTTTCTCTTACGTCGTTACCTCATTTAGGCCTAAGGCTTTCCCTTTCATTCTGAACAAGCAGCTGAAAGCAAATGCAAAACCATACGAGACATAATAAGGCGCTTAGCCTTGGCCTTCGAAACGGTCGTTGCTCAGAAAAGCCGCCTTTGGAAATGAGGTTGACTCATGAAAGACCAAAAGAGTAAAATTACAAAGCACACGTGCAAAGTGTCTACAAAATTGTCGTCATTTGCGGCTGTCCTTCTTTACATTCTATTCCAATCAATATATTGAAAAGTATTTATTTTTCCATTGGCGCCACATTAACGATCGTCGTGAAAAAATGCTTGATTGACCACATTAAATTGTTAAATAATGAAATTATGCTCTGAAAGCCATAAAGCCATAACGGACATTTATGCCATCTGATATTATGTTGAAGATATATATTGAAGCATTTGATAAACTTTGCTTTTAAGGGCTTTTATTAAATTACTGCATCGTAAGGTAATCTGATGTAATATATTAATCAAATTTACATTGAGTAGCTCTCAATTCAGATTCATTGTTTGTATTATATATTTTATATTATATTATATATATTATCAAGAGTTTTTTAAGTTTTATATTTGTATTTTAATTGTAGGAACCCTTTTATTTTCTTTTTTCAACCGACGCGCCGAACCGGACGATTTTGCAACACACGTCTAAATGGTCAAGGTATGGACATATTTTGTGTTACAACACCTCTTATCGGTAGTTTTCTTTCGTCAAGAAGCCTAACAAGCGCTCATTGAGAACTAGCAACTTAACGAATGTTGGAGCCGACAGCTATTTGAATATTTTACATCACTTAAGTTGCGTTAGCAAGGCACTCACAATGATTCCCATGCTTCGCTTATGTTTAAAAAATGCTCATTAAACTCATGAAGAATATGGAATATTGAATTGTCAGTGCATTAAAAACCAAACACAAATGTATCAGAATATTTACTTTCGTTTGGCATGTAACTACAGCTATAGTTATTTATTTAAGGCAAACTTGTCAACAAATGGTAATGCCCCCAGAATCCCGTAGTTCTCCACAATCCTGATGCTTGTCAGAGGACATTCAATGTCTGACACATTGACAAACTGCCAGGATGGAGTCGCTCAATCGAAACACATTAGCTGCAAAAATCGCAAAGTAATCGTAGAAACTAAGAAATAAATCTTTCAATTTTTCGAATGAATAAAGGAAATAAATGCAGCCAAATGTGAAGCAATTCTCGGTTGCATGGCAAGCCACCACGCCCACTACCCACTGTCGATGCCACCCACCACTCAGGCTGCGTTGAATGCAGCAAGCAAGCAAGCAGTTTCAATGCAGTTGCATATGCCAGGATGTATTGTCGTAGAAAAGGGCTTGATGTGGGGTTTCACAGTTGTGGGATGGCGTAATGTGATCTGCGTACAATTTGCAGCCGTCGTTTAAATCCCAGCTCACTTGAGACTTGAGACTCTAGCAAATAGTTTTTCAATATGGCCGTGCAATGGAATCGCGATAAAGCGTACAAAATAAAATAACGTATAAATATAAAAACGAATAAAGAATTCAACTGCACAAATGCATAATGCTTATATGGAAATCATTCGCAAGACTCAAACACCAGTCGAAAGGCATCCGTACGGAGTGCGCTGAGCAGTTGCTGAAGTTTGAATTGGCAGTTCAATTTCACGTATTATTGACATTTAAGAGCAAGCATTGGAAATAAACGAAAACCCGCCACCCAGCCAGACAGCTTAAGGTATATTGGCTGCCTATTATTTCTCCTACTATAAATCAATCGCGTGATGTGTGAAAGAGAACAAAAGATAACCGAAGAGGAACCAAGCAAAACTTACATTTTATATATATATTGTGTGGCTAAATGTAACAATAAACTCACATTCTGTGGAAATGGTTTTTATTTTTATTATTTGTATAAAAGTTAATAGTTGTGGATTAATTGTACGATGTATGTATATGTGCATTATTATAGATAAAAAAAAAATACATGAACTTAATTGGTGTCATTTAGCACGAACCTGGGGTGCCGAATGCAAATGCTTATACAAATCACTATTCGAATCTGAATCTGAATCGGTGCAACTCTAGTAGTATAGCGATCTGCGAGTTGGCATTGAACGCTTCCGGGCGCATTTTGCTAAATTGCAAATATTTTCCAATTCGCATGCATCAGCAGCACGAAATGCAAACAAATTTGCCCAGCAGCCACAAACAAAAAAGCAGCTTGCAAAAACGGGCTGTCCAAAGATCACGTTTAGAAAATACCTTGTAACTGACTTCAAATATGCAAAATAAATTATTATTGTGTGTTCTACATTCAATATTTTGTGAAGAACGTATGTTCAATTTATTTTATTTTGTGCGTAACACCAATTTATAATCTATAATTTAATTCTTGCCCTTAAAGTGACTAAAATTAAAATGCTTTGCCACATCATTAATAACTACAAGGTATGAAGAGCGGAACCCTTTGAAAATGGCTACAAATAACAAGTAAGAAGGCTCCCCATACTTTAAGTGTACAGTCAGTGCTTGCAAGTAGTGTGTGTGTGTGCATACTTTCTTAATTTCAATGCTCCATATCTCCGGTTTTTCTCAACCGACAGATTGACATTATTTCGTCTAATGTTTCAAACTGCATCAGTTTTCCAAATTCAAAATTTTGTTGTTATCGATCACATGTGTATATCGGAAACGGGATGAGTTATCAAAAATTTAAAACAGACTTGTTTTGCGTGGGGATTAGGCGAGCTTATGTACCAAATCTGGAGTCTCTAGCTCTTATAGTCTCTGAGATCGACGCGTTCATACATACGGACGGACAGACAGACGGAAGTGGCTATATCGACTCGGCTGTTGGTGCTGATCAAGAATATATATACTTTATGGTGTCGGAGATGCTTCCTTCTGCCTGTTACATACTTTTGCACAAAACCATTATATCCTTTTTACCCATTTTTAATGGGTTCAGGGTATAAAAATGTATAGGCGCACCGATTTTGTGCCTCTTATGTTGCAGCAATTTTTGCAACGTATGGCAATGCCACACAGTTGCAAACGGCAACTGCAACTATACAACTGTGGTGCAATTTATTTTCGGTTTGATTAGTTTTTTTTCCGTTTTTTGCGTTGCTTAATTGCAGTTGCCATGAAGGCTTTTTGGCCAAATGATGAAGGGGCAACCGCGCCTCGGTTGAAAGGTCTATCACAGGGCTTTAATAAATTATTCAAATAAACACGCATCAGTCTGACTGACTTTCCGTCGTCAGTCTGTCAGTTGTATGGGTCAGTAATTGAGGTTCGGGTCTGTGGGAGTGTTTGGGACTGGTATCTGTTTGTTAATGGATGCTGCATGCCAACAGTTTGCGGTCAGCAAAAACCAGCAAAAAATGAAACAGAGCAAAAAAGTAAGCTTCTCCATGCTAAAAAGTAACACATTTCAGCAAATATGCCACCCACACACACACACCTGTCTGGAAACGTGCCACATGTTGTATACATGAAACGGTAAATTTTACTGCCAGTTTTACGCATTTTTATTTGCATTCACATTCCAACTGGGCAAAGGGCAAATCGCAAAGGGCTTCCGCCGAGCGGCATTTGCATTCACAGCATTTGACACTTGACAACATGATTGTTTTTAAAGCCAGTGATAAATTATGCAGCGCACAAAATTAAACCCAACATACATACACATACACACAGGTACATAGTGCAAATAATGAAATGAAAAAAACACAAACGCACACAACCAGCAAAAACAAAAATGTCAACAATTGGAATAACAAAGGGCCATAACAAAAATGCAAAACAAAAACCTGAATCATAAAAATTTTAAACGAAATTAAGTTTCATAAATGAGTGAAATATGCTTACAAATCAAAACAAAAACCGAATTTCAATAGAAATCAATTTAGCTTTGTTTGAACTAGTAGTTTAGTAGAGGTATTCCCTAAAGAATGCATACACAAGAAACTAAGTGGAAATTCAATTCAAAGTTAAATTTTGAAAGTTAAACATTCATAAAGTAATTAAGATCTAATTCAAGAATTTATTTTTAATTGTTCTACTCTACTCTTTACATTCTTCGGATGTTTTTCTTTTACCCAATGCAGCTGCTTGTGGTAAATTAACTTGAAGGCCGCAATGTATTTAACGCAACTCAAACCGCAGAAAGCAAGATATAAACGAAAGCCAGCAAAAGGGTTAAAAGATGGAGGTTGGCAAACAAATCTTTTAGAAAACGAGCTGCTTTCGCTAAGCCGCTCTTGCAACAGCACCCCAACCCTTTCCTTACATCCCCCACCCTACTGTGAACTGGCAACTGGGCAATTCGCGTAACTTTTATCATTAGTCCGTTGGGAAATTTAACGGGCACTTAAGTTCTTCACTCGTTTTCAACTTATTTTCGCAGCCACTATTGTTTCGCCATTTTTTGCGCAATCTCGCTTTAGTTTTCCGCATGTATTCTATTTTTTTCACGTCGCGTCGCCTTAGGCCACGCGAAACGGGTAGCGGGTAGCTGCTGCGGCTGTCACCTTTAACATTCTGGGGCTGGCGTCAAGTGCACCGAGCGCCACTATTCCGCATCTCGACTGGCAAGTTTAGGATCAAGCCGAATGAACAGAAAATTTATTTTATGCGCACTTTTTCGGACAGCGGCAGAGGAAAACAAGCAAACCAAACAATCCAAAAAGGTTAGCAACATCGTTTATATGAACTTTTTTACTTTTTTCTCCCTTTTATGTGTTTGTCTGTTTGTTTGTTTCGTTGTCTACCTGTTGTTAAGTTGCTAGCGTTTTGTTGTTGTTGCTGGTGCTCCAAAACGGATATTGTTGCAATTTATTTTATTGCATTTTGCGTAGAGTTTTTTGGATTTAATTTAGTTTGCGGAACGCTTCTTTTATTTGGCCATGTGCTTGAAATTATCCTTCACACGGCCAATTTCAGAAGTTGCCAAATTTTTAATACGCATCCTCAAACTTTTTCGATTTGTTTTTTTTTTTTGTATCCTCCATCATTTTTTAATGAATTGGTGTTAAAGAAAGAATTGTGTAGCAGTGGAAAAGGGCAAAAAAGTTTTAGTTTGTGTTTTTTTAAGGTAAAATAAAACCATTTTGATTTGAGAGGCACATTTAACTAACTCAATTTAAATTAAAATGCAAACACAAATGCTTTTCAAACTAAAATGCATTGTTCTTGTGTCAGCAGTTTCATGCTGCTTTTAATTACTTTCTAATCTCGGAATTTATTGAAATAAATATGTATATATTTTAACAATCTGGCAGCACAGAACAATGTCATGCATGCGATAAGTTGACTGCATCTTAGAGTTATACATGGAAGTAAACATTAAATTTATGCACGCCTTTTCCGCACCATTTCTGAACGGTTAGCATTAAGTCCAATATATGTGTATATATTTACTATACTGAAAAGCAGCTATCAATGCTGTTTGCACCATGATACTGGCCATTAAACTCCAACACTTCCTGCACAGACACGTACACTTCTACACACACACAAAGCATAAGCACTCACACATTTACACGCATCGGCATTTCCTAGCCAAAAACTCACAGCATGTTACAAAATTGCATGAGCTCATGTCCACATATCCAGAAATTCAGTCTCTTCTTCTCTGTATGGTTGGAAACGCTTAAAGAAATGTCAATTACATTCGTCGATGTGTCCTTTATTGTCGCTGGCCGTTTTTGTTGCTGAAATTTCAAATTTCAGTCCATGACAACCGCCAACGAACGATTTTGCCGTCCACCATCCTTTTTTTTAAAAAAAAAAAAAGGGTAGAAACATGTGCATGAAACATATCGCTCACTTGGCCCTTCTTGGATTGCCTATTGGTTGAGTGTTTGCTGTGTGTTTCATATTTTCGGTTGGTCGCGTGTATTTCGGAGCACATGCTGAATTTGGATTAGAAAGTTTTTCATTCTCTGAGCTTTTCTTTTATTGACAAAAGTTTGAAATACAACATCTTGCTTGAAGTTTATGAACTTTCCTTTCTGATTGATAGTAAGTTCCTATCTGTTTTTCAGAAACAAAGAATGGAACCAACTTTTTATTTACTCTATTTATGTTTGTGTCTTCAACTAAATGAAACTCTTATTATGTATATGCAAATTGTTTATAATTGTATACAGAAATTAGGTTGTTCAATATAAAATATAAACAGATATTTATCGCTTGCAAAGTATTTTTTTAAATAACAGATACTTCGTTATTCTTGTAACTCATCTCAGATGATAGACTGTCCTTGGCATTGTGATTTATTTCAACTACTTTTTCACTACTAACTTTTTCCCTTGGGTGTTTCGCACATGCGGCACTGATTTGATTTTGATTTTCTCGGCACATTCTGTCTGGTGCGTTGTAGTCGAATTGTGCAACAAATGTTAACTGTGATTTGTGGCACTTATCCAAGTGTCAAACTGATTTCGTTCTCAGCAAATTTACACACGCAAAAAAAAAAAAGAAAAAGAAAACATTGCCAGCTGTGGTAGAAATCGCTACTACGTCTACTTTTTTGTGATTAAATCTGGGCGAACTTAAAGGAATCACGCTCAGTAGTGGCACGCTCCATTGCAACAGCTGCAAAATCTGCAGTTGACAGTGCATTTTTATGCTCCTTTTCAAGCATATTTCTTGACATTTGAGGTGATTTTTTCAACCCGCTTTGCTGCTTGTACTCCGTTTAGAAGTCTCAATTTATATTTATTGAGTTCATCAGTGCGTATACAATTTATTTACCTTTTTTTTTATAAGTATATTTGTATGAATAATTTTCCATTGCATTGGAATACTCTGGACACATCCTATAAAAAAGAGATAAAGATTTTTCTATCGAGAATATGACTTATTTAAATCGCTTTAATTGTTTTTAATTATATTGCTTACGCTCTTTAACTTATTTTCTATTCTTTTTTAAACAAGCTTTGAATTTAATCCACATTTGTTTGTTTACTTTGAATTCAAAAAGGAGTTTAAAACATATCACACTACAGAATCCAGAAACTCAATTCATTTCTTACTGAAAACAATATTTATTATATTATTCTGAATATCTTCAAATTATTATACTAACCGAAGGGTATTTCCTGGTAGTTTATTCCAAATGATTTCGTTTATGTTTGTTTGATTTGTATGACCCTATTGAATTACTTTTGTTGAGTTGCATGCAGAAGATGCAATCAAGCATTCGCTATGACGTTCCTTTGCCTGGACTATTCGATAGAAATCAAGCGTTTAAATCAATTATTGTAAATTTTCTCTGTACAGAAAGACTTGTGCACTTCGAAATAGGATAAACAGAAAGCAAATATCGCATAAGTAAGTGGAATTATATTTCACAGACAAAGCTAAATAAGTCGAGAGTGACTTAAACTACTTTAATTATGTCTTTTGGCTACAATTGTTAAGGTTAGGCTTAGTTGAGACAATTACGATATTATCAAGAGCATGTTTTAATAATTGATGACGGTATGTAGCAGCTGCTCAGAACAAACTTTGAACTTCAATCCTATCCACTTTCAACCCTAGTCGGAAGAAAATGGTGTAAAATTGAATAAACTACGGCAGCAATTTGCACTTCATCGTATTAAATGTGCCCCTATTAGCTTAACAAGTACCTGTCAAATAAGTTAATTCTCGTGCGTAAACATGAACGAACATTAACGCAATCCCGCCAAACCTGCCTCTCTTTTCTTGAGTCGTTTACAACAGCAGTCCACCCACTGGGAGGGAAAAAACTCCCATTGCGTTTAACAACTAAACTCACACAGCATTTCATCAACTTTCCCAACAGCAACAAAAAAAAAAAAAAAAAAAAAACAGGAATCTCGATCCTTTTCGTGGAGTGGAAAAAGCGACGAGGAGATTCGTATTTGACTGTGGTTGTTGCTGCAGCGCCTTTTGCTCACTTCCAAATACGGGCAACCTGAGGTTTGTTTTAATTTGCTGCTGCTGATGATTTTCTATGAAACGCCTGCTGCTGCTGCTGTTATTCCATTGTCTTTCATCGTATGCGAAGCAAAACTTTTGCATTTTCTCATTTTCGGAAAATGTGCAAAGGGATTTGTTTTCTCATGGCTGTGTTGCGCGCATTTGTGTGTTTATGTTTTGTATGATATGATTTTGGCTTTTGTCCTTCTGTGTGCCCAAAGTAAAAATATCTTCAGTATCTCAGTATCAGTGTCTCTTTCTATCTGCCTCTGTTTATCTCTGTATGTCTCTTTATGTGCTTGTGAGTTCCTTTGAGATTATGAGAACACAACGGACTCCTGTTTCTTTGAGTTTGGGGCGGGACCATTCCCCAAATAAGTACATCTGTTTTACCATAAATTTCATATGTGTTTGTGAGACTTTTGTGGGCGTATTCCTCAAATTACTCTGACTACCAAGTAAGCCGTACTTTTGGCTATGTGCACAAGTGTACAAATAGAACGTTAACTTATACGTATAAATACTCGAATTCATGTCTGACATCGAATTGGTATGGTTGTTCGGTCACTGACTGCGCTTATCTGATTGCTTTGAGTGCACTTTACTTCCGGTTTTTTATCCGTAACGCTCTAACACAGATTGATTATAGTATTTTATCTCTTTATTTGCATATTTGTGATATAATTAATTTCCAAATTTTCTTGTATTTATTTTAAAGCTATTGTGCTCATTAGCATATATAACAATATATATTTAAGTTTACCGTTTTATAATTGAGATTTTGGTATTAAGTTAAAAGTTTAACCTTGATTTTAAAAATGTGGCTTCATTAGTTTCTAAACATAAATATTATAAAATACATTTTTATTGATTGTTATTTTATAAACACATTTCAAATATTTTTTTTTATATAATTGCATATAAGATAGAACTAGAATGAACTTATGAACTTATGTAATATTAAATTTAACGAAAGCAATAAGCTAGCGATATTTTAAATATATATAATATAAATATAACCACTTTTTAACCACTTATTAACATCACAAAAGTAAACAACAAATTTAAAAATAAGTGGTTAATAATATTCCAAATTCAATTGAAAATTTAATTAATATGATTCAATTTCATTTTGCAGGCTGCCAAAAAGTTCAAAAGGCAAATATATTTACATATTCACAAATACATATGTAAATTAAGGCACATCCGGTTTGGCTGTGTGTGTTATCGAACGAACATGTTCTATAAGTGTGTCTAAGGCATCCCAAGAGCCTGTTTGCCAAACAGTCGGCCTCGTGCTGTGGCGCAAATTACATTGTTTTATTTGAATTACGATTCGTTCAATATCCTGGTCAAAGGACCTGCCTGTCTGCCTGCCAGCTAGCCTAGCTGTTTGGCTGACTGACTGGCCGAAACATAAAAGAAGCTTTCGTGTAATTTAATTTCTGCCACTCAGCGCCAAATGCGTGTTCATGTAATTGTCTCAGCGTGTGTGTGAATGTGTGAGAGAGAGGGACGGGGGTCTTTATCCGTAATGCAATATTCTTTAATAAGTTGCGTTCTCATTAAAGACGCCCCGAGATCAACGTAATTGAATACATCAACGACAAGGACGTAATGGGAACCAATTCGCATTATCAGACGATTGCTTGACAGAGAACATTACAAAATGGTGCTTACTTTTGATTCGGCGGAACGTGCTGGGCTTTTAAAACAATTAACTTTCAAACTTTGGCATGCGCCGTGTAACTTTTGGTAAACAACTCAACTCCAGCAGGCAACTGTTTTGCCCTTAGGTTTTTCTCTTTTTACCTGCCTGTCACGCTGTTTATATTGTCTGTGGCGCACGTTGAAAGAATCTGAAGCGCAATCTCTGCGCTTCATGTTGCACGGCCCCGACGGACCTCAGCTATTTTCAATCTTTTTTTTATTTCATTTATCTTTTTTTTGGACGTTGCACGAGCGCGTCGCACCAAGCGGGACGTGATAAAAAAAAAATGGTGTGCGCTGCTGAAAACACAACTGTAAATACAAGGATGATGGCTTACTTAGTCGGCCAGGTAATAAATGGCCATAGTCGCCGCTGCCAGAGCAGCCACAAATGATTCTTGAGCTCGTTATCCTTCCTGACTACTACCACTATTACTGAACTTGCTTCTTGTACACAGAGAGATCCTTTGCCAAGAAACTGCTTCTACAGCATACTGTACACCATTCTCTTGTTGATGACGTACCCTCTGCTCTTGTAAACATTTCATAAAATGAAATAATAAAATGCATAACTTAACAAAATACTCTATTTTAAGAAATTGTAGTTCAGATAAGTTTAACAAATGAATGGTTAAGTATCTTAGGGCATTTTGAGTTGAATTTAAAACTGGTACCTGGATGAAATTAATTTTAATGCAACTCTAAAACAGTTGAAGAATTTGAAAACTATCTTCGCAATATTTTGGGATATCTTTCGTAGACGTTTCCCAGATTAAGCCAAACATCTGAGAGCTCATACATACCTTATAAAAATCACTTGCGACAGAAACTGATGACAAGAGAGCACAAATCACATTGTGTCCATATTGTTCCATCTGTGGACTTTATCTATAGCCAGAGAATGCAGGAACATTACCTCTCACACCTCTGCTGGATTGCACAAAAAGTTAACAGCAGGCGTGAAGTGGAGTAGGAAGGAGCTTTTAAGGGCATCTAAATAGCTTCTTGTGTCTATCTAGCTACTGCTGCTCCATGATATTCTTTTTTTTTTTGGGAAAAGACATATGCTTGGCACTTAGGTGCTTAGCCAGCAGCAGTTAGGTTTTTGCCCAATCTTTTCCTTTTGCCTCAGTTGGGCTAGTTTTTCACAGCATCCGCCTACTCTTTACTTCGGTGAACTTCCATTGAGCAAGTTTCCCGCTACGCTAGTTGGCTTTTTTGAGACTCACGTATGTTTGTGGTAAATGTTTTTCAATTTCTTTCGAAAGGAAGCTCACCAAGCGAAACGCGTCCTACAAAATGCACACAAATTCAGAGTTTTATTCGCACCTGCGGCTGTCTGCAGTCGTTTTCAAGGTGTGTAACTGTGGGCAATTTACTGTGGGTGGCTTGCGGAAATAGAGCTTATTATAGCTGCCCCCTTCATTCCCTTTGCCCGTTCAGTCAGACCTCAAAGGGCCATTCGCTCTCCCATTTCACAGTTCACAGATGGCTTTGAATCGAATTGAATGAAATGGAAAATGTGCCATAGAATTTCCCTTGAATGAGCCTTCGTTTAGATTTCGCACACAATTCTCAAGAGCCGTCTATCCACTTGGGGCCAAAACCATTCCGCCATTCGAGCCACTGCAAACACTCTGCGTGTGTGTGTGTGTGTGTGTGTGTGGCCCAAACATGCTGGCACTTTCTGGCTCATATTTATGTATGTGATGCAGCTGGGTTGTTAATTCTCAGCTAAGCCGCATCAGATTTTATTGTGTGAGGGAAAGGGAAAACAACATTAAAAAGATTAAGATTTTAAACGATAATTAACCTCAAAGCGGTAAATTCTGGAAAAAAAATAAAATTGAAAATATAATTTTTCGAGCAGAAAATTAAATACATTTCTACATTGTATTCAGCATGCACATACCTTAATAAAATGAATAACTGACTGAATTATAAGCTTTGAAATAGTTGGACACTTAAGATATGTCTTCAAAACTTAACGCCTTAAGAACTTTTTATAGTTATATGTAAAAAATAAAATTCAAATTTCACTTGAGCACTTTCTTTTCACCTAACGTATATTGTTGATTAGAAGGATCTTTTACTACTTCAAGGCTGTTGAAAATTGGACAAGTTTTTCTTTTCTAATTTAAACGAAATGCAACGAACTCAAAACAAATTTCTCGTCAAACTACTTATACAAACAAAGTTGGGGGAATGGTAAAGCGATGCACAAGATATGAGAAAACACGATGGCAAAGTAAAAAAGGTACAAGTTGAAGGTACTTGCTTGAAGAAAACTGCATAATTATGGGCGTGTCTTTCATTTATTTTCGCGCTGAATTAATTAAAAGTTCACTTATGCACGGAATTTGCATAAAAATTACATTTTAATTGCGCTTCATTTGTGAAGAGCAACGTTGGCGCCATTCAGCATTCACCATTCACCATCATCCATCCGCCATCCACTATGGCCAACGCCTTTTGAGCCAACGCGTTATGAAAAATACCCGGCGATTGCAGAGGAACATGGTAAGGGTTGGTGGATGGATATGACAGTGGGGGTAGAAGTGCGCTCGAGACAGACAAGAACACTTGGTTGGAGCACTAGAAAACGCACTTGCGCTTCATAATGAAAAAACACATTTTCTTAAGGGGGTAGAAGGCAATCCTTATGGAAATCCCATCAAAAGTGCTTCAGTAATGCGCTATACAAACAAATAGAAATATTTATTAGATCTTGTCGATTCACTCAGTGACTTTTCGCAAAACAATTTAAATAGAGCCAATAAAAGTTGATTTGTCGTCATTTGTGGGGTGTATAAAAAGTAAAAGGCATAAAGAAGAAGACTTATTACGGCAACTTTCGAATTTGCTTGCGTTATTTGTTTAGGACGTGCTCGTTTCTTATGATTAAATAGGATTTTACCTTTAGAAAAACTGCTTATGGATAAATACGTAAATAAACTTGATTATGCTAATAAAATAATGACAATCATGATTTTTCGTATCATTAAGAAGTAAGATAAACGAATAAAGCTCTAAGTTAATTGAGAATTACATAGAAATCTAAACGCGATTAATGCGTCTCTGAAATGATATTGAATATTAGATGAATGGTTCCACTTCCTATTGTTTGCTATTTAATGGCTTATCGTATTATTGAGAGCTCGTAATTTGTTGAAATAATTTCCAAACTACTTCCTAAGCCACTAACCGCAGCTAATCGCTTCATTTAGGCCGCATTCATTGAATTCAATAACAAAAGCTATGCATTGTTTGCACCAAATCGAAAACAAAATCAACAACAATAGAAAATACAAAAAAAAAAAAATTAAATTGAAATTGAAAATAAATAAATACCAAAAAATAAATAAAAATGCAAATGAGCTGCGTTGCGAGTACTCGATAAAATGGCTAAGCTAAATGAAATGAATGAATGAAAACCGAATGAATGCATTGTCTGGCGGTAAATGATTTTTCAATGTTTTGCATATTTTATACGCATCACAAATGTCAATTCGACTGCTGATTAAAACAAAATGTCGTACTAAAAAATATATGTTATTTATCAAATATTTATAATACTGACTAATAAAGGACACGCTGCACGACCCTTTTATTTTTGAGTCAAACAGTTGAAAAATGATTTTTCACTTGCCAATCGCCACTTGCAACCGCGGCACGTTAACCAAAAAAAAAAAAAAAAAAAAAAGAAATAACGAAGGAAAAAAGTGTTAATTTAAATTTCGCTACGTGCCATGAATGCAAAATGTGCTATACACTTGCAATAGCAATGGCAACATATCTAGGGGCAAAAGCAGCATCGTTTTGCATAACCTACCTTCGCAACCCATGCCAAAAAGAATCCACTTAACCCCTCCTGCAACAATATTTCTCGCCGCTGTCTCTTCGGTTTGTCGCCCCCGCCATGTACGCAGTATGCTGTGCACAGTTTTATGCACGTCCAGCGTGTAAAACACCTAAAACGCCATCGTGCCAAAAATAGCACCCTCCCCGGCATCATTTTCGTTATTTTCGCAGCGGTTTCCGACATGTTGCGCCCCACAACGCACGTTGCCATCGATTAGTTTTCATTTTGTGAGCAATTTTGCATTGGCTGCGCTGATTATGCCACCCTGCGGCTTTTGGCCTTCCGGCCTTCCCATGGCTAACTATGGCCGTTAGTTGTCAACGGGCCGACACGCCTTTAGCCCATCGTTGTAGCTTTCGAGTGGCTTTGCATATACAAACACACACGCGAATATATTTTGTGCCATGGCCCCTTTTCAACGATTGCTGCATTGCCTTCACATGGATTTTCACCAGGGACCTCTGGGCTGTGCTTTCCCCATGGAACCACAGTACACGTCTGTGTGTATTTCTGCCTTTGTATTTCGAATTTGTATCTGATTTTCACCAGCTGCAGCAGCAGAAGTTGCAACCAGGTGCAGACCAATACGGAACAAAAGCCTGATTAAAACAATAGCTTGCCAAATGTGCAAATCCTATTATGATAATTTGTTACCCAGTTAATTTATAGCTTATTATTAATTTAACTATGGTTTTTGTACAATTTAACTAAATGAATTACTTTATGTTTCCATCAAACAACTTCCCAAAATTGTTATAAAACATGGGTAAGAAGCAGAGCTCGATTGAAAAATCTCAGTCATTCTGACGGAGTTAAAAGTACTTGGCGGCTTGATTTGTCATTGAAGTGGAAAGAGGTAGAACGTATATTCAAAATACAAAAAAAGGAAAAGTATTTAATGTCAAAATATTTGTTATTTATGATTTTATATGGTAAATGTCTGAAATCGCTGCAGTGGCGCATATTTCATTTCAAAGTGTTACGTGAAACTTTTGGCAAATTCTCTCGCTCGCTCTATCTTGTTGTCCGTCTCACTCACTCACTGGCTCTTTTGGCTAACTCTTTTGGCTGCTATGCAGAGATGTTTGGCAGTGTTTGGCTTTTGCCAATGCACAAAAAAAAGAACCAAACAAAAATCACATAGCTCAAACACGTCTGAACGAACATAACCAAACAAATTGCAAACACACACACACATTTGTCCGGATTGTGTGTATGCGTGGTGTGCACTTTATGCATGGCATGATTTTATGATTTTATCAATCAAAATGAAAAACAAAATGTATATATTGATCTGATTGATTTACGCGTTGAAATAGATTTTACCCATGAGCTTTTTGGGACGAAATTTGATTTTTAGAGCACGGCCTTTAAAAATTATTAAAATTACTGTGCGCAAGGCCAATTACCTGTACGTTATAAGGAAGTTCTTGAAATATGAAGCAATCACAGCTAGATACCTTTTCAATGTATTCAACTAGCATTCAACGGTTAATGATATATTTTTCTGCTTCTGTAATTCAACCAGTTTGCATCATCGTTTATAGCCCCTGACGTTTTTTTAACGTAACCTCACATAAAGCTATCAACATGCATGTATATACATTTCCTTAAATAACCATATATCTTTAAACACATTGCGTAAATTTAAAATATGTGTGTCATACATACACATGTATACCTATATCGGTTGTCATTTGCCTTTTACCGCCTCGACTGCTCGTTGATTTTCCCAACAATAAAGTCAATAAAGCGCGAAAATCGAATGCGCTGTCAAAGCCAATGAAGTGAGCCATTATGGAAAATCGTCCAAGTTGTGGGTTTTCCCGCAATACTTTATGCTCGCATATTTCGCAATTGCGTTGTCCTACCCACCGACTGCATCTTAAAGCTGGCACACAAAAAATATATATATACGCATGTATGTACATACATAAGAGAATGTATATGTGTACAAATTCAGGCACCTTGCAAAACGATGTATAAACGACAAAGAGAAAATGCACATTGCCATGGTAAAATTGTTCACTTCCGGTGCATTTCCCTTACTCTTGGTGTCTTATACATATATACGAATGAATTAACAAACATATATACCTACGTAGATGAATCGAAAATTGGTTATTATAATTGTAATTTGTTCGAGTGTCAACCAGATTTCACAACGAAAGCAAATTTTCACAAATATATATTTATTTAAAATATTTTGGCATAAGTATGTGTATATTGAACCATAAAATTACAAACCCATTAAGTACAAAATTACCCATATATGCAAGTAATATTTTATACATTACCTATGAGATTGTCTTGCAATAATTGCAAATTTTCATAATTTTAATAATTTATTTGCAAAGACAATACACAAGTCAAACGTTGCGTATACGCTACAAATTTTAGGCTACCCGTTTAAAGAATTTTCCGACTAGAGTTCTTCTAAATGTGGAAACACGAAAACTGCAAAGTGCCAACAATAAAACCAATTTGGAACGAAGTACAAAAGCTATAATATGAAAATGGCCAACAATATGCCGCAAACATTTACCAATTATATTTAGTATACCCCAATCGCAACGAACGTCCATTTAGCCCCCTTTTACAACTGGCCAGAGCGAATGCTCAAAATGGCAAAACACAGCACATTTTGTTTGGCTTGGCATTGGCGCTTGTGAACTTTGGCCATGTTTGCACTTGGCTTAAAGTGCGCTGATATTCGCCACGCCACGCCACGCCACGCCTCGACCAAAGCCAAAGCAAGCGCATCGAGCAGTCTCAACGCACATCGAATTTGAAGTGCACTTTCGCTGACTAGTTAGCTGAGGTACTTATTAAATACCCGGCGTCAATTTTAACATATCAAGAATTGCATAAGTAGAAAGATTTTGTTTTTTTTTTTTAAATGTATATCAATTAGAACTACGGAAATTTTTTTTAGAAATGATTTTAATATTTGTTTATTTTACTATTACTCTGCCTTTCTAGGTCATTAGGGTGAGTGAGTGTGTGTAATTGCTTCGAGAAGAGCAATCGGCGCCAATGTCAGCAAAACGATTTGAGATTCCCAAAATATTAAAATAAAATTTTTATTACTCTCGTTGTTTGTTTACGTCTGCATCCGTTCCACTTTGGAACTTCTTCGCCCACTTGAATAAAATTGCATAATTAAATGTGTCCAAAGGCTTTGTAATGAGGGCAAACAATTTGCCATCGAAAATGGATTTCATTAAAAAACGGAGTGAAAAAGTACGCAAATTTACGCAAATATGTATACGTGTCATGTTGTTGGTGGGAAAAACTTTGCAAAAAGTGTCTGATTGATTTTATAGAATATAAAGTCTCTGGTAGCGTGAGATTATGAGAAAATATATTGATATTATGATAATAAGTAGAGCAAAGTAGTTTCTAAAGCAAGTATGCTTTATCTACGATTGTTTTAACTTTTTCACGTCTTATTTTTATTGGCTTTGACACACAATCAGCTCATCAATGTTGGCTGCAAGCTGTTCTGAAAACTCCAACACATAAATTTAAGGAACCGCATATCAAAATATTCGGTAATTAGCATTGATAAACTAAACTAACGCCCATTCAAATATTCAAAGTTCTATACAACCGCATAACCCACATGCCACCACAGCAAATCTATAAGTGCAATATTTATATATGGGTTTCAATTGCATCATCCCGCATGAAACGATATTCAAATATTTGTTGCCACCATTTGTAGCAAATCGATTGTATAACATTCGTTATTACAAAATAGTATATGCATGTGCAATATTTCACGCATCAATGTTGGCTGCATTTTTAGATAACTGAATTAAATGCGCTACGCTGCGTATGAGTAATGCACTCGCATACACAGACACACACACAAACACATTGTACCGACGCTTTTAAGCATCATTAATTTGCTGTGGGCAATTCAACCAGCTCACATCTCCTCTCTCTCACTCTTTTCCTCTACCTCTCCTTGCTGACCAGTCAAGAGTAATTATATGTGCATAGCCCGAGCCATGGCCATGGAGCTTAAACAAGATGGTCTCATGTGCAGCAAACTGCATTCCTGTTGCAGGTCACCCATTGTTTCAAGCACGCCACGTATCATGTGTGTGTGTGTGTGTGTGTGTGAGCAGTGGGCTTGGGTTTACGTTTTTAATGGCCTGTGGCCAATGGCTGGTTAACATTTTTGGGCGCCCATTATTCCGTGTGTGTCCCGTCAATTATAATCGCTGCCAACCAAAACGAGCTCAGCTCGAACGCCAAATTTAAAATACCACACATAAACCCACTCCATATAAAAGTTCTCCTATCTGTTATGTCGGTGCCGTATTCGCATTTAATTTGATTTTATTGATGGTTTAGGTGTTGTTTTCGGGGGGTTAGTTTTTGGTATATACTCTGAGTTTCATTAAAAGAATTTGATGTTGAAGATTGATAAAGAAATTTAATTATATTTCTTACATTCGATCGTCGTTAAAATCAAATCAAATAAGTGGAAATCGTTAAGTATTTATTCTATCAAATGTTAGGCTAACAGCAAAATAAAACAAAGCTGTTAATTAAGAATAGTGGTTTTAAAGAGTTTGTTAAGTTATAATGTTTTAATTGATATGCATAAATACAGGGTAGCTTTAAGTCGTTGATTCCATTGTTGTGGTGTTATTAATAATGGCATAGAACATGCACAACTGCAGTCGATGAGGAGGAGGATGGTTCCTATGACGTTAAATGGCTGTCATCATTCATTAGCCGCAGCCGCTGGGCAGTTGTCTACGCAGCAGTCGCTTTTAAGCCAGTTTGTTTACACATAACTGACTTATATCCAACACAGCAACAACTGCAACTTACGCACACACACACACGCATATACTCACCTCTGTTCTTGTGCCTAGTTGACCTGTTAGGGACGTGCTGCAGTGGAAGCTAATGGATGTGTGCAACTGACTGCCAACATCGGCATCTAAGCAGCTCGTCCATGGCCCTAAAACAAATTCATTTAAACGATGCACCCCAGCATCCGATCTGTTTTATATAACTTGGTGCTCATAGCAATAATTGTTGTCTATGTATTTTAATTAAAATGTGTTTACTTTGCAACTTTTGAAAGGTTTACAGGCAAACTCAGAGGGACACTCGGACGTGTGCTTGGAGAAAATTACATCTGTTGGACGCTTTTGACCACAAGTTTCGACCACATTGAATCAAATTGAAAGATGATACAAATTGCGGTCGCTTTTGTGTAAATTTTAAGCAAACAAACAATTGCTCAAGCGCACAACACATGTCATTTTATGTGGCTTTCATTACAACTATGAAAACTGTACGCCTATAATTAATATATTTCGAAATACATTTCTCTTATTATCAATGGTTATAAGTTTGTTGCAGACAGCATGTAATTATTTTTAGTAAATTTCAAATTTAAATTTCGATTCTTGAAACCTAACATTATTTAATTTGTCAAATTATAATTGTCTTTACAAAGTAAAAGTAAATCGTGCCATCAAAAAATATCTAAAATCCCTTTGTAATATTGTCACAGTTAAGATTCAAAAAATAATATTCACTTATTAATAGATTTACTTTAAAGCCGGTTAACTTTTGGCTTACTGTCTTTATACTTAAAAGCTTGTGGCTATTTCAAAAACAGCTTCACAAACCATTTCCTTTTGTTCTGTATTCTGGTTATAATGCTGAAAGGTTCCATCTCTCATTTACAATTTTCGTTCAAAAATCGCACTGTTACCATGAACATTTTTCATTTTAAATCTTTAGAAATTTTAAACAAATAGCAAGTCAAAGCTCGGTGTGTTTGATGTTTGCTAAAGTTCGTGGCACATTTATTTTTATGTTGATATTTATTTGTGTAAGTTTTTTGTTTGTTTCTTAGCTGCGTACTGAAATCACATACTTACTTTTATACATATGTCGTTTCTCGCATTTGTATTGTGCCACCTTTCCTGATTTTTTGTGGTAGTTTCTCTTCTTTTTGTTGCCCTGTGGTTTGCATTAAGTTTATGGACCTTAACACGTCGCATTATACGCCTTGTTGACTAGCAGTGTGTGTGTGTGTGTGTGTGTGTGTGTGTGTGAGTGTGTTTGTGCACGTTAGTATGTGTGAATAGATCCTTTTCGGTTGTTATTTTATGCCCATTACATGCCGTTCCGCTTGCTCTTGGTAAATATTGCCTCTGTCGTCTTTGGTCTTTCGTTTGTCCCACATTTGATCAAATAATCGTAAATAAAACGCCATGGTAATAATTTTTTGATGACCCTCTAATGAGCTTTACGTGAGAACAACATGAATTGTGATTTACTGCCTTGGCAAAAACGAAAATCCAAACATAATGGATAATTTTCACCTGCTAAACAAGTTTGCTAAACTTAAGTGTATTCGTTGTTCTGTAAGAACTGTTGTTAAAACCAAGCTTGACATGTCATTAGATATCCTCAAAAATATAAAGAGAATGTTTATGTTTACAGAATCATGCTCTTAATATACGTTAACTGTTACCCTTTCGTATTTAAGCCGCAAACTTTGAGCTTAACCAAAAAACTCCGGGTCTCAGTCAAAATTTAAGTTGTGGCCAAAACTTGTACCGTACTCGTAATCATAATCTATTGCAATTTGTCCTATGACCAGGCGAGAAAAGACATCCTTTGTTTGCCAATCTTTTTGTTGTTGTGTGGTGATTTTTAGTGTTTCAACGTGAGTTTTACAAGCTCCAATTGCGGCGGCTGCCTCAATGAGGTCACACAATAGCCCAAAGATGTTGTTGTTGATGTGGTTGTTATTGACCAACGCACGTAAACACGTTTACTTAAAATGGTGTCGTATAATGTGTGTGTGTGATTGTTTGCGCAACAGAAAGTTAAATGTCCTCTCGGTAATGTTGAAAAGTGAATGTGTTCACACTTGACTCACTTACTCATAAGCAAGCAGCCAAATTGGGACCTTGCTCAAAGCTAACTTTTGTCTGGGTATATAATATCAATGAGTGTATGTTGTGCTTGATATGTATAGAGGTAAACAAAGCGGGGCCATCAATCAAGTCAAGTGGAAATTTATAGCACTTGAGTTTGTTATTATTCGTTTATGCATGAGTTAATTAGAATATTGGCGTTAACCTATCCAACCGATTCGCCCCTTTTGTTGTAATGCCTTAAGATTTATGTGTGAAACGGCCATTTACTACCTCTATACCCATTTCCCTATTTCCCTCTCACTCTACATGAGTGTGCGTGTGTGCAAAAGACATATGCTGGCTACTGTCCGTGTGCATTGAATCGTAGCTGAAATAATTTGCATTGTTACATCTTTGTCGGTGTGCGTGTGCCTTTTTAGCCACATAACAACATAACTTGACACGGGCATGACAATGTCAATAGTTTTGCCTGCTTGTTTGCTCATTTCATTTCCGTTTTATAACAATCAAAAGATTTTAAAATCAATTAAGCTTTTTGTGCGTTGATTTTAAGACAATGAACTTTTATGCTTGACTTCGATTGAAGGTTTCACTTTTAAAGGAAATCATTTGGAAATAAGGAAGAGAACTGTAAATGGTTTGTAATATTATAAAACTAGCTTTTGAATTTTGCCATTCAAACTTAAATTGAATGAAAAAGTTTACTTTCAGCTTTTAGCTTTGAATTATGTAAAAGTTTATTAAATAGATAATTTCAATTTTATTTATCATTGAATATTTTTATCTACTGTATTATTATTGTTGTATCTACAAACAAACCTAAAAAACAAAAATGTTGTATATATTAATATATTTTTCGTCACTCGTAAGCCGAAAATACAATTGTACTTTTACAATTACCTCCATTTCAATGCACAATTCAACAGTTTTTTTCAGAATATGTATGTGCATGGCAACGGAAATTCCAATTAGAAAATATGTGTCAACGGGCCAATAACAGTTGCAATTCCTTGAGTGCCGAAAGTCAAGTTATGAGAGCTACTCTTCGGCAACCATAACAGAGGCCCAACAAAAGCGATAGACACGCATGCGTAACATTTGGCACTCTTTGGCTCTCACCAGTGAGAATGTAAAAGTTTACACGAGGCCTGTTAACTGAAACGACTGTTAAACGCTAACAGCAGGCAGTCTCTGTTAGTTTACGAGCTGTCGGAACATTTGAATAATGCAATAAAAGGTGGCAAATTGTCAAATGGCTTGGCAAATGGCTAATGGCAAAAAAGACGCGACTAATTTATGTCGATTAATTCATTTAAATTTCATTGTCTCGTAAAAAGTTCGCAACCCTCACGCATTGCGAAAGACCGTGTCTGGCGGCAGATCTATTTTATTAATTTCTGTTCAAGCAGAAATAAACAATACAAAAAAATGTTGTCTATAGAAATTAATAGCAAATATTTGCACAACAATTTGTTTGCTTGGGGATGGCCCAGCGCAGACGATGGGGCGGGCGCAATAATAATCAATTTAAATATGTTTTTTTTTTTTTGCAAAACAGCAGACCGAAAATCAAGCCCTAGACCTACACGCACCAATAAAAAATTAAAACAAAAACCATTCGACGCCAAATTCGAAGCACAGCTGCAGCAAGAAATTTAATGCGCTGGCAGCGGTTTCCGGTCTGTATCTCTGTGTGCAAGTGTGTATGTGAGTGCGGCCCAAATGCTATCAAAAATCCCCGCTAATAATTTGTCAATATTACGTGAGCTGAAAATTGAATAAAAAGCTATTTTGCATTGAGCTGCAAAAAAAAGGAGGAGAAGAAAAGACCGAAAAAGTTGAATACGGAAATGAAGCAGAAGACGAAAAAGACGAAGTGTAAAATTCAGACCCGACCTAGTATTTCCGTAGGAATCAAATAAATTGTTACAAATGAGTGCAACTTTTGACTGTGCTCGTGTTCATTCCCCCTTGTTCCCCCTTTCCCACTTACCACTCCTTTTGAACAGACAGTCAAAATTTATTTATGCGCTTCTTTCCCGATTTTTCATTTGTTAACCTGATTTGCAATTTTTTCTATTTTTCTTCTCTGGTTTTCTATTTGGTTTTTTTGTTAACTTTGCAGCTGGCCATTGCCAAAATATTATGAATAATTCAGCATACGATGGCGGTCGGTCTTGACCCGCATTCTCGACCCCAACCCGCTTTAAAAACACAACGGTAATAAATGCAAATAAATTGATGAAAAGTCGCGTATTTCGCTCTATGTTTACATTTTCACTGATTTGATATGCGGCGTCAATGTCAAGAATGAGGGTGCGGGGTGCGGGAAAAACAACAGAGATAGATAGTTGCATATGGTATGCGTTATCATATTTGTCATAAATATATATATATATATGTCACATTTCATCATCAATCGACATATAAGTCGCAGCAAAAGTATTTTATTTTCGCTATTTGTAATTTTAAATTTTAGAATTTAATTTGCGCATTTGAATACGATTCATTTATTATTCAACATTGGGGTTTTTTCTTTATTAACGAATAATACTAAAATAATAATAAATAAATACAATTTAAAGCTAAATCTTTTAGGGGAATATAAAATGTTTTTAGTCAACTTCGTTTTAGTTAATAAAAAATTTCTGTCTCTTCTGTTTGAAAGTTTCATTTTAAGAACTTGATATTTAGTCCAATTCGTAAAAGTGATTCGCATTTATCACTTTCGACTTATCAGCATTAACAGAAATGTCGAGAATTCCAAAAATGCACAAATCGAGTACGTTTAATTTGATGTGTGGCTTAATGTGCGAACAGTTATTGCTGGCTCTCTACTGCCACCTCCAATATCTCTCTGTCCCACTCTCCCACTCTCTCTCTCTCTCTCTCTCTCTCGCTCTCTTTACATCTCCTTCTCATTTTGTGTGCGTCAGTGGGTGTTTTTGCGCAATCATTTCATCCTATAATCGACCACATTACACGCTGCATTGAGGAAAAGCTAAATGACCGCAAGAAACACACCTACCAAAGCCACAAAAATCTACCCAATAACACCCCAGCAATCCCCCTCTTCGATATATAGCACTAGGAGCCCCTAACCTTACCCCGCAACTCGCTCTCTCTCTTTCTCATTCACATGCATACTCTTTCGCATGATGGCAGCAAAGCAAAGTTTACTTTCGCTTTAAGTAGTCAGTCATCAGTCGGTTGGGCTGCCTGGGTGCCGTGCATCTGGGGGAAAGGAGTGTGTTCGTTATGGGAGTAGCACGTCAGATGCATGCCCTGGCATCATCTACAAAGGCACACACACATAGTTTAGAACATGTGTAGGCATCCAAGTGCAAGTGCACACACTCCTTTGGCTCTTCAACACCCGTGTTCCCACTGCTGGCGGAAATAGCTTTCTCGGCACTCAAACTGTTTGCCACTGCTTCTGCTACTGCTCGGTTTTGTGTGTTCTTGGAAAACAACTACAGCTAGTAGCTCGATCAGCAGCTGGCCACTGATAAATACCAGGACTCGCCTTTCCTCCGTCCCATTCCTCTTCCTTACCTTTGCTGTGGGTGTGTGCCAGCACCGCAACTGTCAATAGTTTCAATGCGCCAAATGGAATTTGTCTTGCCTGCCACTGACGACAGCAAGTGACGTGCAGCAATTTGTTGCCTCAGCACTGCGCTATCACCGAGCTCTTCGACTACTACTGATGCTGATGCCTCAGTCCTTTGAGCGATAATAGCTTCAAATGACTTTTGAATAGCTGCTGTCGCGACACCTAGTACTTAAAGCTGTATCTACGCTTTAATTGAAAACTTTCGCTGCCTTTGTGTTCCTTTGATCCTTTATTTATTGTTTATAAGTGTTTTGTTTTTATGTGGTGTCACCAGCTGAATTTAAGTTTTTAGCTGCAATTACTTTGCATATTAATTGTTTAATTTTAAATTTGGGTTTCTTTTTAGCACACACACATTTTTGTGGGCTCTACTGTGGCATGTTTGTGGTTAGTTTTTAAAATTGTATTTAATTAGGCAGGCTTTGAATACCATTATGCTAATACCAACACATATAAATGTATATAAAGTATCATATCGTGTGGGTGTGTGTGTGTGTGTGTGACGGTGTTTGCGTTGTGGTTTTAACCACAATATTGTTAATTGAGTTAATAAAGTTTTAAAACATGTGATTGTGTTAAATATTTGCCAGCGTTCTACCCGAATTTAATTTGAATTACCAGTAAATATATATATATACTTTAGATATTCTTTTAATGTTACAGTTTTGGTTAACCTTTACAATAATAACAAAATCAGCCTACCCCACTCAAAGGTAAATAACTTTTCTCCATTTTAAATAGCACAGAAATGCTTGCATCATATGCACAAGCCAAACTTCAATCAGATGCATAGAGATTCTTTATACGCTGACACACATTCGGAACCTAATCCCAAATTTGAAACATTTGACAAATCCTGTCGGAACAAATAACAAAAAAAAAACACTGAAAGAAGGACAGAAGTTACCTGTGGTGCATAACCTACACTGGCAGACAGTCTGCCCAAAAACAACAACAACCACAATTGGAATGGCAACATGGTAAAATTGTTTGACTGAGATTAGATTTCGTGACTTGCACTTTTCGGCCCATCTATTTTGCCCAGTTTTGCTTTCTGTGTTCCAGTCATTCAGTTTGGTTTTGTTTATGGCTTCCTAAATATGAGACAAGTGCGCGTTAACAAGAGAAATCATACGCCCCGTGTGACATTCCCATTGTCATTTGTTTATGCTTAACTGTGTGTGTCGCCTGTTCAGTGACTCCCCCGCTGCCCCTTTCCATCTCTCTTACCCTTTATATTTCTCTGTGTATCGCTGTGTGTGTGTGTGTGTCTTTTCACGTTACAATTTTGCCTCTGGTACTGTTTGGCTGGCAAAAAGTTTTGTATTGCAAAACACAATCAGACGCAGATGCACTTTGGGGCCAGGCCGACACAAACAGAGCACAAAGCTTAAGACTCTTTGTGTCACTTTGCCAGCCAAGTGCGACAATAACAACAACAACAACAAAAAGTAGAGAAAAAACAATATAAGCGAAATAAACAAGCTATCAACAATAAGGACTACAAGTTACTCCATAGCTTATTTTTGTAGGCCACAAAGGTGCTTCGGCTTGGCCAAAAGCGTAAAATATTTAGTAAATAATATTTTAAAAATATTTTAATAGCTTCACCAATGATATTTCTTGGTTTCAAGAAGGTTGTGTAAGCGGAAAATGTTTGTGTAGAAAATATTTGTCAGACAAAGCCTTTAAGCCTTATATTGAAATGACATAAAATTGAATGAATAAAACAAAAACAAATTTAATTGTTTTTTAAATTCCATAAGTAAAATCGATATAACTTTAATGATTTAATCAAAAGCTTTAGCGGAAACAAGCTTTGTATGTTTTTTTCAAACAACACAATGTAAAGTGCACTTGTCAATTAAGTGTTGAAAATTGTTGTTCAATGTATAAAGCATTTTATTATTTTTTTTTTTTGCATTTTAATGGGCATTAAAATAATTGTACTCAAATTAAAGTGCATTTTACAAGTTAATTCCATTAACTGAAGCGTGCAGAACTGCAGGGTATTAAACATGGCAGCAGTCAGTGTTTTGCTATATAAACTAGTCGTTAAGGTGGTCGGCTTGTTAGGGGTAGGCATGAGGGGCAGGGAAGGCGTGGCCGGAAATGCATACGACGGCCGTGGGGCGAAAGTCGCCGTTACAGCATAATAATGTCAGACAGGCGACGTCTTTTTCATGCTGTAAATTGCAAAAATGCAGCCAGCGGCATATCAACACACACAAGCACACGTACACATACCATAAACACATGTGCTTGTTTTTGCAGGTTTCAAGACCAAGCGGAAGCGAGCACAGCACTGACAAGCGGCATGCCACACAAACACACACACACACACACAGGAACACACATGGGGAAAAAACAAAACAGGCTTGAAAAAGCAAACTTTATGTACATTTAATGCGCGGCAGCAGCTACAAGGAAACAGCACAATAAATCCAGCATACATTAAATAACACACAAACGCGCACATACACAAACACGCACACTCATGTACACACACAGTCCAGCAGTGGAACAAATAGAGGCGGCAAGCGATCAACTTCCCTTTTCGTGTCTATGTTTTGCTTGTTTTGGCCACGCCATTTTTTTTTTTTCGCTGCCCTCCTGAGTGTTTGTTGCCTGTTGTGTCCTTTATGAAAGTTGGTCACAACACAAGTGTGCATGTGTGCGTGTTTGTGTGGGCATTTCCTGTCTGTTTGTATGTGCATGTAGCAGCGGTAGTTCAACATGGCGCTGCGGGTGTTTGTGGCACATCAACGTCGCTCTGCATGTGCTCATAATAATTTCTTATTTAGCGAACGGCCACCTGACACACACACACACATATATATACACATACTTTCTGCATTCACTGCCCAACATGTTTTTTCTTTCGCTTGATTCCATTGCTTTGACCTGTACAAACTTCCCGTTCCACTTTGCCTCATTTTCGTGTGTCAGATTTATCTACTTTGTGCTCTTGAGTTTTTTTGTTTTGTTTTCACTGGCATTTTTGTGTTTTGCACAAGAAGGTATTTAAATTCAAATTAAGCAAATGTCATGTTAAATTCAGTTGACAGGCGTCACCATCGCATCGCTTCCTCTCCCACAACCAGGGAGCCGCTAGCGTGAGTAGATGTCATTTTTGCTGATTAGCGTAAATTATTTAATTCGTTCTGCTGTTCATGCATACCAACAATGAATATTAACTTAAAGCTACTTTTGAAAATGTTGTGAAAAATCTGAGGCATAAATATTATGCTTTGGTGATATTTTAAAATATTGAAATACTGAAAATTTTCTTTTAAGACCAATAAACTTGTACAATTATACAAGAAACTTAAGACTTGCTTGCATGCTTTGCTCAAGCAGCCAAACAAAAAATATAATTACACAAACTATTTACTAAGAACACCCGGATATCCTATTAGCACGCATTCCTCGCATGTATGCCACCTATTTATAAGTACATATGTGTATATGGTTGCAGTATGCGTGTCTGGTACTTAGCACGATTTTGGCTTTTAATGCGCTTGTGCACATAACATTTAATTCAAATCAGCTCATTAAACGCTTGCCACTTGACACACTCATTCATGCGTCGACAGAGACATAAATGCGCGTCAACGTGGGCGTGGGCGTGGCAGGAAGCGAGCTGGGGCAGCATTTTGTTTTGGCACGGACCGTAAAGCAGAGTTTGTGTTGGACATTAAAACGCAGAAGTAAGTGACGCAAAAATAACGAAGCAGCAAGTGAGCAAAATGAAAAGAGAGCCAAAGCATGGCAAACTAAAAATGCAGGAGAACAAGTCAAACAAGAAGATGAAGTAGAATAGCAACAGCAACAAGAAGCACAAAATTCAGACACATTAAATATGATATATTTGCGAGACGGCAGCCAGGACACAAGATAAGTTTTATGGCTAGGCTGACCAAAACACACTCGAAGCATAGGGTTTTATGTTGCCTGCTAGCACTCGTGTAACTTTCATGCTATGTATTTACGTTATTTATGTTGCATTAAATTTAAATTGACTGAAAAAATATTACCTTGTCTAATTGGAATTTTTACCATGTAAAATTTGCATGTATATTAATTGCTGTCAGCATTCATTAGAACATTCGAATGTATATCTCTTTTCCAACATAGCCAAAATATTAATAGACTTGTTTGCGAGCACATATCTAAGATTTATGTTCATAGGATAGTTAAGATAAGCATGACACTAAAATAAGTCTTGAATATAAATAAATATATATATATAAGACAATTGTCAGACTTATAACGTTTGGATTCCATGTATAAGATATTTTAATATTTAACAAATAAATCATAAGTTATATAAATAGCTGAGTTCATAATAACATGAAGTTTTAGTCAGACTTAAGTTAACATTTGAACTGAGTCCAGCAAATCAAATATCTAAATGCAAACATTTGTAATACTTTGTAACACGTTCAATACATGTAAGGAAAAGGAGATAAATAAGTATTTGAAAATAAAAAAAATATTAGCTGACTCCACAATTTACAAAATAGCAATTCAAACACCTACAGAAACCTTTTTCCAATCGCTGTAAAATACAAAGACCAAGGAATAGAAAAAAAAGAGAGCGATTGTTCAGCGTGGGAGGTGAAAATCTGTGCAGCTGCCAAGAGCTGTTCACATCGTTCGCGTAACTATATCAAAATCAACTTGAGATGCATTTTTGTGACGCCAACAAGTGTTGCACTTGATATATTTCTTGATACTGCCACACTGGCTAGCTGGTGAACGACAATGAGATTGGGTGTGTCCGCACACACGTACACACACACAAACACTTTGGTTGAGGGATACCATACAGTTGCCAGCAACAATTCTTGCAATGATGGAAATTTTGCCAGCCAAGAGACTTCCTTGCAAGTGCTACAGATTGCAGCGAGGTAAGGATTGCAGATTGAAGATTGGGTCGAATGGAATTTAATTTTGTGCGAAACTTTGTGCAAATACTCCAAAGCGGAGAACACACAACCAAAACAAGAAGTATATTCTGTATTTTCTGTGTTGTGTGTTAACAGTGTGACCGATGCCAACGATTTGGCCAAGAGAGCCAACACTCAGTCGAGAGTTTGTCAATGCATCAGCTGCTATTGAAAATTGAGGAGACACGTTGGCAGTCCAAAGCGAAACGGCCGCATCCCGCACTCCAAGGATGTAGATGAATAAAACCAAATTTGTTGGAAATTAAATGAAAATCAATGATAGAAAAATGATACAGGAAAAATGTTTTCTTAAGACACCGAAGTACTTATGCCCTCTAAAATTTGTACACTTAACTGTATTTTATGTGTGATGTAAAGATTATAAAAAGACTTTCACTTAATATATTTCTCTCTTTTTTTTTTGTTTATTAAAATTCGAGCTAACCAACTTCAAGCTACATTGAGCATGCTCGTTGTGTAGTGTAGAATGGCAATACAAGTCAAGAGGGGATTGTTGGCAAGACAAAGTGGCAAGACAAAGCCGAGCGATGGCAACCAATTGAACCAAAATCATTGCAAATTGTCTATCATGCTCTGAATAGATTTTCAGGCAGTTGCACTTAGAGCCAGAGTACGAAATCAACGAGTTGCATCTGATGGATTGTTGTCTGGCTGCCAGCTGCGTGCGAATGCCGTTATTTATTGCATTTGCACCGTTTCTGGAATCGCTGGGCTGGCAATTGGTTGTGAAATGCGAAATTAAAAGAAATCAAATGCCATTTATGCTGCCTTCATTCCCATTTGCATACGTTTCAGACACCCGGAGGCGGGTAAATATATATATATATATATATTCGTATATATGAATGCTCAGATATGTATTCACATATTCGTTTATGCAAAGTCTTCTTACTTACTGGAAAAACAATCAGCTCTCTGCACCCCCAATAAGCCAAAACATTTGATGCGCTTCGGTTGTTTTTCGCACCGCACTCAAACACACAAGGCACTCACATAAACACACTTGAGCATGTACATTACAGTACAGTACAGTATTTTCCATTTCGCACAGGTAATCGATTTTCATGCTTTTGGCAAAATGCACAACAGAGCCGAAAAACAAAAAATATACAAAAAATAAATATACAAAGCACAAAGGAGAAACGAAAGAAATAAGCAAACCAACTTTGTTGTTCGTTGGTTTTCTTTATACCTTTGTTGAATTTGCTTTGCCTTTTCACTCACCCTTCATTGTGCATTTTGTTTTATTTTCGTGGAAGTGTGTCTGTCTGTATGGGTGTGTATGTTTCGCTTGCGTATACTTAATATTTATGTTGAAAACTTTAAGCAGTTAAGAGCTCGTCGAGCTTAAAATATTCCAACGGTGTGCGTTGAAGTTGAGCAACTTGTTGATTTGCATTTTACCTTGCTTTGTACAAACTCACTTAATCGCAGCATCAGCCGCACTGTCACCCGCCACCAAACAAAACCTGCTTGGCATAACCACCATATGAGATCACGTGGAATGCGAGCACTGTGTTTGATCTCTCTAAGGCGCACACGAAAAAAAGAAAAGATGAAAAATAAAAGCTGTGCACCACAATTTGATTTTCTTGGAAAATTACTTGCGACGAAGTTATCTCTAGGAACGAAAAAATAAAGTAAATACAATATGGGTACATTAAATAAAATACATGCTATTTAAAAACTGTTTGAGCACACTGTTTGCGCTATTGAATTTCCCATTTGTCATAACAACTGGCAAATAAAATAAAATCAAACGATTTACTTTATGGCATTTCAGTTCTGCACGAAATATTTATTAGAATTTCTTTTAATTGCATATTTACAAAAGTCAGCAAAGGTTTGAGTTCAATACTATACTAAACAGCCACTAGCTATTTTTGTTACAATATGTGCACTAGGTTTATAGACTTTATGTCAAAGAAAATAAAATTCATCAGTTCTAATACCTTTGTCTCACATTTTGATGAGTTTTAGCTCAATGTTGACTGAATTGCAATATTGCCATTGATAACTTAACGTATTTTCAAACGGATAACAATTGAAACAGCTGTCCCGTCCTGCACAGCTCCGCCAAAGTGAAACAGAGAGAGAGAGGCACACATAAAAATATATCGAAAAATGCGTGTAAAATTATTCAAAAGTGCAAAGTGCACATGTGGCACGAACAAAAATCCAATTACGACCATCGAGCAAACTGCGAATAGAATATTTTGACAAGTATTCAATGAATTTAATTTGAGATTTGCCAACATTCAGACCAGCTGGTTTATACTCTCTGATACACACTCCTCAATCCAAACGGGGACTGGACGAGTCAATGGGGCAGATGCAGACTGCCGAGAAGCAGTAGCGCCGGACGGATGCCAATGGCAAACTGGCAACGAAATCGCCTGCCAAATGCGCCGCCTGCATTCGACCAAGTTGTAAGCAGAGTGAGGGGTAGCCAAAGGAGTGCTGGCTGACTGGCTGGCTGGATGGCTGGGTGAGGGAAACGAATTAGAAATGTGTGGAACAGAAGTTAGTCAATTGCCAGCTGGAGGTCCCAGCAGCACCAGCAGCGTCAGCTATGAAAAATGTTTTGTGGCTAAAAGAAGCTGTAAACTGGGAGCTACTAAGTGTTACACTGAGACAAATAACAATCCATTAATAATAACTAATAAATATTATTAATAAATATTTATTGAAAGATGTTACATGAACTAAAACAAAGTAAGCTTCGGGTTTAACGAGTAAAAAGCCGAAGCTTAAAAATGTATGTCTGTACTCTTAAAGTTTGAAGAACTCGACCTACAACAAATACAATTTGTATGCGGCATGAGATTTAGTATTATTGATTTAAATCTAGGGTATAATTGCTATTTTTATAATTTTATATTTTTACATATTGATTCAGTTTTTTTACATTTTACATTTTAAACTTATTTAAAGGCATAACAAAAACAATTAAATGGGACAGTGAATATGTGAAAGCTTAAGCTCTCAGCATTTAATCTATTATGGACTGACAGTTTTATTTCATCCTTCGGCATTTTTTTAAAGCATTTATCGATGCTGGTCTTCTTTTCTTAAGTGTAACTGTAAGCTGGGGTTGGCTGTAAAATCTGTGCGAGACGTAACCGGAAAGCAGGAATGATTTCCGGCTTGGCAGGCGATAATTCTTGGGCAATATGGTTGGGTGGGAGTGAAAACTTTTTGCAGCCATTGTGCCGAAAGCCAGTGCAATGATTTCGCATACCCAAACTCAAGCCAAAAACACCAAGCGAATGCTGGGTGTGGCTGAATATGAATGATTTAAGCAGCTGAGGTAACGCCTCCCCCCTTCCCAACCTTTGCATTATATTCTCATTTTTTTATAATAATTTTATAACATTTTTTGAAAAGTTTTCGCTGAGCGTGAAACATCAAATTTAACGCCCCAAAAACTTTATGGAAATGTCTGTGAAAGTGTTTTTTTTTTTATTATTTCTGGTTATTTGCAGCGGTTAAGACAAATTATGACTATTGTAACAGATTTGTAAATTGACAGTAACAATTTACCGTCTATTCTACTTTTGCCTGTATTTGTGCCACATGTTCCACCAAATTAAACATACACGGTTGAAAGTTTGTTTGAACAGAAAACTCACAATATAAAGATCGATATGCTAATGATGTTAAATGTTCCTTAGCCTGAACCCATTGAAAATGAATAAAAATGGCATAATGGTTTTGTGCAAAATATGTTACAGGCAGAAGGAACCATATCCGACCCCATAAAGCATATATATTTTTGATCAGCATCAACAACCGAGTCGATATAGCCATAGCCGTCTGTCCGTCCGTCCGTCCGTCCCTCCGTATGTAAGACTATAAGAGCTAGAGACCACATTTGGAACATAAGCTCGCCTAAGACCTAGGCAGTATAAAGTATAAAGTATATTTGTTTCAAATTTTCGATAACTCTTCCCGTTTACACATGTGATCGATAAAAACAAAATGAACAAAATGCTTTAATATATTACTGTCAATTTTATTTTCCATACAGCTATATACGTGATATGTTTTAAAAGCTGTTATGCTTACAAAATTCTTTTGTAACTGAGCAGTTTTTGTCTTATATATATAAGGCAAGCATTTTAATGATTTAAAGGGAAAATAAATCTGTTTAGTTAAAACACTTGTAAAAATTTAAAAATGAAAAATTGTGTGGTTTTTATTTTATTTGTATTTATTTGTTCTGTACTGGGGAATCCCAGCAGTGCTAATAGTAAGTTAATTTGACTAATTAAAACATATTCTGCAATATCTTAAGCGTTACAGGTAAGATCGCAAAAAACGTATGTCCTGATTGTCGTCAATACCTCGCAATTTGTCGCGTTTCACAGATTGGGTATATTGTACAATTGGCTATAGATGTAGATAAAGTTCATATATCAGATAGAAAGGATAATAAAACTGCCGGATTAAATCCAGCGCATTGTGTGCCAAAAATGTTTAAAATTATTGGTAATTTTTATTCGCTCTTCATTTAAAACTAATCAGTTACAAACAGATATGAAAGTATATTTTATATATAGATCAACTGGAGGGTGTCGGCTGTTTCTGGTCGCCAAGATTGGGCTGTAATATTGTTTTGGGTAGGCGTGAACAGGAATATGGTTATAACGACGACATGTGCATTCAGTGTCTCCGTCAATGTCCATGTGTCACAGCATCCACACCTTACGTGGGGCCTCAAGAACTGAAAGCTTTATGTTTCGCTCTGTTTTTGGTGTCTAAGTTTGTATTATACGATGTCAAGGTACAACTTTATCAATTTCGAACACAAACAAACAGATACAAATAATAACTTTGGTTTTTTTTGTTTAGTAATAAATCCTTTCAAATAAAATATTTATAATTAAAATTAATTTGAGTCCAATATTATATATTAAAATATATATATTAAAGTAAATACAAAATCTTTTATATACATTTATACTTGTATTTAATAATCATTCTTAAGCAAAAATAAAATACTTAAACATTTATTATACCAGAATAAGCCACATTATTGATCAATACATTTGAGCCAACTTTTTCTATATACAATACACTGAGAATAACTCTTACCTATAAATATACATATTTTCTCGCTGTGCATATAAAAAGTTTCTTTTGACAAATGATATTTAAATGAGTTGCGTTTGAAAAGTTGCCAGCGCAACGGAAAAAAGTCAAACAAAATTGACATGGCAAATGTCTTGGGCCAAAAAAAAAAATATAAAAATCACGAAAAAAGAGTAAGAAAAAACTGAAAAGCTGACAGGAGTCGCCAAATTAAATATGCCAAAAGGCAAAGTAAATGCGGCAGAGAGATTCAAAAAGTTTTGCGTCCAACCAATTGTAAACTCTTTTTAAAAATTTTTTCGCAGCAGCAACTAGCCAAAGGGTTCCTTTTTTTTTTGGTTGCACGGGGTATGTAATGGTTAGGGAATATGATTTGTTACTTAAACGATTAAATTGCCGGCAGGCTATGCCCAGCTTTAATTTCCAGACCTCCAGGGACTGTTTTCTAAATTGAAATTAAACTCAATTTACAGTTGTGGGAAAAACTTGTTGTGCGGCCGTCGTCTGTGTGTGTAACATTTTTATTTACAACTAGTTTCATGTGTGTAAAATGCAAAAGAGTTTAATTTGCAATTTGTCGCCCTCAGTCAACGCTTAACTTTTTATTTCTGACTCGGGCACCGCTTGCGGTTCCCATATGCAAATGCCATCGGTTGAGTGCTGTCTACCGCCTACCAAGACCCCCCCCCCCCATTGCACATGCGTTATGCGTTAAAATGCACAGAAAGTTTTGAGTTGAGGCGCCACTTGAGCTTGCCACGGAGTTTATGCCGCTTCCCGCAGTGCCAAGTGCACATTTTGTTAAACGCCTTTCAACGGCGTGGTTAGCCAAGCGCAGACCTTGAAATGCAACAACCCAGCGTCCAATTCCAACATCATCATCGCATTCAAAGCCAAAAACTCTAAGCCATATATATTCAAGTGCCAGAAGCTGAGCCTTGCAGCAAGCACAAGCTTGGAGGCCAACCCAGCCACACAGGCATCCAACCAAATTCGCAACTTTTCTGTGGTGCAAGCCCACCATCAACAAAAGTCATTTTGCAGTTACTTGGGACATGTTGATTTAGCACACAAAATGGTATAATTGAATAACACTTAAGTGTTTTACTGCAACGTTGTTCTTTTTTCTTTTTGTTTATATTATACAACAGTGTGCACGTAAATAGTTGTTGTTCCTTTATAACGATGACAAAATGTGTAATTATGTGTTTCATTTATAGCCTACAAATAAGCAGCATATATTACAACAATTTTTGGAGCAACGTTGCGTATACGCTATATAATGTATGCTAACTTTTGCAACTTAATCGAAACAAAATCTTAGACATTAATGAACTACATTTAAGTTAAGTAACAGTAGGTACTTAATCAAATGTTGAAAGTGAATTCCCTGGGGTTTTTGTTTTATTTTATTGGTGGTAACTGCGTGCTTGGCGATCAATTAGACAGTTCGATTGCTATTGGATTTGGCAACGAAGTTAAATCGTTTGACAGCTTCAACTATTTAATTAAAATTTGAGCATACAACGTATATTTTTGCTAGCTGGGTCTAATGAAATTGCCTCGAAATTTGCATTGATTGATGCAATTTTGTGATTTATTGAACCTGGGGCAAGCTCTAATACAACAACAGGCGAATGTCCTCGACTAAATTACATCGCTCTGCATATGTATACACATATGTACATATGTGTGTAAGTGTGCGTCTGTGTGACAATGTCAAATGTCATGCAAACACTCACTCCAACACAATGACAATGAACATTTATTTTATTTGGTTTCATTTCGTATTTCTTTGTATGCAGAACCGCAATGATTGATGCGGACATGTTATCATCAAATAACTGTGACTCTTGTCAGATCTCGTGGGGGTACCAGACGAGGAAATTTGGGGGTGGAATTGAATGTGCTACACATGTGCAAAAGCTGACATACTACATACATGTCCATGTACAAAATACATATGCTGCGTTGTTTGCTTGGTCAAAAACTCAATTTAAATTGTATTTATTTCCATTGTTTTGGGCTAGTCAAGCGCAGTTGCCACTTGGCTTTTGCGTAACTGTCAGGAGGTCATTTATCTGGATTCACAGCTTGAGAACAACTATTAGTCACACAACAACAATAATAACAGTCAAAACATTTAAAAGAGAGTATGCCCTGTCTGTAAACATTGACAATGTTATTGACATTAACGGACTTTAATTCAAGAACATTTTTGGATCAGCTAGAAAAACTTTTGAATTGCAATAAAACTTAGTACCTTATTAGTCCCATTGAAAATGGGTAAAAAGAGTATGATGGTTTTGTGCAAAGGTATGTAACAGGCAGGAGGAAGCGTATCCGATCACGTACAGTATTTATATTCTTGATCAGCATCAAAAGCCGAGTTGATATAGACATGTCCGTCCATTTGGAATACCAAGCACCGGCTTGTTAAAGCGCGGAGCGAAACATTACGCAACCACCTCCCGCCCAACCAACCAAGGGGTACATCGCTTAGCGTACGACTATGAAGATCGCGAACATATAGACAAATGATACAAAAATATTATTTTAAGAGACGAACTAGAATTGGCACCATGAAATAAGTTGGAGAGCTCTTTATAGATTGAGCATTAGATTCGGAAAGGGTTATGTATAGCGTAATTAGTATTACATTTTTGAAGGGAAATATGTAGAAAATTTCTGGTGTGTCTAATCGGAACTGTTAATATAATAATATATTCAAAAATATATCAACTTTTACAGATAAAAACGTATGATATGACTTTAGTATAGCATTTTAAAAGATTTCAATAATTTCATGCAAATGTTCATTTCCTGTCGTGTTATAAACAGTGAGGATTTCTTTAAATAAATATTACACATATTCACTACAAATAAGTAGATTTTTCTTTGTAAATTTTTGTTAAAATCAAATGTTCCTTTAAAAATGTATTTAAACATTAAAAATGCAAAAATAAATTGTGTGGTATTTATTACACTGATATTTTTGGGGTCTCTATATGCACAGGAGGGGAAGGATTTTCTTAGTAAGTAAATATAACTTGATAATAATACATCCATAAATATGTCAAGCCTTACAGGTCCGCACGTTTGCGCAGATTGTACCACATTCAAATGCAATACAAATGAATCAAATTTCGCTGTTACATTTCCTTCTGATAGGAAAAAAATAATAAGAGTAAAACCTGAAAATAATACCGGTGTAAAATTGGAATGTGTGCCAGACGATTTTCAAATTAATGGTAATTTATTTGGCACATTATTTGAGACTTATAAAAAATGGATGTATATTATTTGTGCAGGTACATTGAATGGTTTGGTCTGTTTCTGGTCGCCAACAGTGGGCTGTCGTCCTGTCATGACTGCAGACAGAAGACAATTTAAATTGCAAGGATGCTCAGAATGCATTTTATTACATTGTAATTGCAGCGGATCATCTTCTTTTGTGTGGCATGTAGGACTAGGTGCTTTGTGCTTGGTGTTGATTTCAGTGTCGAGTTTAAAAAAAACATTTATTAGTTTGAAAAAATAAAAACTATTTGTGCATTTAATTCAATTATTTTGACTTTATTTTTATAATATTATTATATTACACAATTGAAGTTTTCTAAATTTAATGTTCGTTGGCCTTGTCTTGAGGACGATCATCGCTGGTTTCCTCGCCATCATTGTCATCCGAATCGAATGCATTCTCGGGTATATCATATAGACGTATCATCGGTTTGTTGGGATCCTTCATAATCAAATACTTGCCATCAGGCTGCTTTCGCACAATATCAACAAGACAACGCAGAATGCCCCAGGCATTATCCATGTTAAGATTGATTTGTGTGGCAAATTCAAGTGGCTTAAACTGTTGCATACCGAGGATAACATGATGCAAATGATCCTTTCCTGTCGTGAAAGTTAGTTTTAGTCTTTTTTTTGGGAGTCAGCAAGAATAAAAATAAAGAGCAATCTGGTTATCTAACCCTAATTCTACGTTATTTAAATCTAATTTCATAAATGTAATTTACCCAGAATCACAATTTTCCGGAAAAAAAAAGGTATTAAGCCTTTAATGAATACTCTTATGGATAAGGACGCAATGATTCATAAGCAAGTGGCTTCCCAACTTCCTTTCCAAGTATTTACTCTCGTCAAAATGACAATTAGCATATGTATGTATACAATATAATAATAATAATATAAGTATATTGGCGGTCGAGTAGCTCCCAGCCGAAGTCACATCCCCGACTAATTGTGACGAAGCAGCAGCGGTATGAGATATTCTAACGCACGCAAGTGCTCTCCGCAGTCAAACCGGCTCGAAAGCCAAACAATTCATATTTGTGAATATATGATGAATTATATTGCAAAAAAAAACAACGACAAGACAGAAAATGATTGCACGATTTTACGCCAATACAAACCAACAAAAATGGTTTAAACAATGAAGATGGTTATAATACATAACGAGAACATATAACAAGAAAATATCAACAATTAAATGATTTGTAACTTACGATTTATACGAGAGACATAGCCAATCTTTATCTGATCTGAGCCAGCAAGCACTGCCTCGACAGTCCACTTGGCCAGCTTGCAGGCATTATTGCGCAACTCGGAAGCCAAAACTGCTCCACGTTGACTGTCCAGCTTTTGGCGCCACTCAACACTATTGGAGGACTTTGAGTCCCATTCGTTGAGCGCCTTAATTGAAAGAAATTGCAATTCCCCACCAGGTGATTTAATAACTCCATTGTGCTTGCAGCGGACAATTAAGACTACATCATCGCCTAGTTGCCATTGCTTGTAGCGATAGCCGACCGAAACTAGTTCCACGCCTGGTTCTTCGAATGGATTGGGTTCGTCGAACTTGAATTTTGGCTCCAGTTCACCAATTCTGAGCACCTGCTGTCCAAAATTGTGATTGATCAAGGTGGCCTCCAGCGAGAGGCTCTGTGGCGAGTTGATCGAACCCTCCTCCTCCACTGGTGGCTCCACAGCCGTCTCATTAACCGTTAGCAAATCGAACTGTGCATTGTCACGCTTATCCAGAAACACCTTAGTGCCCAACTTCTCAATGACAATGTCCCAGGAATAATTGGAGCGAGTGCAGCACATCAGTGTGGCAATAATATCATCCGTGGCAAAAACATTGCCCATGCTCTTGGAGATACGTCGAATGATCGGATCATCTATAGTGCCCGGTACATTGATAATCCGATCGATCTTCTGCAGCAAACGCTCATTCTTCACATTGATGCGATCACATTGCTTGTCATAGAACTCCAGAGTGCCACAGGTGGTGACATCAGAACCATCCACAATATTTGGTAGTGTCAACTTAAGCAGCCGTGGGAAATCAATTTCCTCAAGAGAAACCCAATCGGAACGGACAACCACCGAGCTCTGACGCTGACGTACTGGCGGATTACGCATAAACCGACGGCCAGTTTGTCCCCGTCGGATATCCTTACCTTTGCCAAACTTGTTGCTAGAACCGGAACCACCGGCACCTACTGCGCCAACAGCATGACCGCCTGCACCAACAGCATTAAAACGCCCATATCGTCCATGCAAACGTATGTTGCGGTGATTCAAATGACGATAGCGATTACGTTGATAGGGTTTGAGTGGGCGAGGATTGTCGCCGTTAACAAGATGAAAGGTGGCATCATCGTTCTCATGGAAGTAAGCATACTGACTGTTACTATTCCCAAAGGTCGACGCATATTTGCTGTTATTGTTGTAACGTGCCCTCTCCTGCACAGGTGTCATCCAGTCACTTATCTTGCCCAAGCGATCGCCTTTGCAGAAGGGTTGATATGGCACCTCCATATCAATAGGTTCGGAGGGTCCCCAGCCAAACTCATTGTATTCAATATATGGCTTGAGAAAAGGTGCGTACTGTGACATAGCGTTTTCCTAAAAAAAAAATCCCCAGAATCAAATGTTAAGAAAAACCTGAGCTTAAGTTAATTTTTGGCCTTAGAAAATAAAATATTTTCAGTTGAATTTATGATCTTCTACGTACATGTGCCGACTATTTGAGCAAAGTAAAAACTCTGAAATATTAACGAAATGAATCTGAATTTACTTTTCATTCAAGAGCAGTGCTAATGTGATAGAAAAACACAGAAAAAGCAAAGAAAAACTAATATATTAGCAAATCCTTCCAAATTAGATCAAATGATCCAGTGAACACGAAGATTAGTAAACATCAATAAGATTATTAGATTATTAGATTATTATTATTAGATTATTAGATTATTAAAAGATACCTCATCCAAATCGCGAGTCGATTAATAAAAGTGAAGACAGAGAATACCGAAGTTTCTTTAATAAGCAAAATACTAGCATAACCAAACTGTATAAAATAAAGATTTATTAAATTTGTACTCCCAAAACTTAATCATATATATAATATGTTCTAAAGTATATAAACAGATGATAACATAGGCATAGACTGTAGCTCATACCGATGCAAAACAGTTGATACCTGGAATAATATTGATGAACTAAAATTATAAAAAAATAAGTAATAAGAACAAGTAAGAAGGCTCTAGTCGAGAAATCCCGACTAGACTATACCCTTAACCCTATAATTTACGCATACAGTCAGTGCTTTCAAGTATGTGTGAGTGTCTGTATGTATACGCGTATAGTGCATACCTTCTTAATTTCAATACTCCATATCTCCAGTGTTTCACAACCGATTTTAATAAAATTTTCACAGATTGTCTTTATTTAGTCTAATCTTTCAAACTGCATCAAAAAGTTTTCTAAATTGAAGATTTTGTTGTTATCGATTACATGTGTATATCAGAAACGGGAAGAGTTATCGAAAATCTAAAACAAACTTGTACTGCCTAGGGATTAGGCGAGCTTATATGCCAAATCTGGAGTCTCTAGCTCTTATAGTCTCTGAGATCGACGCGTTCATACATACGGACGGACGGACGGACAGACGGACAGACGGACAGACGGACAGACGGACGGACGGACAGACGGACAGACGGACATGGCTATATCGACTCGGCTGTTGATGCTGATCAAGAATATATATACTTTATGGGGTCGGAGATGCTTCCTTCTGCCTGTTACATACTTTTGCACAAATCCATTATACCCTTTTTACCCATTTTTAATGGGTTAAGGGTATAAAAATAACGGTGACTCAAAAATGGAATGTGTGCCGAACATTTTTCAAATCAATGGTAACTTATTTTGCTCATTGTGAGAGAATTAAAATAAAAGTATATTATTTGTTTGAGCTGTTTCTGACGCCAAAACCCCGAATGGAAGCAATGTATTAAGGGTTGATTTTTATGTCGAATTTATTATTATACAATGTCAAGGAGAAACAATAAGCAACATGTAACATAAGTCATAATTTGGACATTGCATGGCTTCAAATTTTAATTTAATTTAATTATAAAACACGTTCCACAATTTCCGAATTCATGATTTTATTATATTGAGTATCGACTGGCTCATTAAGATAGACAAACAGACGGACGGAGACTGTTGATGTTGACCAAGAATATATAAACTCTATGGGGTCAGAGATGCATCAAATTTTAAAACACGTTCCACAATTTCCGAATTCATGATTTTATTATCTTGAGTATCGACTGGCTCATTAAGATAGACAAACAGACGGACGGAGACTGTTGATGTTGACCAAGAATATATAAACTCTATGGGGTCAGAGATGCATCAAATTGCCTGTTACCCTTATACATTTCATATCGTTAAATGGTGTAAGAAGAGATTTTAAGAAAAATATTGAGAGTGTGTGTATTTGATTGCTTTATTTCAAAAATAAGATATTAATGTTGTTTAAAATTTTCTCTAGCTCAAAATGTCTTAGTAGCTTTTGCAATTGAGAAGTGTGTCAGACATAAAGCATTATTAGTTTTCTAAAAATCAACGAAGCTTCCATTCGAAATGGGTGTTGAAGCCTTAACTGTATATCGCTGGTGCATTAATACGGTCGTATTTATTTTATCCACGCTTTTTCTTATCCTGCGTATTGTATTAATTATTATGTGTAACGCCACAGGTAGCCTTTATTGGTAAGAAAAGTACTAAGCCATTTTCAACCTGACCTTCAATCAAAATAAATATTTTTTTCTTTTTAGGTGACACTAAATAACAGTCAATGACTATATCTGTCAAGGCGTTAGATCATCTTTTACGCAACTAATTTATGAACTTAACGAGAAATAGTTAAAAATATAGAAAACTTACCATAAAAAATATATGTTGCACAACTTTATAAAACATTTCCATTTATTTTTCTTCATACACATTTAAAATAATTTTAACATTAATACGTACTACTTTTAAGCTTAGATATATATAAAGGGAACTCGGAGACACATACTATTATCCCAATTAGTATGTCCTACGGTGAAATATCTTACAACGGAAATGTCAAGGTAAAAACTAAACCATGTAAATGTTGGCACAAGCTTTGTAAAATCTTAAACCTGAACATTATTTTAACGTTAGCCAGAAAGTCCCATTGTTCGCCGTTTGGTATGAGCAAATGAGCAATAGAAAATTCTGCACAATAGAATGGCGACTACTCGTATTCTAGCGCATTAGAGTATGGTACTCGTACGCATACGAGTGCTCATATGAATGTGAGTCTGGGGGTAGGAGAAAGCATCCTGCATTTTATGCTTGAGTGCGGCACGTTTCGGTTGCATAGAATGTTATCTGGTTCTCTTGCTCTTGTTGAAGGAAAATCTGGCAACAATCTCGTTAAAAGTAAAGGCCAAATTATAGTAAAACTAACAGAATGTAAAGGTAATCACATAAAAAGCTTGTTACATAACAATCCAAGTGCCAACGAAAGCGGAAGTGGAAGCGGATATCAAAAAACGCCTCGAGCGTGTGAATGTCACTAAGTGGAGTGGCGTCGGCTAAGGGACGAAGAGACTTATATGCGAATGGACTTGGATTTTTTTTATTCAAGTGAGGGTGGGAACTGACGTTGGGCATGAGTTCTGTGGCTGCCACTCATCTGGCTGCTAAGCTTTTGTCAGGCCGACAGTGTCATGTTGATGTGTTCATTGTGTGTCAGTGGCAGCTGCTGCTTACAGCAACCCAACCTTCCCCTTTCTGAGTCGCCACCGTGAGCTACAGCTAACACACTTAAGCCACATACGCTCGGTTGGCTGTGCGTGCAAGTATTTTGGTGGGTGTGCGGTTTTAATGCCTGGATGAATGGATGGGTGTGAATGGGTTGGCTTGCGCTTCTGTTCGTGTGGATTATAATTGCCATGCGGCTGTCAGCAACTGCCTGCACCTCAAAAGTGCACGACCGCCTCACTGTCTCCACACACGCACCAAGCTGACGCTCATGTTGCATATCATTTTTAATGCTAACCACATGCCACATTATGCAGCTGCATTGCCGCTGCGGTAGAGCTGCAGCTACAGATCCTACTACAGTCTAACATTAGTGAAAGCTTCCTCACTTTCGAGAAAAACTGTTGTGTTGCTTGTCGCTATGGTTGGTCGTGGTGGTGATGGTTGGCTGCTGCTACTGTGGTTTACTAAAGGAATACGACGAAGAATAATGTTCACACATAAGCAACTACTTATCCCAAGCCCAACAATTTAGGAACAAGTACCATCAACTTCATATATCCTAGAAAATCTATTCAATAGCCATGTGGGTTATCGATGATTGTTAAAGATGCCGTTAAGGCGTTTTGGAAATATTAACCAATATTTTGAATAATGTCTAATGAATAATATTTCTCTTTTACGCAATTAATGTTCCTTGTGAATACTTATTTCGATATACCACTTTATATTGCTCAGTTACAGGGTGCATATGCAGAACACAAGCAGAAACAAAGTGAAAAACCGCTTGCATACTTTGCGGCGCTCGCAGGCGATAAGCGACGCTTGTTGCTATTGTTATTTTTGCTGCTACTGCTTCAGCTACAAGCTATTGTTGTTGTGTTCTTGTTGTTGCTGCTGCTGCTCCATTCGGTTGCTGCCGCTGCGGCGGCTTTTGTTGCATAAAAATTAATATTTATGCAAGCCAACTTGTGCAAAGCACTGCAAATGCCATTGTTTCATTCGCCATGCAACTACAAGCCACCCACGATACCCCCCACGGCCCCTAGCCCCATACACATTGCAGCAGCCTGCTGTGCTCGTTTGCAAGGACGTTCCGGGTGGCTGCAACTGCATCCTCAGCTCGTCAAGCGCAACGCATCGCATCACAGGCTGACAAGAAGTACATTTTTTATTAAGGCATACACAAAACTTTCAATTCCCTTCGTTCAGCTTTTCAGCACCCTGCAAGGAGGTACAAAATAAAAGCGCTCTACCAGCTGTCGGTGAGTGAAATGCCTCTCTCCTCCCTCATATATCGCACCGACCGTCTGTGACGTGAGTGTCGTAATGGCGCTTCAATTAAATATTGCGTATACGTAAAAACGTACGACAAGTTGGAAATGTAATTAATAGCATATTAAATGGACCGACCAACAATATATCATGATTGATTTATGCGGGTAATTAAATTTGCAATTGCGATCAGCTGCACGACTTAGTAATACCCTTTAAATAAAACAAATTAACTTATAAGTTATACCGATAGCTCATCGTGATACTTTCTATGAAATTGATGAGATATTAAATTATATTAAGTTTTAAAGTTATACCATATTATTATTATTTGGAAAAAATAAATATTTTGTTTATTTGTATAAATATTTTATTTGCTTGGAATTTGGATTATAAATATGTGCTTGTTAAATGCAACTATCGCGAAACTTCGGTAGATTTTCGACTTGAACACCAACAATGCGCAGAACTTGTTGGGAGGCAAAGATTCCGGTGCGAATGCAGTAATCGAGTGGCATTTGCTGGACCATTTGGGAGAGAAAGCCACCGACAAAGGCATCGCCACAACCATTGGTGTCCACAATTAGGCTTTGATCGATCTTGGGCACTGGATACTCGAGCACCTTGTTATTCTCCTGGAAGCAAAGAATCGGACAGACGGCATCCGTAAGCATGACAATGCGAGGCCTCAAAGTTTTCTTGGGCCAAGCTTGCAGCCGTCGGCCAACTTCAAAGATATCTGTGGTATCCCAACCGTGGGACGCGGCAAAGGCTAACACTTCTTGTTTATTACCAATGATCATGTCTGTATAGGGTAATATGTCAGCTATTTGCTGCTTTTGCGTCTGTAGCACGAATACCGCACTGAAATTAAGCACAAAAGAACGATTCAACTCGCAGGCGAGCTTTGCAATGTGGAGCACACTTTTCGGTGAGACAGCGATAAAGAAACCAGTTGCATAGAAATACTGAGCACGCTCCAACATGCACACATTCTCCTCGATGTCTAGCCAATCCGGGCTGAAGAGAGCGGCAGCACCCAAGTTAGCCACTAGCGATCTTTCCTGTCCCGAAATGATGACAGCACATACTCCTGTTGGAGCCTCTTCCTTGATCTGATAGTGCGTCTCAACTCCATCGCAACGCGCACGCTTTGCTATTGTATCGCCAAATTTATCCTTGCTAACCGCACCAAAGAAGACAGCACGAAAGGGTTCGCCCACAATCCACTGAAAGACGCGCATGGAGTTCTGACAGGCGCCGCCAGCAGAATATTGAACATTCTCCAGGTTGGTTAACTCCTCGAAGAGCGCCATATGCTTCTCTTCGGCTATGACTGCTCCATTGGACTGTAAATCATACTTTGACAGCAGCATGTTGTCTTCCACTACAGTAGTTATATCCAGCAGTGGATTACCGAGACCAACAATAACGCCTTCTGGTATCTCCATCTTTTTAGGTCTGATGCTCGAACAAAAGCAATATTTTCGAGTTTCAAGGTTTTTTACTTTCAAAAATATTAAATCATACCAAGCGCAATATTTTGTTCCTGCAACTGAGCCTATGCGCATTGCTTTTACCTTAGCATTGATCAGTAATAAGTTTTTGAAAGCACATGTTTACGAAATTCGATTTTTATAATATAAATAGGATACGACTAAAATTGAACGAAAAAGCCAAGTACAGTGTTTGAATGTTTTTAAATTAAAGAATGAGATTTTAAACATTTAAGCTATTTAAATATAAGAATAAAAGCAAAACGATAATTAAAATTAATTTATTTGCTCTCTGTTTGTGTTTGACATTTCTTTGGTTTCATTTCAATTATAATATGACATTTAATATTAATTAATTACCATCGATGGTAGTTAACTTACAAATATATCTCAGTCTGAAATGCAACAATTCATTTATAATCACAATAATTATGCTTTGATTATCTGAAAACTTTCAACCACGCATATTGCCTTAAGCATTTTAGCAAGCCATAATCTCTACCCCCCTCATATGAGAACAAACAAGCATACATATGTGTTATATATTTATTTGACTGTGGTTGGACACAAATAAAAACTGAACGTTGATATATTGTTGGAGGTGGCACATGTTTGGTCCACTGAGCCGAGAGAATCAAACAAAGTGGAGAAAAAATATGCGTTGCATACTTTGCAGCGCAAATGTAAATTTTCTTCATTTACCGTTTATCATTTACTTTGTCTTTTTTTATATTGCACTGATTGTCGAGCTTTGTCTTCTTGCTGTCACGCAAACCAAGTGCAGGCTGTTGACTTTAGCCAGGACAAAATATTAACAATCGCACAACTGAAGCTCTGCTAGCTGGCCATGAGCACGCGCCTTATTGTCGTGAGTGTGTGTGTATGCGTGTGTATGTGGGTGGTGGTCAGTGAGTGTTTGAATGGGTGAGTTGACTGTAGCCCACTGATTAAAAACGATGCGTCCAGCGTTGGCGTGACAGCGATTCTTTCTCGTTAAATCCTTAAATGTTCCTTCGTTAAACGTGCGCATTGTTTTTGAACATCAACCAGCCTGCTTATACATCCTGCACACCAGTTTCTTTCTTTCTTTCTCTTCCCTGTCTTTCCCCACTTTGATTTTTTGCCAGCAGCTGGAGCTCTAGCTATAATTTATGCATATATCCGTTGTGATTTATAGCTCGATACGCTCTCCTCTGCTTATCCGTGTGTGTGTGTGTGTGTGTGTTTGTTTGCTCAAGGGCTAAGGAATTTCATGCTGCATAGTTGGCTGCATCATTCCACTTTGGCCTGCGCACACAATTAGCCAGAAAAATGAGCAGCAGCACAAAAGAAATGCCTAAGCCCCAATCAAACAATGCAGCGTCAAGTCAAAAGTTCATGTTTTGCTTCATCTCCACCATATTCTCTTACAAATTTGTGCGTACTTATAAGTTCTTTTGGACATACACGCACACACACACACACACACTCATGCACACTACTACATCAGGCGACTGAAAAAGTTTTCTTGTGGCAAACAAATTTAAATAAAACTTTAGTTGTCGCAAGTGGCTGCAAAACTTTTTAGATTTGTCATATGCACATCTTCAGGCTTATATTCCGGCTAAAATCCAACAAGTTGGCTGCGATTTATGTGTTCTGCAGATTTATGTAAGATAAAGCTGCTTTATGGCATACTTTCACAATTAATATGTTTAAAGTAGCTTAAAGTCTTCTTATGAAGTACATTATATTTAGTAAAATCTATTCCAAACAAAATCAAAGAAATGATTTAAAAATAATAAAAATAAAATAAAAATTAAAATATCTTTAAAAACATTTGCAAGAAAAAACGAAACTTTTCCAGAGGCAGAGCAAAGCAAAGCTCTCTCCAGGCATAATTTCTGCCATTCGGTGCGCCTAATTCGATTAAATTCAACAGCACCATAAGATACAGAAAAAAAAGTAAAGTAAATATGCCAAAGGCTCAGCAAACGCATGGACCACAGGCAAATGAAAAGAGTCCTTTGACCGCGCTAGCAGATAAAAAAAAAATGGTAAACAAAGCAAAACAAAAATCAACAAAAAATGTCAAAGGCAACTGTGGAAACCAAAAACGGGGTCTAAATTGTTAAAAGGTAACACCCACATAACTAAATACGGGGCAAAAGTAAAAGCGATGTAACAAGGCCAACAGACAGACAACAAACAGTAACCGTAGTCAACACAGACTTTGCAATGGGGTTGCGGTCTCATAAGAATTACTCATACGCAATGGCAATGCTGCTGCCTGAGCAGTAGCAACAGCAGCAGCGACTTTAACTTTGACGACGTCGACAAGTTTAAAGTGCTGCTTCTAAGTTTGTAACAACAACAAATGCAACATAATCAGCAGCCGCAATTGGTACTGTTTAAAGTTCTCTCAGTGTTAGTGTTTTGTAAGAAATGGCAAAAGTTTTCTACTTACTTTGTTAGCAGCGATTCGCCAGTCTCCCCCTTATTTATGTCGACTGCCATTAACCCAATGCAAGCAGCCAGCCAGCGCGACATTGTTCATTCAGTCAAGTTCTAGAGCACATTCGGGCCAGCTCTTCCAGCAATAAAGCAGACGCTTTTTGTTCTTGGTTTCCGCTTGTGGTTGCTTTTGCTGTGCTTGAAGTGCTGATTGTCTGAGACATTGCCGGGTGGTTCGGGTCTAGCATTGAATCCGCACTGGCTTTAGCTCTGCGTATGGATTATTTGAAATTATCGAAGATTTCCGGCATAATGGCAAATCGTGTTTCTATTGTTTTTTCATTGCTGGAAATTTCTTAGTGTCTCGACACTGATGACACCCAAGGATTGTAAATATATATATATATATATATATATGTCGCGACATTTAAAAGGAGCTGCCACATGCTCTCACTGACTTGCTGTTGCCGTCAGCAGACGCCATGAAATTGGATTAACTTAACTCGGTTGGCATGTTTAAGATGTGATGTGTGCGTTAATGTTTAAGCACTTCAACTTGATTGCTTCATTTGTAACATTGTTTTAATTAGATAACCAATCGATTTCGTTTATCACAGCGGAAACTTAATTGATTGCATATAACGTGGAAATTTAGCATTTCTTGATGCTATTTATGTAATTCAAATAACACAATATCTGATTTCAGTTTGATTAAAAGTGATTTACTTAAAAGTTATTTATTTGAGAATACCAATCATAGCTGCATTAAAATTATTTATCAAAAATGCATTCCAACGCAACTGTTCAAAAATCAACGTTTACAAACAGTCAATATGTTAAATATTTGTACATATTTATTTGCTTCCACAAATGCTAAAATTGCATATTTTCTCTATTGGTAACTGCATTATTTATTTAAGCACATTTTTTTCTTGCCACTCAGTTGTCTTCAACTACGAGTTATTTACTTACAAAGCGTGAGAGAGAGTTTTGTTTCATCAGAGTTAAAGAAAAGTTTTCCATAAGCAATGCTGTGCAATAATTTGCAGCAATATTATATTTCATGGATATCTTTTTCATCAGATTCTTATCTTACACTTTTTCTACTTCTTCATAGTGTCAACACGAATAAAAAGAACATAAAACTTGCGCAATAAAAAAAAAAAAAAAAAAAATTGTAATCCTGCAGTGCGGCACGGTGAATGGCGAGGGGGTGCGGTTGTATTTTTGATCTGTTTTTGCAAACTTCACTTTGTTTATATTTCGCTGTGAAGACAGAATGAAAATTCTGTGTCAGGCGATTGACACAAAGCACAAAATACAAACTAAAATTCCCTTTTGCTTGGGTACGTTATAACTATAAAAACGCTTCACTGACTGCAATAACAATGGAAATAATAAAAAACCAAATAAATAAAAATGCAAATGTGATAAATATACTATGTATATAGATAGAGATATTGGCAGACTGACCCGGCAAATGCAGCAAATGGACATCGACTCAAGTGTTACAGATTGCAGATTGCGCATACGCCTCGTGTGTCACTTATAAGAGTTGCTCCTTTCGATACTTTGCTTCTTGCTGCCGCCATTGTTCAGCCACTTGACGCTAATGGACTTTAAAGTATGTTCTCAAGCGTACAGTCCCAGATTTATCTGATTCTTTTTGCAACAACAAAACATGTACAGTTTAGCTTGCTAAGTTTAAAGTGCTCAACGCTTTGTTGTCACACATTACGCATACGCCCCAAGGCTGCAGCAGCTGTTGCCAAAACCAAAACTCCCCTGACAGTCGTAATAAAAACGCATACGAATGTCTCTACTAAATAATTTACTTTTCAAATAATAAACTGCTCCAAATTCGAATGGACAACACACACAAACACACCTAATACACACTACTGTTCCCTTTTCCAGCTTGTCACATTGTTGTTGTTGGGGTTTTTTCCAATTTCGCAAATTGCTTTCATTGTTGCATGCACGAGCTCAATGTAAGCGTGAGTTTGTGTGTGTATTTTTGTTAATTAGGAATATCAACAGCACTTAAATGTGATGACGATTAGCAGACCAAAGTTTCTATGTCTGAGACTTGAGGTCAGCTCGCCCACACGCTTGTTCTCTGCTTTGCTCAACTCTCCAGCCAGTCGTTTAGCATTTGTTTTTTGGCTTTGCGTCTTTGAGCTTTAGTTTCTCAACTGTTTGGCTAGTTGCTTAAGTTTAGTGCGCTTAAGCCGATGCAAACTGTTTGTTTCTTCAATAATTTCAAGTGTGCTATGATACGTTTAAGCTATTTAATGTGTCCAAACACTTGAGTTTTGTTTTAATAGCTAAGAAGTAGAAAATACCATAAATCGCTCAGCCAGAGCTAACAAAAACAAATTTGTTCACATATATTTTTGTAATTTATAAGACACCGAAATTTGCTTACTCCAAATGTAACATTCGTACACAACTGCTAAGAGATTAGTCCTTAGGCAGCAATAATTTGACAGGAAACAATTCGTAAACAAATGCCAGACCATTTAAACTCCATCAAGATACAAAGGCGTTTTTCCAGTTTGGCCAGCTCTCAGCTTCTGTCATAAGTATCAAAAACACATTTGCGCGCATTAAGTAAATTGTACAAGATGCGAGACAAAATAGAAATGAATGTGAGCCAGAGAGAGAGAGAGAGAGAGCAAAAGGAAAGAAAGTAGCACTAAATGAGCTGCGTTTTTGGGAAAACTAGGTTTCAACAACATGTGTTGAAATGCATTTATCTTCTGGACTCATAATGACTGTAAGCAAACAGACCCCTCCCCACCCCGAACTCCTTCAGATTTGCCATTGCCCATGCCAAGAACTCCTTGCGCCAACCGGACGCTAAAACTTCGCTTAACAACTGCACAAAAAAGGTGGAAATTAATTTCGGCCTGAATGGAAGGCAGGCGAAGAGAAAACCTGCCAAATTGTACTAAATGAGCGCCAGTTGCAAATTAAAAAACTCAAATGGACAGAAGGAGAGGCGCACGAGAAGGGAATTGCAAGTGCCTGGAGTAAGTAGCGTCGCATTATGATTGCATCATTTGGGGCTAATTTGCATTTAAATACTTGGCTCTTTTATTGTTCAAATGCAGCATGGAAACTTTGCCACCACGCTGTGTAAGTGTGTATGTTGCAAGTGCAGCAGCTAAGATGCCAGAGGCGAATGGGCGCCTGTTTTGGCGCAGAAGTTATGCCAAGTCAAGGATATCATAAGATTGTCGTGCACTCGCACTCGCATTTGCCGGACAACTTTAGCTTCAGTTAATGCGTTTGAATAATGAATGCTGGGCTTAAGCTAGCGATTACTTTTAGACGGCTCCGAGAGTTCACCTTGCTTGTTTGGGACAGCCTCGCCCCTCTTAACAGTAGCCTCCCCGCCGCCTTCACCAGCACAGATAACAATATACAAACTGGCGCCGTTGCGCGTTCATTATTTAGGTGCCGTCCGGAACAGAACACGGAGACTTGCAACTGGCGGCCATCTGGCAGAAAAAAGCATTAAGATTTATTGAATGCCAGATGAATCATGATTTTTTCTTCTTTATTTTTTGTGCATTACCAATACCCTTTAGCCAATAAAATGGCAATAGGTGCGTAATTTATGTTTGACGAAGCAGGAAGTACTTTCGAAGCTAATAGTAATAATACTATTTTACAGCCTTTTAAACGACGATTTAAGGTTAATGCGCTGAAGCTTACAGGTCATAATATCGAAGGATATCTTAACGACAACACTTACTTAACGTTATTTAAAACATATTATGAGCTTATGCGAAAGAGAAGAAAAACTTTACTACCTCTACCACTGAAAAGCAATAAAATCTGCACGATTTTCATAAAATAAATACTAAGCAATTCAATTTTTTAATAGCTAAAATTACTACAGGGTACATTCCAGTCTCTCACTCTTGTGCAATGAACGATTACTTTAGCTCTTTTTTTGTATTATTTCGCTCCAGCAACTCTGTAGCGTTGAAGTCTCCACCGTCATAACACCCGTTTTGCAGCACCTACCCGTTCGTTCCCACGAACATTGCACTTTTAATAACTTGCATAAAAGTTTTATGTCTGTCGTTGCATGTTCGGGGCAAAAGTTGGCGTGTGTTTGGCACTTGAAAAGTTTTCGAGCGAACCCGCGAGCATTGCGTACCGGTTTGTGGGGTATGCAAAACAAAATCGCTGGAAAAATAATCGCATCAAGTATTTAAACTGACATTAAAAATATTGAAAAACTCGATAAATACTTGTTAAGCCCGTCTTCTGCTGGCAATGCTGCTTGCTACTTGCAGCATTCTGCGGCCTTCTGCTGCTGTTACCTCACCTCACCGTCTACTTGTGCTGATTATCCGTAGCAAATTGCCGAGGTATGCGAAAGTTTTCAAATTGGTACTGTATAAAACAACGTGTCGTATACGTGTGCTTGCATTCTGTTAACTTACTTGAAATAGTTGTTAACTTGATCAACTATTTACTAATTACACAATTTTGCAGCATTTTCAACATTTCTCTCAATAAATTTGCCGAAATTCCATTGCTACCAAAAATAAACTGCATTTATTTGCTTAATGGAGTAAATGATTTCATCATTGAGTGCACACCAGTTATCCAAGCTAAATGCCAGAGAGCTTTTCGCTGTTGTCGTCTAGCACGTCGACTGCAACATCATCATCTAAATGTATGCGTGTCATGTGCTTAAAGGGTGCTTAGGTATGCATTTTGGTTCGATGTCAACTCAGAAGTGCAATTTACCGTTAATGCTCAAAGTCAATGCAATAATTGAATTCAATTACATTTCCCACGCACAGAAGAAGAAGCTAGGAAAAGCTATTTAAACATATATTTGTCAATTTGTACGTTCTCTCAGTCCCCTTGCCACATCACTCACATGCAACAGGCGAAATTGATATGCCAATGGTTTACACTCAAAAGATAAAAAGTCGTAGATGTGCAGCTAATCAGGTGGGTGTGTGTCAATGTGGGTGTATCGTGTTGCCAACCTTAGATACTCGTTTTCCCCTGCAAGCAAATGATTTGCCAATTTACCAAACAAACGGAAACATATACACACACACGCAGGAACTGATGTGGTTCACTGAATCATGCAATTACACATCGATTGAGTCGGACAATACAAAACGAGTTTAGATTGACGGCAGCGATGGGATTAGACAGGCAGGTAGAAATCATCGCTAATGTAGCGAAGAATTCAATAACCTAATTACGCATTATTAAAGACAAGCATACACAATATACACTTTAATTAACAGGAAATAAAGCAAGAAAAACTTTAATTGTGTATTTTGTAAACTCTTAATGTTTAATTGAGCTAAGCATTTGTTTCCTGATTTCTAGATATGATATATTTAAGCAACAACTTTGATGTTGACAAGCAATCTGAACTTAAAGATTCGAAAGATAACTTTGTGCTCATTATATAGCGGAACTATTTATTGGCTTTGATCAATTTCTGAAAGTGTTGAACTAGCTCATTGTAGGGTATATCTTTACTTACCAAGCGTCTCCATGCTGATAATTTATCTATATTTAGATAATTATCAATAAGTGAATACTGCAAACATTTAACATCTCCAATGCTATGTTGAGGCCTGAAAGCCAATTCTCACAGGAGGCAAAAGCGAATCAAACAATAATTGTGATTAAATTTGTTTAATTTTTAAGAATATCTTTATTTACCAAGCGTCTCCATGCTGATAATTGATCTATATTTAGATAATTATCGATAAGTGAATACTGCAAACATTTAACATCTCCAATACTATGTTGAGGCCTGAAAGCCAATTCTCACAGGAGGCAAAAGCGAATCAAACAATAATTGTGATTAAATTTGTTTAATTTTTGAGAATCGTTCGAAGATAGTGCATTATTAAAGCGTTGCTTTAGAATACACAGCAGAGACTATTCAATTTAATCCCAATGGTTATTTGTAAAGCAATTTTCATCCAGAAAAAAAAACACTTAAATTTCACAAGATAGTCGGATAATTCACATTTCCACAGCACAACCGTTGACATATGAACAGCAACAAAAAAGTTCCTGCTGCCCCAATAAACCATCCGATATTTGACTTAAAGTGGATTTTTAATGGGACCAAAAAAAGAAAAACAAATCATGAAGGGCAACAAAAAAAAAACTAAAATGAATGGATGGCATTGGTAGGACACGACAAGTCAATTGACAGACAGGAACAATTTGATGCTGTTGAGAATGCGCTTGAGGCGATGCAAACGACTGGATGCAATAATTTGTGATGCCGAGTGCCGTTGGTGCCCCTCTCCCTATTTCTCTTACCACTGCATAACATGCAGCGCCCCAAGCAGACAAGCATGCAGCATCCTTTATGCCACACACACACGCACACACATGCAGACAACAAACAGACAGCAACCGCATCCTGGGTGCCATAGAGTGCGCTGAGCAAAGGTCTTGTCGTTACGTCCATATTCACAGTTCATAAAATTGAACCTCCCAATGGCAGGGTGGTGTGGCGGCTCAGCAAATCGAAATAAAAAGTTATGTGCACATGTTTGAATTTATTGCCCATCTTTTCGCAGAGAGCAAAGGAGGCGATATACGCATATATGTATATATGTATGTATGTGGCGGTATGCGTTAATCAGGATTCGTTGCAGGATTTTTGGGTACTACGATTGCGTGTGTAAATGTTATTCAATCAAATTTGAAATCATATGAACGATTGCATTGCACTCATAAACATTTTATTTACCTTTAATTTTGTGCGAAGCGCCTTTTGTGACGCCCCGTGATTTAATGTGATTTTCTTTAGCAACCCACACGTTTCCACACCCTCACACTCTATAGGCATCATAAAAAACGTAACTCCTGCCGGCTGCTTAACGTGTGTGTCTGCATTGTACGGCTCGTCCTCCCTCCCTCCCTCCACGTTCCAGTACACAATCGTTGAATTAAACGCGTACGATTTTTATGACTAAATAAAATGTTTTTATGTATATAGGCGGCGCTTGAACGATATGTTGGGAGATCTCCTCAACGGCTTATTGACACAAAATGCCAATTTCTGTTTACCCATCGATGAATTGTATGTGCCACACATGAACTTGAAAGTCTTTAGTCATAAATAAACACATATGATATATTTTCCGGGGGCGTTATTTGTGAAACTTTAACATATTTTATTATATGCGAAACGTTAATCAAATTTGGTGTGACAATTGTTTTCAGGTGCCGGAGCTCTCATAATAAATAAATTATTTATGAATGTAGAGAGAGAGCAATCATTTCTGGGCTGATTGTTTTCATATTTGATATAAAAAAGCAATGAATTCCGAATGAAATTCTTTTCAAATGGAGTAAAACTTAAAGCAATTTAATTGCACCAATTTGAGTTTTATTTCGAGAACATATGCAATAAATGTTTGCACCTTGATATGAACCGGCTGTTTCTTCCCAACACTGTATCGATGGCTAGCTGGCAAATCGGTCCCTCAGGGATGGATAAGACCTGGATACAGTGCTGGGAAGAAACAGCCGGTTCATAACAACCTAGCCATTAAATCCAACATTCAGATACAAGCTTGCACTTACAGACTTAAGCATTGCAAGCATTAAAATCACAGTTCTTAACAGCCACAGTGCAGTATTTATTTCTGAAAGCTGCACACAGGAGGAGCCATTATTTTTCCCTTTGAATTTCCAGTACAGACAAGCAGCTGTTTTTTGTGATTGGCATAATCTGCCAATTCAATGATGCATTGCAATTGAATGGCTTTGGTATCGGCTTCCTTTTTGGGGCTCACATTTTGCATGATTCCTTCATTCAATGAATTATTTCGTATTTTCTACAGTCTTATTTGTATTTTTGTTAATTTTGTGGCTGACGTAAAAGTAACTGGAGTGCACCTTTATTTAAATACCAACCAAGCAAAAGTTTTCTCAAGATATTTGCAAACATCTGTTTCCTGGTTACCGGCACAGCCCCCCCTCTTTTCCATCCCATCCTACAAGCTGTGTTAAAAATCAAGTTGCAGTTTGAGGAACATGAACCAAAAGCAGCGCCAGCTGCAGCTGCAACAATCGCAAATGATGAAGTTCCGATGCGGTCTCCAAAGACTTTGCCGCACAAACTATTCTCAGCCATTCATTTGGCAGATTACCTGGCTGTCAATACCCCACAGTGACGAGTTGTAAGTATAGGCGATATACACTTTATTGACTTATCCACTCTGGATTCATTATTACCTTCATAACAATAGGGCTTACATTTATCTTTACTTACCACTAATAAGGTGTTTAACTCTTATTTTCTTATCCTCAAAGCTAGCACATACATTTTTGTAGGATACCTTTAAGGTCGACTACGTTTGATTCAACTTTGTTACATTTGCCATTTTGGATATAAAAATGTACTATTTAGTTGGCTGCTAAACGCGACTGCTGCTGCTGTTGTCCGTTTGTTCAATTCACGGTTTTTTTTCTTTAACCATTCTTCCTGTAATTTTGTCACAGTGCACAGTCACAGCCGACAGACTCGAGACCTCGAGACTTCCTTTGCTGCCTTAGACTCCTCCATCATCTCCATGTCCTCGTAGCTGCGAGCTGCTTTTGTAACTAGCTAACTAGCCGAGGCTATGCTGCTATGCACTTTTTTTTGCCTTCTTAGGTTTGAGCTCAGCTCACTGAATTCTCTCTTTCTGTCAGTTTGTCCTTCTGTCTGTTTGTCTGTCCAAATGCAAGTTATTCGCATTCTTGTCCACCTTTTGCAGCTCGGTGTGTTATTATGCTGACCAGTTTTTTTTTTCTTCTTTTTATTCTATTTCACTGTGTTTGTGTGTGATGTTTTTTTTTTTTCTTTTTCTTGTGTAAGTTTTCCTTTAGCCTGCACACAAGTTTTTCATTTGTAATTCAAGATGTCAGTCAGCTGGGAGAACCAAAACTTAATTAAAGTTCCGCACTTTTCCTGTGCCCAGGCGAATGTAGCGCTGCAGCTTTTATGTATGTATTTAGCCAGAACTGAAACGCCCAACGCCCACTTTACCCTATTTCTCTCTGTCTATCTTTTATATACAAAGCTGCATTTTCGTTTGCCTCCTAGCTTTTTCTTTTTATACCATGAACCCATTGAAAATGTGTAAAAAGGGTATAATGGTTTTGTGCAACAGTATGTGACAGGCCGACCACATAAAGTATATGTATTCTTGATCAGCATGTCTGTCTGTCCGTATGTATGAATTCGTCGATCTTAGAGACTGTAAGAGCTGGAGACTCCAGATTTGGAATATAAGCTCGCCTAATCCCTAGGGAGTACAAGTTTGTTTCAAATGTTCGATAACTGTTTCCGTTTCCGATATACACATGTGATCGATAACAACAAAATCTTGAATTTGGAAAACTTTTAAATGGCTCTTAAAACATTTGACGAAAAATTCACAATCTGTGAAATTTTTATTTACATCGGTTGAGAAACACCAGAGATATGGAACATTGAAGTTAAGTCAAGTATGCAGTATACGCATGCACACATATAGTTGCCAGCGCTGAGTGTACGCGTAAAGTATAGGGTTCTGGGTATCGTCTAGTCGGGATTTCTCGACTAGAGCCTTCTTAGTGTTTTGTTTTGCGTTGGGCGCTTTTTGGGGGGGTTTATCTTTCAGCTGCACCTGCTGCAAATGGTCGAGAGATGCGATTTTGTTTCTACCGATGTCATTCGCTTTAAATGTTGCCATCCCACTCTGGCAAGGTTGGTTTCACCTTCATCCTTCCTGGCTTGCCTGCTTGCTTCGTGTGTGTATAATTTTATGAGCTTATTTTATACTTTTCACTTCTAATTTGGTTTTATGTTCATTGCTTATAAGCCATGAACAGATTTCAACTTGTTGAATTAACTGAAATACCCACACAGACCAGACGACATGGTCAAGTGAAATTTCCCCCATTCTGGTTGGGTACGTGTGTGTTCTTTGTATAAATATATGTCAGGCATTAGTTGGCACATTGTACCTCCATATCAGTATCACTCAGAAGCTGACCAGATGAAACATCGCATTTAATTAGCCAACACAGGAAAGCAGAGCACAGCAAGCGCAAAGGACATTGGTCCAAGGCTAACAGCAAGGCTAACCGTGTTCATTAGTTATGCATTGAGTTTTGTGGGCATCCTTATGGATGTGAAGCAACTTGATAACTCATATAATTAGCATATGGAGAAACCTAACTCTCTGTTCTTTTCTATGTATAATGGAAAACATATTAAAATGTTCAAAACCTCTCTCTCTCTGTCTCGCTCTTATTCTTTTTTGGGCTTCTCTCTGTGGTTTATGTATGTACATTTAATTGAATCACTCATACGTAGGCGTTGCTCGTGTTGCCATGACAACTGCAGGCAGCTTTTATGCAGATAATCCAGGGTACAATTAATTCAATTAGGTCGTTTTTCAAAAACACCCACACACATACTCATGCATACAGACAGACACAAACGAAATTATTTTGTTTTTGGGTTTTTTGCCATCTTTCAAATAAACGAAAGCAAAATGTGAAATATAAAGAATCTAACTAAAGCAGGTCAAACTAAAGCAAAAGTTTAATTGTTGCATTGTACTTATTCGGATTAGATTACAACTAAAACTTTTTGAATTACAATATTTCTTATGAATATCAAGTAGCCGCAGCATATGCTCAATACTTTGCGTTTTCGCACAAGTTCTTCTTGTGCTAAACATTCGCTGCATAAGCATAACGTGCGGAAGCAGCTAATGTCAATGCCATTGTCAAGCTCAAGAGGATTGCGGGGGAGGAGAAACAAGTGGGCGAATAAGTGGAATTGCCGAAACACCAAATGCCAAACAGAAAGAACTACAAAATAATCCACTCGCTCGCCGAGAGCAAACACTGGCAGCAAAATTCCTCCCCAGGGGGTGGTGCTGAGCGGGCAAACGCTTGTGCGGTGGGTGGAAAGGGGTCGATAACTAAATCAGTTAAGAAAAAAGAGAGCTGTTGTCCATTGTCATTGTTGTGGCTGCATTGGCGTCCGGCCGAGGTCGAGACGCGTCTGCTCCCCACAGACGTCTGCCCCCCTCCCACCCTTTTCCTTGCTTCGTTGATGTGCATTTCTCTTGTGTTTTGTGTTCAGGTTGCTTTTTATTTTTGTGCTGCTTTACATTTTGTTTTGGTTTGATGGTTTATTTCGCTTTTGGCTCTCTTGCTTCTGAAATAATATTTATTCGTTTTGCTTGCAATTCTGTTTTCGTTTTCCCTTGCACGCTTATTAGTTGCAATTTGCTTGCGGCGAAAATAGCTCGCCAACAAGTCGATCGAATTAAATAATAAAGCACAAAAGAAGTTGCGAAAATGGGTAAAAATAAGGGCGGTGGTGGTGGTGGTTCTGGTGGCGGTGGCGGCGGTGGCGGCGGCAATGTAAGCAATATTTGTGTTATGCAACTTGCGTTTTAATTGTGAGTGTGAAAATCTGATTAATTCAATTAGTTATATAGATACAAACAGATCCGATGCAAAAAGCCCAATGATCATTTATTATGTACATATATAGGGTATATATAGGGTACATATAGGGTGTGTGCATACTTAAAACTCAAGTTGCTTTTCTTTTTTTTTCTAATTCACATTCTAATAAACATTTTCTCAAAGAAAAGCTAAGTTTCTGAAGATCAAAGCGCTTGAACTTAAAGCAGATGCACAGATAAATATAAGATAAACAAGATATTAGGTAAATGCCAGATGGACAGCTAAGATAGACATTAAAACCGACGAACAGAAGTATTTACCGACTGCACGAAAAAATACATCCCTAGTCAAAGCTGATGCTGAGATATCGACAGACTCTTTAAGGTAAAAAATATATAATAATAAATATATATAGAATCACAATTATATTGTAGATTGTTTTAGAACTGTTTTTTAGACACAACAGCATAAATAGTATAATTTACCACACAAAAGAAGTTAAGCACTCTTAGGAGACACTTATGTACTTCTGCATTCTCAGCATTTCTCATAAGCCCTTATAATTGTTTGGGCTTTAGCATAATAAACGTTTCTACTTTGTAATCCTTTTTACGCTCTTTGCCAACAGAAAAAAGGTGGCGGCGGTGGTGGAGCAGCCGGCAGTGGAGGTGGTGGTGGTGGTGGTGGCAAAAACAAAGCAGCTCCTCCTGCTGCTGACAAGGGTTCCGGTGGTGGCAAGAAGGGACAAGATCAAAAGCCCCCCAGCGGCGTCACTAAGAAAGGAGGCAAAAAATAGCAGAGCAAACGACAAAAGGTTACTAACAACAACAACAACAGCAAAGCGCATTAAATTACAATTTAGGTATAAATATGCAACTACACAATATTCAGACATATATTTTAAGATTTATTTGACAGCGAGTTATTAAATATTACAAAGCGAACATTGTGTTGTGTTATTTAGCTTGAATGCGTTGCACTTGGAATGCACAGTTAACAGTTAAACAGATAAAGATTACACATTTGATTACACAGGATTCAGTGGCTACTGTTGCAGTGGCGTCATGCTTGAGTGAGCACGCTTCGTGCACTGCTCTAGTGAGCGGCGCCACTTCATTAGGCCCATCTGTTGTTGTGTGTTGAGATGCTGCACTAACGGAACCACTCCTGGGACATGCCAAAGAATGTGGCGGCGCTCGACTTCGATTTGCTGCCATCGCTTTTGCGTGTTTGCGGCTTTCGCGTTGGCGTCGTCGCTGTTGCGCTGCTGTTGATGCTGCTGGTGGTGGACTGTGAGGAGAGTGCAAGATATATGGGTTATTAATTAAGTGGTAATTTCAGTGATTAATCTATTAATTTGGAGCGCAAAGCAAAGCAGTGCGAGATTTATGGGCGAACAGCAATAAACATGGACGTACATAATTAGAGGCTCAATTTATTTGTTATTTGGCTGGCAACAGATTCGCAGCTAATGGCTAAAACATGCGACTAACTGTGCGCATAATAACCAACAAAGTCAGCGGCTATAAATTACCGTGTGCTTTACGATTTGATTTCAATAATGGACCGATTCATTAATTAACATTCAACGTCCTTTAACGCACTCGATTGGCAAGGTGGGCGGCAGCTGCCCGGTTGCAAGTTTTTAGTTTTTTGTTATTGTTTTTGGTGGCCGAAGCAAAAACTTTAGCCAAGCATTTGTAAGTGGTGGCAACAGCAACTGCTTCTACTGCAGCTAATTGTAATTTATTTTACGGCATTTTTTGTTTATTTGTTGTTAATGGCAAAATATTGCTGTAATCAAAAAGCTACTTCAGTTTCAAGTGAATTGCTTTTTGTACACATATTTGCTAAAAGTATAAAATTATTTGCAAATTATAGAAGCGTATTGCAATAATTTTCAAAATGCACAAAAACAACAAATACAATTTAGGTCAAGTTAACCAAAACTACAACTTGGTTGAAGTCTTGGCTAGAAGTATGTTCAAAAGCAAGCAGCACAAATAACTAAAAGTGCGACACTGTCAAGCAGTTCTAGCCAAATACGTTTTAGTTAGCTAAAAGATGAACAACTAAGTGTTAACAAAAAGCATGCAAAACATTATAATATAACCAACAGCTGGATTTGCCTACCCAAAAAAACCAAACGATGATAGGCATGAAAACGAAACTACAATTCAAATAGCGCCTATAAAAGAAATTCAAGATTAAAATAGTTTAACAACTTTACAAAATCTATAAATGGATATTCCTTGAAATAGTTCATGAGAGTTTGAATACAACTGGAAATCTCCTCATGATTTTTTCTAAAGGTTTTGCATTCAAACAAACTTACCCTTTCGGACTCCACGGCTTGGGTCCTGCGTTGGGTATGGGCAGCACTTGTTGCACCTGTCTGTGGCATAACAATGGGCAACAAGGGAAACCAGAGCGACGTAGAGCCCGTAGAGCTCAAACAAAGCACATTAGGATCAGACTCATGGGAAAGAGCGGTTCCACTTGTGACCGTTGTATCGCCTTGTGGATGGCCTATCGGTGGCGCTGTAAGTACACCAAATTCACCATGCAAACGCGCCGTAGAGCGGGTCACATGTGTCGTAATGTGCTCGGCGAACAGCTCAAAGTCAAAGGGATCGATGCAGTCACGCAAGATGCGCTGCAAGTTGTGAAACTGCTCATACAATGTCCGCTCCTCTCGACTAACGCCAAACACGCGCTCCAGAAACTTCAGATCAAAGTACAACTGCAAAGCAATGTTCTGACTGCTCTTTGTGCACTCCGCCTCAGCCAGTTGTTCATAGTGGGCTAGGAGTTGAGTGAGTAGCTTTTGGTTGAAGGCCTTCAGCACTTTGGTGGGCAGTGATTGTGGCACAGCAATATTCAGCGCTTGAATCAACTGGTGCAAATACGTTTGCAGCGAAAGACGCGGCTGGCTGGGAATGCGTATTGTTGACTGCACATTCTGGTCGTGCTCCTCATCGCGCTGCTCAAGAGTCAGTGTCTGCCAAAGCTGTAAGAATGTCCAAATGAATATTCAATGTATCAAAAGTTTGCCAATGGACTTACTGCAAAATCGCGCAAAACCACATCGTGAGTAATTTTCTGATGCAGCTTTTCCGCACACTTGTGCGCGCCAAGAACATCGTCCACAATCAGCAGCCAGAACTGAAGCATTTCCTGCTCGATCGACGAGCACAATTGCTGCCAATACTCTGCGCCGGCAGCTGTTAGATTGCCCTCCCATTGACGCCAGCTGCGGGGCTGGCAGAAGCACAACTTCAAATTGGGGCAGAGCTCGATCATTGCAAGAGTGTTTCGTAGGGCTTGCAACAAAGCCTGGCGCTCCTGCAGATGCAGCGCTTTGAGTTTCCTCAAATATTCCTTAAGCTGCATTTGCGCTGTTTCTCGTAGGAAACTGACGAGTGCCAGTTTGTCCTCGGGGCGTGTTGTCTGCTCTTGGAGCAGCACATTCAGCTCCTGCACAATGGCACACAGTTGCGCATCGAACTGCGAGCACAGCTCAATGGTGGTCGCATCGTAGCCCTTAGTGCGATTTGCTAAAGGCTTGGGCTGATCACTTAAAGCTGCAGCAAGACTCATTGGCAGATCATCGCTCTGCTCGCGCCAAATCTGCAGCGGCGCTGGCTCTTTGCTGGACTGTACCAAATTGACCACCTGGTCGTAGGTCTGTTCCATGGCAGCTGCCCAACTGCAACGGATGATCTCACGCACGCGTGCATTGATCAGGGGCATATACTTGATCCGGTAGAAGTCCAATTGTGCTTGTGGCATTTGTAGCTGCTGCTCCAGCTTATCGTAGTTACGTTTGCCCATTGCACTCGCTGACATTTTAATGTCCTGTATGGTCTGCATGTTGCTGACCAGTGCAAAGATCTGTTGCAGCTGCTTGGCAGCCAGTCCATCAATCTTTGCCATCCATTGGCGCAATGCATCGTGCAACATCTGTGGTGGCAATTGAGGCTTCTGAAACTGTGGCTTATAGCCGGATATGATGTCGGGCAGCAGATGCGCCAACTGCCGTTCGCTGCTGTCCATGCGAGTAATACTCGGCGGAGATGTTGCTGCCGTGCACTCAGCGAGGCGTGCAAAAAGCAGACCATTAGCTAAACATAATGGTTATATATCGTTTAAGAAGTACAGATAATTCCACACACTACTCCACTCACCCAACAGACAAGTATCCAGAAGCTCAATGGTGCCGGTTAGTATATTCAGACTGGCCAGAATGCGCTCCTTCACACGCCTTGGTTTATCCTTCTCTGCATCGCTGCTCTGGCTCTGCAAGCAGTTGAGGTAGGCTGTGGCACGCAGTTGCAGAAACGATTGCAGCACTTGCAACAAACTGCATTTATCCAGCAGCAGCAGACTCAGCATACAGTCAACAGCCATGTCGGCAGTAAGCTGCTCCCGCTCCAGCACTCTAAGCACGGCCTGCTTGATGGTCACGTGGAAGGGACGCAGTATTTCCCACTGCTTAAGCGCGACGGGCAATTGTTGCATAAGCGAATTCTTAGCATCCAGCTGCAGGCCGGTGCTGATGTGGCGACTAAATATAAATAGCTCTGTGGCGGCCTGGAACTGCTCCCGATCAATATGCGTCCAGATTAATTCGGGCAGACTGCTTAGCAGCTTTATCTGGACCATGGTGCTGTAGTAGTTGCTCAACTGCTTGCTGGCAGTACGCTGTTGCAGGAGCACATCGGTTGCCGGCGTTGGCATCGTTTTAAATCCCAGCAGCTGTTGTTCGTTTAGACTGCGACAATTGCTCTGGACGCAGTGCACCTGTTCGATGAGTGTGCCAGCAGATGATTGCATGGCAGCTATGGTGTCGGCGGCCTTTAGCAGATCCCGATACCGTTCACTGCAATAACACAATAATATTTAGATTGTTGCGTTGGCTTCCTCCGATTTGCCACATCAGTCATTGTGAGTGAACATACCCGACCATAGTACGTAGCTCTTCACGCTTGTTTTCGACCACCATTTGGATTTTCTTCTGCACTGCATCGATTTCGGACACGCCGTGCTGCTCAAACAGCGTGTCCACATCTAATTGCAGTAAATCGGCACTCATTTGTACGTATTTTATTAATTCCTCCGGTTTGTTTATTGCACAGCAGTCACTTACGATATTGGGACAAGATAAGTGGTGGTCTGTCGATTCATGGTGTTATACATGCGATGTATACTCTGTCGATAACTATTGTTATATATGCGATGTATTGTCAGCAACAGCTGATTTGCGCACAAATGCTCGTGGTGGTTGGTCAATTTACATTTTACATGACTTATCGATGTGATTTTTAAAAAACTGATGTCAGAATAAGCGCATTTATTTATATTTAGTAATATTTGTACAAACTAATTTAAAATGCCCTGCAATACGCAGTTGGCAATCACAATCCGCTGTATTTCAGAGGTGCCCTCATAAATTTCGGTCACACGGGCGTTACGATAATAAAGCTCAGCGGGCAAATCTGTTGTATAGCCCATGCCGCCCAAGATTTGAATGCACTGATGGGCACAATAGTTGGCCGTTTCAGATGCAGCCAGCTTCGCCATTGCGGCCTCCTTGGTAATAGGCAGTCCATTGTCCTTCATCCAGGCAGCACGCCAAGTCAGCAGCCGGGCGGACTCCACCCTCAGCGCCATATCAGCCAACTTCTGCTGAATCATTTGTAGACGCGACAATTGCTGTCCAAAAGCGACCCGCTTCTCCGCATAGTCGACGGCCAGCTCAAGGGCAGCCTGCGCAATGCCCGTGGACTGCGCTGCAATGCCGATGCGACCACAATCCAAAGATTGCATAGCAATCTTAAAGCCACCGCCAACCTTGCCCAGCACCTGAGATGGTGGTATGGAGACATCATCAAGCACCAGCTGACAAGTGGAGCTTGCACGCATGCCCATCTTGCTCTCCCCTTTGGCTATGGTAAGACCAGCCACATCTTTCTCTGTCAGAAATGCTGTTATTCCTTTATGTTTCAGGGATTTGTCAATGGTGGCAAAGACGAGTCCACCTCTTGCCTCCTTCGAGTTGGATATCCACGCCTTGGTGCCATTCACCAAGTAATCCCCACTGGCATTTAATTTTGCTGTCGTGCTCGCTGCACTGGCATCTGATCCGTTGCCCGGCTCAGACAACGCATAGAAGCCAATATTCTTGCCCTGGGTGTAGGGCACTAGGAACTGTTGCTTCTGCTCCTCGGTGCCGTGCTGCTGCACTGCACCCAAATACAGACTGTTCACGCCCATCACAACGGAGACAGCTGCATCACCGCGCGCTACCTCTTCCATAGCTATCACATATGCTTGGTAATCCAAGCCCGCACCACCTGCAAAGTACACAAATCAGGTTCCTTCTGTCTTTCTCTAAGTGATTATCAGTGCTCACCATACTCCTCCGATACCACAACAGACATAAGGCCCAGTTCACCCATTCGACGCACCTGCTCCGAAGGATACAGTGCCTCTCTATCGTGATGTCTTGCGTGGGGCGCCAGCTCTGCGTTTGCAAAATCCCTGCAGGTCTTCTGAAGTATCTGATGTGTTTCCGAGAGTGCGGCGAGACAAGCAATACCTCTAATTCCCCCACTTCGTTGACCTGCAAAAGCGTTCCAGGTAAAGCCGTGAAAAACAAACATTGAAACAGTTTAGTTTTCTCATTACCTAGCGCACGTGCGCTTCTATACAGCTTATTCATTTTGTGTTAAATGCGGTAAAGACTTAATTACTGACCGCTTGGCGAAACGGTTCATCGCGCACTGATAGTCGTCAAGCAATCGCAAACATTTTCTTATATTTATTGGCAAGATTAACTAGAGTCAGCTGGCATTGCTGTCAACAAGCAGTGGCGCTGTTTATCGTGATCGGAGGGGCAAGCAGTTCATCTTCGCATCTGTAGCATAAGCAGTGGTCAGGCTGTATAAGTGTGAACTACTTATAGTGGTAACAAACCATTTGAATTTATAATTAATTAAATTTAATTAAACAGCTGTTTGAAACTAAATACCGACGCCACTGCACTGCTTAATTATACAACGAGCGTTCTTTGTTTGTTTCAGTTTTGCATACTTCGTTCCATACAGGCAGAAAGGTATGCCCAATCGCTTGTTTAAACTTAAGTTGATCACTTAATAATACATGAGACAAGGGTAAAATATAGTCGATCACAGCTAAAGTTCTTAAAAGCTTCAGGGTAGGAAGGTCACAACAGCAGAAATGGAAAGCGGTTGAAAACTTTTCACTTTTATTATTGTCTACCGCACGGAATGAAAGTTTTACAATGCAAATTAATTCAGAGCACCCGCCCACTTTTAATTAAGAGTCAAAGCAGCATTATGCTAGGTTATTCAAAATACTTATTATTTTCCAGACTTGCTAGTAAATAAAAAATTGTATGTTTCTGATCATAGTTGGCTAACTGTACAGCTCGTACAAACTTGAACTTAAAACTATTTGTAGATTTCAACACAACTGCTGCAACAAATAGTTCCTAAATTTATTTTAACTCGGTTTCTTTTTCCAAACATTAACAAATAAATGAATTATCTGATTCAGCGTGGCAGGGCTCGCCAACAGGCGATCAGTGTGCCCGAGGGCCTTCCGGAGCTGCTCTCCGACATAACTCGCGAGGTGCTGCGATGTCAACCAACCAAGGAGTGCCTCTGTCAGTTCATCATTGACTATCTGCATTCGGTGATTGTTGCACGCGAGAAGGCAATGGGTAAGTTAGAAACTTGCATATTTATAACCAGATAAAGCAAAACATTCAATTTTCAGTTGCCAAAAGTATTTTGGATCGCGCCTTGCGTCAAGTGGACAGCATTATATCGGATCTGTGCGTGTGTGAGCTGTCGAAGGAGAAATCAGATGAGATGGCAAAGGTCATGGAGGATTGTTTCCGCAATTTCCTTGAGAAACGTCGCTGCGAAATGCGTCGCGGCAAGGAAACGATTAAGTTCGCCGACATTGATATGCTCGAGGAGCTCATTGCAAAATGTAATTTCTCCGAAGACGAACTGGACTCATCTCGTCCAGCCATTGAGAGTGCTTACAAGCGTTTCGTAGATGCCTATATGTCTGCTGGCAAGGATGCCCATGGCACCGAGTTACTTTACGAATACTTCCGGGATAGAGAACTCAAGCGCATCGAGGAGGATTTGCGCAATAAGGCGGCCACAACCATACAGGCTGCCTTCCGCGGATTCCTCGTGCGCCGCATGATGGCAGAGTACATCTGCGTCTGTACTTGCAAGGTGGTAAGTATCATAATCTTTATTTTCAAAAACGACAACAAAAGAAAGCGAATGTATAGCACTTCAAGCTTGGGCAGCTTACCTTGTGTTTTAAATTATAAAGCTTAAATAATAATAAATGAACAGAAATGGTAGAATTTATTGCCTTGGCTTCGTACAGCTACAGAAGTGTGTAATTAATTATAATATTAATTATCTATCATTGAGCCAGTTAATTATAAATAAATATGTTTTGATATTAATTTATTCATTTGCAGGACGAGAAGAACGAAGAAGAATTAAGACGTATGGACAATGCCGCACGCATCATACAACGCTTCTTCCGCTATGCTCTAACGGTAAGTTGTGCCATTACACATAAATTTTGAATACCAATGCTAATCTGTTTTCTTACGCATTCAGCGCCATGATATAAAACCGGTAAGTTGCTTAAATCGAATCTTTGCATTAGCAAATTGTGTAATGTGAATATCAAATGGGTAGATGGATGATCCTTGCCAGGAAAAAGAGACTCTTACTTCAAAAGCAGAGCCCACATTGCCTGCATCTGATGTTGCAAGCATGCCACCTGCTGTCACTCCTGCCGCCACAGGAGCTCCAACAGCTGTTTCATCTAGAGCTAAATTGGCAGAAGATAAGGAAGAGGAAGCTGCGGCACCGGCACAGGAAGCAGCGCCTCCAGAAGAACCAGTGCCTGAGCCTGAGGCTCCCAAAGCTGCAGAGGGCACTGAGGCACCACCGGAGGCAGCAGCAGCTGAAGAGGCAGCGCCTCCGCCACCGCCAGCTGAGGAAGCACCAGCACCACCTGCCGAAGAGGCAGTTCCACCAGCAGAGGGAGACGCACCACCGGCTGAGGAAGCACCACCAGCCGAAGAAGCACCAGCTGGATAAGGCTAAGCTGCCAAAATATTTTTATGTTTTAATACTTGATATTATCATCTTGCCTGTTGCCTAGAAAATAGGTTCGTAGGAGTTGATAAATCCAAGCTTGTAAATTAGTTAAACGTGTAATTGCCTGATAAAATAGTCTGTAGACGCTGTACATGATGTTTATTATATGCTAATAGCAAAATTCGATGCTCCTAGGAGTGGTTCTTAAACACGCTAAGAGCTCGCATTAACACACTTCTGTATCCAGTTCCTAAATTCGGACACTCTTGTGTAGACATCGGGTGAAATATAGAGCCCACACACAATCAGGCCATAAGAAACCAAACCAACTTGCTTTAAGCCAATTTCGTTGCTGACTAGTGGACCACCAGAGTCACCCTGAATTGTGTAATATTTAAGAGTTAATCGGAAAGTGAAGTTGTGAAGTTTTACTGTTTTCTTACCGAACATGCGCCCCTGAAGGGACCTCTTGCACAGATCTCGGTATCAGTGACATCGTCCATACCCCAATCTCGACACTGCTGATTTGTAATAGTATAATATGTCATGCGCTGCAGCGTATTTGGATAGTTGATGCTGTCCAGGTTTGGAAAAGCGACAGGCAAACGCAGACCCCAACCGGTTAGAGTCACTGGAACACCACCACCCACAAATTCCTTATCAGAGTAGTCAATTGATGATATGCTCAAATTGTTAAAGACCAGAGGTGGATCGATGTTGAGCACCGCAATGTCGCTTGTAGCCAGCTTCTGGTATTTGGGATGTATTGTACAGGACAGCACTTGGGAACGAGAACCGTCCTTATCAGTCAGGCTGCGTATGCCTGCCACTATGGACATGCGGGACGCATTGAGGCCACTGCAACAGTGTGCAGCTGTTAGTATGCGATTAGGTGCAATGATAGAGCCTCCACAGAAGTGCGCAAGTCCCTGACTGGTCTGGTACTGCAACGATACCTGGTACGGCACGTACTGTCCCTTTGGCACATCTGCTCCACCCACTAAGCGATTGGACGTAAGACTGTTGCCTGGCTGACGTGCTTATAATGAAATAAGAACTAAATATAGTAAGCTTGAACTTCTAGTTTTTCTTTTAGTTAAACTTACAATTGTAACGCGCTGTGGCGCCACCTAGCCACAGAGCTATAATGCAAAGTAGTTTGGTTAGACCCATGTTTGTTTGGTTAATGCCTTAACTTTTATGAAGACCAAAGTCTATATAGCTTGAGAGCTGACCTCCATTTGTGCAAAATTTACATACATATCGCAATTGAAATATATTTCTCTTTGGAACACGACAGTTATGCCATTAAATTTGATCTTGAAGTTCAAAAATTAATGAGCTTTCATGCCGGTAATTGGCATATGCGACAGGCGTCTAACCCCACTAAGCTACATTTACTGATAACCTTTTGTAAATAGAAGAGTTTTTGCGAATTATCTAATACGTATTTCGAATGAAATATATTTCGTGTTCATATAAGTAACGAATCGTAAACTTTACCCATTTCAAATAACTAAATATTGTTAGTTTATTCTGCTGAAAACTTCAAGGACAGTTGCACCCAAATAGCAGTTGGCATAGTACTTTCACTCAACCAATGTGTTAATGACACGTGGAAGTAGGTTAACAAAATATTCGTCTATATTTAAGAATGAATCAGTATACAGGCAATTAAAATCAACTTGCTTATACACATATGAACAAAGGCGCCTAACCAGTCCTAAATGTTCTCAGATATTATGCAGAAGCAATCAATTTCTATTCAAACATTAGTACACATATTCAAAATAGGTTTTGACTATTTAATGAGATTATCGATTTTACACAATGATTATATTTGTGCTGTCTGAATGATCAAAATTAAATGATTATATAATGATAGACGTTTATTTATCTGCTTTCCCGTTTAAACTGTGCTAATGTGAGTGTTGCCCTCAGCAGGTTTTAACGCGTTATTCAGGATCGTGTGACAGTTATAAAAACTACAGTAAGACAGAAACGGAATCTAGATTTTGGTCAATGATTCTATTTTGAATTCCATTTCATTAGTATAAATATATATATAGAACTAAAGAAATTCTGTGTATTCCTCCTGTGGTCGTATTAGTATAAAGTGATCTTATAAATTTAAAATGCACATATTGTATTTTACTATTATTCAAACAAACTCTAGTCTGTGACGTAATGTCGTTTTAGTTGTTATATGATGCTTTTTTTTTAAGATCATGTGATAACTTTTAATGTATAAATATAGTTATCAGTCTTAACATTAAGCTTTTCGGAGCTAACAAGAACTGTTATATTTCCTAACTGAATAATTCATGACATTCAACGACGAGAGATAACTGCATAGAGATAAGCTACCATAGTTCAACAGATGTTAGCATTAGTATGCATGTAAGCTATGCTCGTAGGTTAAATCATTTTTGCAATAAAAGAGCGATTAAGCCACAGTTCGCTGTCCATTTTATATTGAATCACCGTCGTGTTCATTTCGTGTTCGTTCCCAGCGCTTAACATGAACACAACGATCTAATATTGGATCTTGCTGGGGAGAACGTTGGCAATTTACAAATCATCAAACGCATATGAATTGGCAGGGAAAAACGAGAAACGTTACAATTGAGCTGAAAGACAGAATAGGTTTTCAGTATTACCTTGAACTGTTTGAATTTAATAAATATATAATATATTTTTACTGTATTCTGCCGTATCATTATACATTTTTACATGAAATCAAATTGATTTTACTACCTGTTCATACTATAAAGTTAATTCCCCAATAACGATAATTTTTCCTCATTATTTTTGGGTCTTCAAAATTTAGCTTATTATTTATTCTCCCAGACGTCAATACTTCAGAATGGCTTTAAAAGCCCATTAGCAGCCCGTTCTCTTCTGTTATTGAGATTAACCCTTTATTTGGGCTACTAGTCGGCACGTCACATCATATTGTCGTTATATCAGCTCATAAAAATCAATTCGCTTATTCTCATCTTCTCAAAAGCGCTGAGTCAACACACAACTATCTTTGTCAATATTATGCAAAATGACATTATCAGCTATGTAAATCTGCAATAATTAATTCACATTCTGTGCCACAACTTATCTGAGATATTTTGAGAATTTTTGCGATTTACATAATAAATAAATATTATATTAATTGATTTATTATTAGCGTGTTTTCGTTTGTCTCTTGGCGAATAAATTGTAAATACTTAATAAGTAAATCGCACCGTTCAGGCATATTTTAGCGTCTAGAATCTTGAATATCGAAAATATTTTTACGCTCAAACAAACTACAGTAAGCTCATAAAACATGGAGATTTTGTCTGTAATTTGCATTAACGGTTTCCTAGAGACCCACTTTCAGAAATGTGATTTCATTAATATGCATCTTTTGCCCATCCATTTCTTTGGTATAAAAGAGATCAATTACTTGGGGCTCATAGCAAATCAGTTCAAGCCATGGAACGGCGCATAACGCTGTTGTGTCTCAGTAAGTTGTCTTGATCAAACTGATAAGTATTAACAAATGTTAACAATCCTTATATCCTTACTATCTCAAGGTCTCGTCATCTGTGGCTGCAGCAGCTTGACTACAAAAAATCTGAATAGAAAAGATGTTGGCAGACATATTTCTGTTGGGCTCCCACCAGCTCCAGCTCCAGCACCAGCTCATCCACCACCGCCACCCCATATAATTATCAAACAACAGCATCCTTATCCGCCACCACCACCTTTCTATCCACATCCGCCTTACCATCATCATCCACAACCTCCCAAGTGCAAATGTCCACCTGGTCCACCTGGACTACCGGGTCCTCCGGGACCGACAGGTATATATCCACTATTTGCAAGTTTAAGTAAAATATCAACTAGTTAAATTTCACAGGCAACACGGGTAAGCCGGGACCTGCTGGTGTTCAAGGGCCAAGGGGCGATATGGGTTTGCAGGGCGAAACAGGTGACACGGGAGCAAAGGGAGACAAGGGTTTTCCCGGTGCTATTGGTCCTGCAGGACCTCAAGGAATACAAGGAACTCCAGGTTTGCCCGGACCTCAGGGTACCCAGGGTTCGTTAGGACCTCCGGGGTCCCAGGGATCCCAGGGATCGCAAGGTTCACCGGGTACTCCCGGCGCTCCAGGATCCCAGGGCTCCCTAGGACCACCGGGATCTTCTGGATCTCCAGGTTCACCGGGAGCTCCCGGAGCTCAAGGACCCGCAGGACCACCAGGACCTGCAGCACCTTCGTATCCCATTCCACAGCCACCAATAGTTATCCCATATCCACCATACAAGGGCCACCATCCAAAGGGAGGAAATCATCATCATCACTACCATCCGCCAAAGGGAGAGCATCATCATCATCACCATCCAAAGGGACACGATCATCATCATCACCACCACCATAAGGGAGGTCATAAAGGTGGTCATCACGGTCATAAAGGAGGTCATAAAGGAGGAGACCATGGTCATAAAGGAGGAGACCATCATGGTCATCACCCACATTGGCCTAAGCCACCATCGCCACCAGTTAAACCACCATCACCACCAGTTAAACCACCATCACCACCAGTTAAACCACCATCACCACCAGTTAAACCACCATCACCACCAGTTAAACCACCATCACCACCAGTTAAACCACCAACACCACCAGTTAAACCACCATCACCACCAGTTAATCCACCATCACCACCAGTTGATTCACCAACACCACCTGTTGATCAACCAACACCACCAGTTGATTCACCAACACCACCAGTTGATCAACCAACACCACCAATTGAACCACCATCACCACCAATTGATTCACCAACACCACCTGTTGATCAACCAACACCACCAGTTGATTCACCAACACCACCAGTTGATCAACCAACACCACCAGTTGATCAACCAATACCACCAGTTGATACACCACTAGTTGATAAACCAACCCCACCAGTTGATCCACCACCAGTTGATCAACCAACACCATCAGTCGATCAACCAATACCTCCAGTTGATGCACCACCAGTTGAGCAAACAACACCACCAGTTGATTCACCAACACCACCAGTTGATCCACCAACACCACCAGTTGATCAACCCACAAGACCAGTTAATTTACCAACACCACCAGTAGATCCACCAACAACACCAGTTGATCAACCCACAAGACCAGTTGATACACCAACAACACCAGTGTATCCACCAACACCACCAGTTCATCAACCAACACCACCAGTTGATCCACCACCAGGAGTTCAACCAACACCACCAGTTGATCCACCAACACAACAAATTGATCAATCAACACCACCAGGTGATCAACCAACACCGCCAGTAGAGCAATCAACACCACTAGTTGATTCACCAACACCACCAGTTGATCAACCAACACCACCAGTTGATCAACCAACACTACCGGTAGATACACCAACAGCACTAGTTGATCCACCAACAACAACAGTATATCCACCAACACGACCAATTGATCAACCAACACCACCAGTTGATACACCACTAGTCGATCAACCAACAACACTAGTTGATCCACCAACACAACCAGGTGATCAACCAACACCACCAGTAGATTCACCAACACCACCAGATGATCAACCAACACCACCAGTGGATCAATTAACGCCACCAGATGATCCAGATAATCGAAACTCAACAGAACCTAGAATCGATATTGAAGATCAGCAGGAATCTTCAAACGTGTCAGAAGAAAATTCCCCGGAAAGTGATTTACAGGATGGTCAGGAACACAAGGAGCCACATCAATCACTACTGGAAGAAGATAGTAAAAGCGATGGAGTAGAAGCAGAAATTGAGGATCATACGGACGATGAAGACGGTTCAGATCACACAGATACAAAATCAGAAGAAGATATTGAGGATGAAAATGATGAAGAAGATAATCTTGAAGACAATGAAGACGAAGATGAAGAAGACGAAACGGTCAACAAAGGACAAAACGATTTGGAATCCGCTGAGCAAAGTTTTGTAGTTCAAGAACGAAGCAGAAATAGGCCTATTGTCTTATCAATTAGCCACCGTCGTAATCCTTATGATATTTATAGAGACTACTACGATTATTAAATAGTACACTAGCTTAGAATTATTTTAAGACAAATATAAATCGAAATAAATCCAATTTCAAGACTGTAATAAAGGGTTTCCCTTTTTAAATTTGCATATATCTATTTCTAAAATGAAATTTATGTGATTTAATTTTTTGACAGAGCTCATTGCTGCTCACATCGATTGTGTTTGCGATCAACTTTAAAGGGGGGATCGGTTTTCAGAATGGCTATATCAGTAGTTACCAGTTTCTGATAGTTCTCGTTCGTCTCATAGGACTGCACCTGGGAGCGATACCCGCTCTTATCATCCAGATCTCGTATGCCAGACACGACACTAATCCCGCTTGCATTCTGTCCATTCACACAATGTGCCGCGGTGAGAACTCTATTCGGCGAAATTAGGGATCCACCGCAAAAGTGTCGCATTTTCCCGCTGCGTGTTAGGAACTGCATGGAGACCTGATAAGGTACATACTCATCCTCGGGCACATCACAGCCGCCAACAACGCGCTCCTGCGAATTGCGGTCCACACTCTCAAAGTAGGCATCAACTGTGTAAGTCTTGGATTATTATCTGGACTCTTATGATCATGGATCTTACAGTTGTTAACACCAGGGATCCCAGCCACAAGAACAAAGTCAATCGGTATTCCATGGTGTAATTGAGCTTTTTAATTGGCATAGAACTCTTTTCTGTTTGTATTTTAATTAGCATCGAGTCTTCATATACTTATTCTCATCTTCTCTAAATCAACACACAACTATCTTTGGCAATATTATGCAAAATGACATTATCAGCTATGCAAATCCTCAATAATTAATTCACAATAAGTTCCATAAATTATCTGAGATGTTTTGAGAACTTTTGCGATTTACATAATAAATAAATATTATATTAATTGATTTATTATTAGCATTTTTTCGTTTTTCTCTTGACGAATAAATTGTAAATACTTAATAAGTAAATCGCACCGCTCAGGCATATTTTAGCGTCTAGAATCTTGAATATCGAAAATATTTTTACGCTCAAACAAACTACAGTAAGCTCATAAAACATGGAGATTTTGTCTGTAATTTGCATTAACGGTTTCCTAGAGACCCACTTTCAGAAATGTGATTTCATTAATATGCATCTTTTGCCCATCCATTTCTTTGGTATAAAAGAGATCAATTACTTGGGGCTCATAGCAAATCAGTTCAAGCCATGGAACGGCGCATAACGCTGTTGTGTCTCAGTAAGTTGTCTCGATCAAACTTATAAGTATTAACCAATGTTGACAATCCTGATTTCTTTACTATCTCCAGGTCTCGCCATCTGTGGCTGCAGCAGCTTGACTACAAAAAATCTGAACAGCAAAGATACTAGCAGGCATATTTCTGTTGAGCTCCCGGCAGCTCCAGCTCCAGCACCGGCTCATCCACCACCGCCACCCCATGTGATTATCAAACGGCCGCATTATCCGCCACCACCACCACCTTTCTATCCACATCCGCCTCCACATCATCATCCACAACCTCCCAAGTGCAAATGTCCACCTGGTCCACCTGGACTACCGGGTCCTCCGGGTCCGAAAGGTATATGTCCACTATTTTTAATTTTAAGCAAAATATCAACTAGTTAAATTTCACAGGCAACACGGGTAAACCGGGACCTGCTGGTGTTCAAGGGCCAAGGGGCGATATGGGTTTGCAGGGCGAAAGAGGTGACACGGGAGCAAAGGGAGACAAGGGTTTTCCCGGTGCTATTGGTCCTGCAGGACCTCAAGGAATACAAGGAACTCCAGGTTTGCCCGGACCTCAGGGTAACCAGGGTTCGTTAGGACCTCCGGGGTCCCAAGGATCCCAAGGACCGCAAGGTTCACCGGGTACTCCAGGCGCTCCAGGATCCCAGGGTTCTCTAGGACCACCGGGATCTTCTGGATCTCCAGGTTCGCCGGGAGCTCCCGGAGCTCAAGGACCCGCAGGTCCACCAGGCCCTGCTGCACCATCTCCACCTATAGTTATCCCATATCCACCATACAAGGGCCACCATCCAAAGGGAGGAGATCATCATCATCATCACCATCCAAAGGGAGATGATCATCATCATCACCACCATCCAAAGGGAGATGATCATCATCATCACCACCACCACCATAAGGGAGGACATAAAGGAGGCCATAAAGGAGGTCATAAAGGAGGTCATAAAGGAGGAGACCATGGTCATAAAGGAGGAGACCATGGTCATAAAGGAGGAGACCATGGTCATAAAGGAGGAGACCATGGTCATAAAGGAGGAGACCATCATGGTCATCACCCACATTGGCCTAAGCCACCATCACCACCAACACCACCAACACCACCAGTTAATCCACCATCACCACCAGTTGAACCAGAGCCACAAAAAGCTAGAACCGGTGTTGAAGTGCAAGAGGAATCTTCAAACGAATCAGAAGAAAATTCCACTGAAGATGAATTACAGGATGATCAGGAACATAAGGAGCCACATCAATCACTCCTGGAAGAAGATAGTAAAAGCGAAGAAATAGAAGCAGAAATTGAGGATTATACAGAAGAAGGTTCCGAGAACACAGAATCAGATGGAAACGAAGCAACTGAAGAGATAAAGAACAATGAAGATATTGAGGATGAAAACGATGAAGACATTCAGGAAGACAATCAAGAACAATATGATGAAGACGAAACGGTCAACAACGGACAAAACGATTTGGGATCCGCTGAGCAAAGCTTTGTAGTTCAAGAACGAAGCAGAAATAGGCCTAATGTCCTATCAAGTAGCCAGCGTCGCAATCCATTTGAGATTTATAGAGACTACCACGATTTTTAAATAGTACACTAGTTTAGAATTATTGTAAGACAAAACGAAGTCGAAATAAATCCAATTTCAAGACTGTAATAAAGGGTTTCCCTTTTAATTATGTATTTATCTATTGACACAATTTTTACAACTTAACATTAAAAATATAATAGAAGTTTTGGCGGAAAGGGCGCATTTGTATTAGTATCTTAAACGTTTTTACCACAAAAGTAAAACATTATTTCCAATGATTTTAAAACATTCAATATTGAGCAAGCCTAAAAGTATGGAGTGATAAAATTAATATTGTGCTTAACATAACCAGCCTAAGAGTATGCAGTAAAAAATTGTTGGCTGCATTTGGAAACACTGCTCACAATCATAAATAATGGAATAAAAATAAAATGTATACGTTGTAGAACTTCAAAAATACCAAAACAATACTTTAAATAAAGCTTTAAAATCTCAAAATGCGCTAAAAATAAGTATCGACAGGTTTTCCAAGTTTTAACTAAAACAATTGCATATGGCATAGGCGGTATATTAAATTCAAAAATGAGTTTAAATGAGGAATTAGTTGGCATAAGCTGTGTGCGGGCAAAATCGAATCATTCAAGATTTTGAGCGGCTTTTATAGAACATATATAAATGCATGCGCAGTTTTTTAAAGAAGCTCTTTTAACTTAATTTGTGCAGAAATTTGAGGTTTGAATTATTTAAATTCGTTTTAAATATGGAATCTAAGTGAATAATAAATCTGATAATCAGACAATATTAACATTTACCTAAACATTGATAATCTATGTAGCAATTAAGGGAGCAAGAAAATATTTTGACTAAAAGTTGTTAATAAAGCCATGGTAGAACAGTTTTGCATTAAATGGTGTTGTTTTAGTTTAGCCCAGACTTCCTAAAGCGACCATATAGAGTTAAACGTAATAAGTAGGAGTATAGTTGTTTTAATGTTTCCTTTTTATTAAATATGTATAAGTAATCAGTTTTACATTTGTTCAATCTTTAGTTATGTTCGTACACCTATGTACATATGAGTAGCTAATAAGGTTTCTCATTTTCCTTTCAATTTTTTAATTGAATTCGAGCTGTGTCTGGTTTTTGCTGTTGTTATTGTGGCTTTTTGGGGCATAATTCGGGAAATATAACAAAACCAATCTTAAGTTGTACGGTTTTTGGTATTGGTCAAAAGTGCTCTTAGTCTCCAGTTTGAAATAAGTACAAGGCCTAATAATAATACTAATAATAAATACATCTTTGAAAAGGCTTCAAAAACATGAAAACGGTCATATTATAAGAAAACAAAATAGAAATTTGCATGATCATTAAAAAGAGAACTTTCGACATCTTCAATGTCTTTTGCAAAATCCACAAAACAGACAAATATTAGAAATATGTAAACTGTTTGCATAAAATCAAAACAAAATAAATGAAATTTGTGTGATTTAATTTTTTGACAACACAAATTACAATTTTTTTTTTTCAGCTGATGCTTTAAGCCATACGTTCCTTAATCCAAGTGTCAAACATAGAGACGCGAGTATAGACATCAGGACTGTTGGAGGCACAAAAAGCTGTGCCATATGAAACAACACCCACCTGCTTGAGGGATTCTCCATTAGCCATCACCAAGGGACCGCCGGAATCGCCCTGAACAAGTTAGAGACCAGAATATTTGTTTTGGCAATAGAACAAATTTTTACTACTCACATTGCAGGCACCCTTGCCAAAACGTTCCAACGCACAAATCTCCGTATCCGTTAGCTGCGTCATCGTCTCCTTGCATTTGCTATTATCCAGCGTTTTATAGGAGAGTTTCTGCAGTATGGTCGGGTACTTGGCAAAGGGTCCAGTGCCAAAATGGAAAACAGAACCCCAACCACTTAAGAGTACTTCTTGATCAACGCCAACGAGCTCATTGCTGCTCACATCGATTGTGCTAACTCGTTTTCCATCCACTTCAAAGGGAGGATCGATTTTTAGAATGGCTATGTCACTAGTTACCAGTTCCTGATAGTTCTCGTTCATCTCATAGGACTGCACCTGGGAGCGATACCCGCTCTTATCATCCAGATCTCGTATGCCAGACACGACACTTATCCTGCTTGCATTCTGTCCATTTACACAATGTGCCGCGGTGAGAACTCTATTCGGCGAAATTAGGGATCCACCGCAAAAGTGTCGCATTTTCCCGCTGCGTGTTAGGAACTGCATGGAGACCTGATAAGGTACATACTCATCCTCGGGCACATCATAGCCGCCAACAACGCGCTCCTGCGAATTGCTGTCCACACTCTCAAAGTAGGCATCCACTGTGTGAGTATTGGATTATTATCTGGACTCTTAAGGTAAAATCGGTTTCAACTTACAATCGATAACACTGTTCATGGATCTTGCAGTTGTTAACACCAGGGATCCCAGCAACAAGAACAAAGTCAATCGGTATTCCATGGTGTAATTGAGTTTTTTAGTTGGCGTAGAACTCTATTCTGTTTGTACTTTAGCTTGCATCGGGTCTTTATATACATTACATTTTGGCTCATTAGAATTTCATCGAGACCGTAGCTGTGGGTGGTCTGACCGCTATTAGTAAACAGAAACGAGGCCATACACTGCATAGCGATAAGCTTGCAAACTAAAATTTGTTAAAGTTTGATATGTAAAAGCGCACAGTATGTAACAGAATTGACTGTTGACGTTTTTGGAAAAACCTGTGTGTAAATTTAGTTCATAAAGTAATTACAAGTAGTAGCCCATTAGTAGTTTTTATGTTTTATTTATTATATTATTATGAGATAAACAAGGACAATAAAACTGTAGGTATACTTAATGAGTCAATTAAAGCGTGTAAAGACTCAGTAAAACTTTGTTATTATTGAAAGAGTTGTAGATTATAAATAAATGTACAAAAAATAATAAGTTAATATACTATATATATTAATGTTTTACTTTAATGAAAATTGTATTTTACTTATAAAACATATGACTTAGGAGCACAGCCGTTTTGTAGTCTAATATCAAATAAAATACCCAAATCATAATAGGATTTACTAAAGTATTTAATGAACATTTTCTTCTTAGCCAAGAACAAAGCCTAATGAGTTAACATGAGGATTATCCTGTCAGGGAGCTCGGCGAACTCGCTTGCAAATGCCATGCAAAAGCTAAAAATAAAATCCAGCGATAAATCCTGTCGCGTTATTTGGCTTTGCAGGGTGGTCCAATTAACATAAGGTGACAGGAAGGGGGCGCCAACACAGGCACATCCTGGCTCAAAAATAATAAAGCCATTTCAAGTTCAAATCGGTTCGTAGGCAGCAGTCAGCAGTTAGCAGCCACCAGCCAGCATCGAAGCAAGAGCCAACAATTAACACAATAGTCCAAAGATCAAGACCTCAACATGCGACTCCAAGAATCGACTCCCCAGAAACGCAGAAAGCAACACAAAAAATAAACTCTACCAAGTGAGGTGTGCATAATTAATTTGCGCCAGTCGCCACACACACGGCATAGCAGAGCACAGTAAAATGATTCATTAGCTGGCCAGCAATCAGGCCGGAACTGACACATGGCAGGGAGCTGCTGTTGGCTTACAGAGAGATAGCCAGAGACAAAGACAGAGCCTGAGCCTGAGCCTGTGCCCGCCCAGACATTGGCCAAGACCCAGCTTGATTTGCATCGAACATGTGAGCTGCCCAGAGATAGCCACACACAAACACACACACACAGAAGGTGTTGATTGCCAAACTGGCAACTGGCAACTGCCAATGTTCCAATGCTCCAATTGAACGTAATACACCCCTCTCCAACTCCTCAACACCTTCCCTGTAGTCCGCAACAATGAATTAAAAGAAATGTCCGCTGCCAGCACAGCAGCTTGTTTAATCGGAATATTTAAATTATTCATTGATTAAAACTGCAGCCAGATCAAGCTATAGCCACTCACAGGTGGTATCACCCCTACCCCCTCCCTCAACAAACCATCTCTGTGTGTTTCAACTTGTGTCTGTGTAGTTTGCGCTTGTCGTTTCAATTTGGTTGTAGGTGTAGCTGCTGGCAAGGCAGATTCAGGCAGGCAGGTCGGTGCCATTCCCAAGAATTGAGGAAACTGCTCTTCCTGCCAGTGCCTCTCCTTCTGCCTTCCCCAGTCAGCTTGCGGAGTGTGAGAAATGCCACCCAAAATAAGACACACAAGATGTTGCATATACGTATGCCATGGTAAAATGTGCAATGTAAAGCTCTTTGTACTTGCATTGAATTCTTAGGATGATTAATGGCTGTTCTTAGCTAACTCTTTAGAAAGAGGAATGCAATCAATGCTGCTATTGAATTTTCTAAACAGCTCTTTTAAAGAACAAACGCATTATATTTTGTGATTGTGCAAGTATAAAAGGGTATAGTATCCAAGCTTGTCGGCTTGATCCCCATTTGCAGGGATTGCGGAGAGAGTTGCATAGTTCAATATCGTAACAAGCAATATTTCGCCAAATTTAAACCGAATAAAACGCATCTGCTAATAAGATTCTCTCATATTGAAATCTTAAGTTGGAACTGGTTGATCTCTTGTATTGGGTCACCGTGGGACAACTGTTGCCGCCTGCTGTTTGGATGTGCGTGCTTGATAATCATAAGGAGATCTCGAATATGAGCTGCTACAATCATATTCTCACTGGGCTTGACAGAAGCGCCTACCTGTTGTCATCAATTAGGTAACAAGCACACGCGACCGATAAATATAACGACAGGGGAGAAAGGAGGTTATCAGGAGCGTTCAGTGTATCCAGTGTCCAGTAACCGTATCTACAAATGGTTCAAGCTGCTGCTTGTTGTGATCTCAGATCTCTTATCTGATTTTTCGCAAATAAAAATGTATTTCATTTGGCCCCGTCGAAGGACCACTTAGAGAGATCTGAACTGACTCGACTCCAGTCATAATTTATAGGTGTGTATGCTCAGTGTGTGTGTGTGTGTGCGTGTGCGTGTGGAGATAGGAGCGCTATGCGAGAGTTGTTGGAGGGAAGTACACCTTTTGCTGCTCGCAAATTAAGTACTAAAATAAACGACCAATTTACTGATTATGCAAAACATGCAATTAATTTTCCACTCCACATTTGTTCCAAATCTTCCACACTTGGAATTAATGAAAACTTGTTATTATTCTTGTTGTTGTTGTCGTTTCGTCGCACGTAACGAGTGCGAAAATTAATTGCTTCAGCAAAAAGAAAAATTTATTTATTTGAAATCGCGTTGACTTGCTGGCTTGTTGAAAATTTGTATACTACCAGGCAGCATAGGGCTACCAATAATTTATTATCCATAACTGCAGCTTAACTTATTTGCAAATATTTAAGTTTTTAAAGGTGTTTGTGAATTGGGATTGGAATCAAGTTTTCCTGATAATGGCTACAAAAGTAAATAGGCAATTTATGGCACATTAAGCTCAATAAATATACTAATCTGTAAATCTTTATACAGATGATGCATAACAATATTGCTTAGAACGTGGGATTTTTTGTGTTTTGCTTATTTTTACTTTTCGCATTTTGCATTAGTAAAGTTCTGACAGCATTGTTTCTAGTCAATATACTTATACTATATTTATTTTTAATCAGTTCTTTTAAAAAATATTAATTTTCAAATAAATGTTAGCTATTGCAGGTGAAAAAAGAAATTATGCAATTAGATGGTTGCCGATTCTAACTATAACATCTAAAAGAAAAGTTCCTAAATTTCTATATCCACAAATAAAATTCCCTTTTCAATCACACGTGCAAGATACAAATAAGTACTGCTAAGGTCGGAGCTCGCTACTGTATTTGTGGAGGTCCAGTTAAGAGCACGAATGTTTGGTCATAAAATGAGCGGCTTTGCTTTAAGAAGCGGTGCACTATAAATCACAATGAAGACAACACAACAAAAAAAAAATATATAAATAAAAAAATATACACAAACTGCGGTTGCAGCAAGGCAATAAACGTTGCAGTCTAAATATTTTCTGGATTCTTGTTGTTTCTTTATTTTGTGTTTTGTTATTTTGGATGAGCCTACTCTTGGGCTGGCCACACGCACAATTCACCAGAAGTTGACTGGCGAACAAGGCTGAGAATGAGGCGGGCAATCAACCAAAATGTCATAATAATGATGGCGTTCCGGGCGGCCTGCAGGCTAGTTGGTACCAGTCGGCCAGGATGCTTATCTTGTTAACACCGTACCTTTAGCCGCCTGGCGTTAACTGCGACTTCAATAAAAAAAAACAAACTCTGAACTGAAATCGTGAAATGTGCTGAACAAGTCAGTCAGTCAGTTCCCGCTTCACCTGATCTGATGGACTTGATTATGAATTGCATTTTATTAGCAAGAATTTTAAGCGGAGGTTCACTTAAGGAATTGTAGAATTGTATACATTATTGGCCAAGGGCAGTTGCTTTGGGAATTTATGTAGTATATAAGTGAATTGACAGATATCATTCTTAAATAAAATCAAATAGTATTTCAACCAAACTTGACCTTGATCTATATTAAATATCATAATACTGCTTATCTTGAAATTATAAAAAAATATATATAAACAAATATAAATTGTAACATTTTTTTGCACAGCACTTATCTTCTGCTGTGTAAGATAAAGATGGAAATGAGGCAACCGAAAGATAAATTTTGCATAAAAGATTCAGTTTCATGAATTTCGAGACATTCGTTATGTTACTGACTGACAAAATGACAAGAACATATCAACTGTTATATAGGATTTGCTTAATGGCTCAACTCTGCTTTGTTCTAGTATGTGCAAATGAAGCGGAAACTTTTACCCCAGCTAGTATAGAGGATGATATGGATACATCGCGAATCAATGGCGGGCAATTGATGAACGAGTCGGTGCCGTTCCAGGTGTCCATGCAGATGTTGCGTCGTGGCAATCGCTGGAGTCACTTCTGCAGTGGTTCCATAATCAGTGAACAGCATGTCCTGACTGCGGCACATTGTGTGGACAAGCTTAATGTGTCCGTCATCAGTGTCTTAGGAGGCACACTGAACTGGAAAGTGGGTGGACATCGTCACATGATCATTGGCAAGCACGTACATCCACAGTACTCTTCAAGTCCACGGATTATCAATGATATAGCTCTTTTGAAAGTGATTCCACCATTTGATTTAAGGCTGGCAGAGATTAGCACGGTTCACATGGGTGGCAGCTCATACATTCGATACCAAACGCCGGTACGTCTTACCGGGTGGGGCTCAACGACACCCAGCAGTGCAGGCGCTAAGGTTCCGGATCGCCTGCAGGTGCTCAACTATCAGACCATCTCGAATGAGGAATGCGTTCGCAAAGGTTTTCGCGTCACAGCCAATGAGATTTGTGCTTTGGCAGCGCCTGGATACGGCGCCTGCATGGTAAGTAACTAAGTTATGCTAAAATTTGTTAACCTATCTACAGAATAACTGTTGCCTACTTCCACAGGGAGACTCGGGTGGTCCACTGATCTTGGCCAGAGGCAGGCAGCAACAGCTCGTGGGCATTGTTTCTTATGGTACGGCAACATGTGCGCAGGGCAAGCCTGATGTCTATATGCGCGTCTCTAGCTTTCTACCCTACATCAATAAGATCCTTAACAAGGACCTAGGCGATGGCAATAGCCAATAAATGAATTAGTAGTATTTATTTGTCGTTCTGTTTTGATTTAATATACCCTGCAATAAAAAACAAGTTGACAGGGGGTCGTAATTAGTTGAAAGTAAAACACATCCAAAAAAACTAGTTACTTCTTTCTTAAATACAAAGTTATCGATATATATCGATTTTTAAATTTCCTCATTGTTCACATTCCTCGCACTATTTACAATAATTCGTAGTTTTCGATTGAATCTTGGTCATTTTATGCCTTACAAAATAAATGTTTTTCGGTTATAAGCAATGCGTGGACAGGGTATCTCCTTAGCCACTCAATCTTGGCATAACAACTTTTTCTTGTATTTTTTTGGCTGCTAATTAAAAATGTTGTTCAATATTCGCCACAGTCGCTTGGCAGCATCTTCATCTCGGCCCTAGGCCTAGCCCTTCTGGTCAGGGTCTGGGTCTCGGTCTCGGTCTGTTTCTGGCTCTCTGACTGCGACTCCGACTCCGACTCCGACTCTGACTTTAACACTGACGCTGGCTCGGCTCCAGCTTTTGGGCCGCACTGTGCGGACCATGATAAATGCAAAAAGCAATTTATCGCACATTTAACTCAATTCAGTTTCTTTATGGGCAGCCATAGTAGGCAAAAGGGTGGTACAGGGGGTTGCATTGTGGCTAGAGGCACGCCTGCCAGCTAGCTGAAAACAGACAAAGTTTTGCTGACACGCACGCTTGAAGCTTCTCTCCGTCTGCCTGCTGCACACTGCATGCGGCATGCCCCATGGTCCGTAGGCCGTGGACCGTGGCAAGTCATTGCGCACAGCTCTTGTAATTCGATATTAGATTTTATGTGCGACAAATACGAAGTGCAAACATTTTTATGTTCCTTCAATTTCTATGCTGCATTTGTATTTGTAGTGGAACGAAATTTGGCATAGATGCGCAACAAAACCAGAGCGCTGCTTTCAATTTTTCTTTTTTTTTTCGTTCATAATTATGTTTGAAATAATGTAAAGCTCACGCTTTTTAAGTTGTTTGTGTCTGCGAGAGATATTGGTATACTCTCACTGTTGTTAAACAGATTTTTCTTATTTAAGAAAATAGTACAAAATTATGCAAATATGTTAAATAAATTAGACTGGGAAAGCTTAGCTCTAATATCAATCAAAGGTTTTTTTTTTGTATGTGAAATGTCAATTTCTATACGAGTAGCTTTAAACAAGCTTATAAGCTACAACAACTTGGTCTTCACTTTTGAGCTTTAGAAACTTTATGAAATAATTATTCTCATGATAAGAATGTGTATTAAGATTCTTATGGCCATCGAAACTTTTTTAGTGCTATTATCATACATTTTTATAAAAGTATGACAAATCAGACTTTTTTTCCGCTCTCACTGATTGTCGTCTTGCAGTTTGTACTCGTAATGTTTAGAACAAATATTGACTCAAGTATTATTCGTAGCGTTGAAATATGAATATGACTAGTTCAAAGCTGTGAGTGTCAAACAGACAGAGTGTAAGATGTGGCATGAATGGGAGTAAAAGAGGGTAAAAATCAAAAGAGAAAGAGAGAGACAAGAGAGAGAGAGAGAGAGAGAGAGAGAGAGAGAGAGAGAGAGAGAGAGAGGTTTGCATTTGTTAGACGTAGACGCTCGTCGTTGACCGCATAAATTCATTTAGATCAATCAATTCAATTTGTTTGTCAATAAAAACCTAAATGAGTATTTCATTTAAACAAATTAAAATTCGACCCATTTGAATGTCGCGCAACAACAAAATTCCAACTCAACCAGCCTAACTGAACCCGATGAACAACAACAATTAAAATTGACGTTGAATAAAAATAAGAGACGAGACCGAGACTGAGACTGAGACTGGGAATGAGACTGAAGCCTGATATCTGAGTTCGAGTTTAAGTTCGAGTACTGAAGATGGTGTTGCATATACATATATTTATATTTATATTTATATATATTTATGTCTGAAGAGATTCTCTGTCTTTGGGCAGCCTTTGTTGACTTTCATTGTCAATTAAACTCAAATAAATTTATTTGCTGCTTGACATTCGCATTTCGAGCTTTCTCTCGCTTGATTCTGATTCGGATTCAGATTGTTTTCAGTCTCGAGTCTTGTGTTTGCATTAAGCAATATAGTATATATTATTTTGACCTTCTTCTTGTATTTATGGCAATTTATTTGGCTGCGACTGTCGCAAATGTGTCTAACCTCTGAACCCATTCACAAATCAGTTAACGATTTACTTTGCCTTGCCCTGCTTTGATACAGATTCCATTGCTTTCTTGACGGTTTCGGGATCGCCAAGAAATTTCATAGGTGACATTGGTTCCATAGACTGATTCAGCTCGTATACGAAGGGCATACCTGTGGGCAGATTTAGGTTCATAATGTCCTTATCGGAGATATTATCCAGATGCTTAACGATGCCACGCAAACTATTGCCATGTGCAGCTATAATCAGCCTTTTTCCACGTCTAATTTGTGGCACAATAATTTCGTTCCAATAGGGCAAAATTCGCTTAATGGTCAGCTTTAGGGATTCGGCTTTGGGAAACTTTTCGGGTACGGGACCCTCACAGTATCTTGGATCTTTCGTTATGCAGTCGTAGTACTTGTGACACGATTCCATATTTGGGGGAGGCTCATCGAAGCTGCGTCGCCAAATGCTCACCTGATCCTCGCCATATTCCTTTGCCGTTTCCGCCTTGTTAAGACCTGTCAAGCTGCCATAGTGTCCTTCGTTGAGTCGCCATGATTTGCAAACGGGCAAATCCCTGTCTCCTAGCACCTGGAGAATCACTTTGAGCGTATCCTGCGCACGAGTCAACATCGATGTGTGAGCCACATCAAACTGCAACTTGGCTTCCTTGATGGCCACACCAGCAGCGCATGCTTCTTGGCGTCCTTTTTTGGTAAGCTTAGCATCGTACCAGCCAGAGAAGAGATTCTTTTCATTCCACTCGGATTGGCCATGCCGAACCATAACAATCACGTGTTTTTCAGGCTTTTTGGAGTTTTGCCGTTGCTGTTGCCAGCTCAAGCATTGTGGACTTTTCAAATTCGCTTTCTTTGGATGGCCTTCAAAAAAGCGACACATCCATTGGCTATTGCAACCGAACTTCGTCAGCGCAGACATTGTTCAGAATTTAACATAACAAATTGTAAAAAAAACTAAAAAAAAAAAAATTATTTCGCCAAAGATTTTTTAGTGTTGTTCAATTCTTTGTCTACTTTGGTTTTCTTTTGTCATAGTCAGTTCTCTGAGTGTACTTAGTTCGAACATTTCCTTCTGAAGTTGGACAACACCATTCAAAAGTTTAACGAAATCATTTCTAACATAAACTATTTGACAACTCAATGCAAACTGTCCAAGTCAATGGGCCAAACTATAAACCTGAATGGTGAATGCAAGCAGGGGAAAAGAACAAACCGAAACAACCAATTGGGCAGGAGACAACCGAGAAATATGTTGGAATAAGTATGTGGGCCTGTATCGATATACGCATGGCTGGAATGATCTCCAGCAGAAGCAGAAGCAGCCATAAAGAGCTTTTACGATAGCCACTAGACGGCAGCTCGCATGATAAATTGTCAGTACTGTGGTCAGTTCTGTTGCTTGGGCGATAAGTTTTCACTGACGTTGTTGGCGACACCAGCGACTTCTTACTACCTAGAGATCGATGCAACACCAACACCACAACGCACCACCAACAGACGCGCTCACCAAAGAGAGATTAGACAATTTGTAGAGGAGCTGAGGATTGAGCTTTATGTTGTTGTTTTTCGTTTTTCGTTTTTCATTTTTCTTGCCTGCAAGCGCCAGCACGGGCCATTGGGGCCATGTGGAATGCCACATGTTGGCATAGCTGGTCGCCAGCTCTTTACAGTTGCTTCGTGTTAATTGAAAATTGTACGGTAATGTTGCTTATCGTTTGCCTATCAGGCAACGTCGTCGTCGTCCTCGTCTTTCTTTCTATGTTTGGGAGTTTGCGTGTAGCATGATGGTCCATGTTCATGCGTGGTGCCACACCTCGAGGCCTCACGCATTGGCAGAGGTGTTTGATAAACATCCAAAGTCATGTCATAGGATTTTATCAAATACTCTGTTGAGCAATTAAAAATATGGATATTAGTTATGAATATTTATTTATAACTTTGTAACCATTAGGTATATAGTATGTATATGCTCCAACCAAATATGCCTGTTCTTGAAATATATATATATTATACAATTTACATGATTAAAAAACTAAGAGCTATTAAAAAAAGATCTTTTGATTATTTATATCTATCTATTTATATCGCCCAAAGTATAAAAAACTCATTGCCTTGATTTGTTTGGGTAATCAATTGCTTTGTACAGGGTATTTCTAAGTCGGGCATCATTGAAAAAGTTACTCTTACTAGTTTGTTATGTTTTGCTTCTTTTTTCTTGTGTGGCTTGTGGTGAAAATTTCTCAAACGCTTTTTGACAACTTTCATGTGAACGCACTTAACAAAATTTATCGCCTCGCACATTATTTGTGGCTTTAATTGCTTATGGACGTTAAGAAGTTGTCCTCCAGCTTCGTGTCTTGCTTCTTGAGCCACACTCTCTCTATCTCTCTCACACACGTTTTAGCCTGACACCTGCGGCTTTTTGGGGCTTAGCCTTATAAGCAGGGCCTTAAACGCGTTAGCAGCTGACATGATTCGCGGCTTAATTGCTTTTACAAAATGATTGATGATATCCGAACATATCGAGAGTAATCATGTCTATTAATGGAACACGACTCACGCATTGCATTGCAGCAGGTTCTATAAAAAAGCTTAAAAGGTTTCAAATTGCTAAGTAAATTCTATGTAAAACAGATTATTACATTAAGTGTAAAGTTAATTTACTGTAAAGTATCCTTTGGTGGAATGATTTTATATATTTTTACTTCTTATTATTATTATATTTATGTTGTTATAAAATAGTTATTGAATTTATATGTTGGTTTTCAATAAATACATTTTTGTTTAGTGTAATATATACTTCAATTATTATTTAAACTTTATTATACTTATCACTAACGAACTTTCTCACTGCATTAGTCGTTATCAATAAATGTCTCTCAACATCAAACACGTTTCGTTGCGCTTAACTCCTCAATCATACAAAATAATCAACTTTTCTTTCACCCAAAAATCAAAAGGCGCTTACAATTACGACAATTTTCAACTGACGCGTGAGCAGGTCAAAAGTTTTCCACACTTAGAGAATGGCCAAAATGAGAGATGTGTGTGTGTGTGTGTGTGTGACTGGAAGTGGAAGCTAAATCGAAACCAAGACCGAGACCCCAAAAATAGGAGTCGGCAACCGAACAGTGGCTACAACTACTGCACAGCTGCAGATGAAATTGAGTTGCAGTTGCAATTGCAAACAGTGAGCCATACATAAATGCACGCACACACACACACACACGCACACGTTCCACGGCCACGAACTTTGCTCGCTTAACCTCTTGTGGTCCCTGCTGCAGTTGTTGTTGTTTGCTGAAATTCGGCTTGTATCTGCGTGTACCTGTGGCAATTTGACCACCTGGTGGCAGCAACAACAAAAACAACATCAGATATGTTAGTGCCGTTCCAGGCTCACATGTGTGCCGCATTTGCGCATTGAACTCATTTTCCGTTTTTCCCCGGTTAATTTGATTTGTCTTTGCGTAAATTGAAAATGAGCCTCTCAAGGATTTCTTTCATATAATGCGATCGAACATACATAAATGTGCATTTACGTATGTGGAGTAATTTACAACACCTGCATTCACTTATTTATGTACGTCTGTATGCTTCACTTTTAGATTGATATTACAATTCGAAATCAATTCAAATTATGCACATTGAATGCAGCTAAAAAATGCAACTATACTATAATATTAAAAATAGTAAAATCATAAAGATAATGAACTTATTGTTTAACTTGAATGTAAATTGACTGGAAATAAAATAAAGTATAATTTGAAATGCAAAAAAATTTAATTCGAAATTTTGATGACTATTTGTAAACACTTTTATCAGCCAGAGGCTATTTTTGCAGTATGAATGATGAACAATATGCACAAACATGTTTTATTTTTTAAATAGACTCAGCTATAAGTCAAACTCACCTTTGATTTGTTTACATTCTTGGAATATGTTATCAATTTTCAGGAAACACAACATAAACATGGGCTAAAGGTAACTTTCAAGGGAAATTGACATAAGCATTCTTATATATAGTATTATATTACTCATTTAATTTGCTTGTTGTATTAAACTAAGAACAATGTTCGATTGAGGAGATTATCAGTTGCATGTCAACAAAATCATTAATTACAATTTTTTTACTTCATTTCTCATGTTGTTATTCAATATTCAGGATTCACAAATAAAGACTTAATTATAAATACGAAATAAATATTAAACATCATAAAATTGAACTTTATGTTGAGCTTAATAAAATTAAAATTTATAATGAACGTATTAAAGTGTTATTTGGTTAAATATTAAAATGCCGATAAGTCGATTTTTAATAAAATGTTCATTACAATTTGGCACTTTTATTACAACGAATAAGTTCAAGTGCCAATAATAACAATAGTAAGAGACAACCACACCTTAGCTACGTATGAGAATCAAACACTTTTGCAGTTTTGAGATTTCCCATGTTCCCATCGAACCACCCAGGAAAATTAGTTGAACTAGGCAAACTTGTTGGCTGCATTCTGCACATAGCCGAGTCCAACTTTAAGAAAGCAATTTCAGCTGCCCACCTGCTCCTGTCCCCTGGCCATACTCATACTTCTCCGGCTGCTGCAAGTGGTAGTGGCGCTGTAGTCGAACGTTCAACGTTCATGTGGGTGTGTGAAATAGGGCTAAGAGCTCAGAGAGGGCCAGAGCCAGAGCTTGCAACTGCGTGCCAGACATACAGATGCTGAAGGGGTGGTGTGGAGCGGGGTGGAGCATGTTGCGGATTGCTGTTTCGGTTCAGGTTGCATTGCGTTGCTCTCAGCATGCGATTTCATTTTGATAATAATAGCAAAGTCAAATAATTATAATGATCATGATTACAATCATCGATGCTGGCAGCGGCTCTTTGGCTCTTTTGGCCATTTGGCTGTGGCCACAAATATGACTGAGACTGTTGCCTGTTGCTGTTGCTGTGGCATCATCAACGCAGCAACTTGGCCAAATGACTAAGCAATTTACCGTTTTGTATAGATTTCAAAGCTTTGCCTGTTTTGCCCCCACCTACTACAATCCACTGCCACTCCCACTCCCACTCTGCCCCTGACCATGGCAATGGCATTGGCTGTAGTTCAACTGTGCAACGCAGTCCGGTCGCATCTTCAATGAAATTTCAGGTCAATTGTCTTCTGTGGCTGCGTCTGATTCTCAGATCGCGCCTGCAACCAAAACTATGCGAGACTCAACCGAGTATGAGTCTATGACTCTGACTGTGAGTCGACCGCAAACGCAGCTCTTGCCAATTTCTATTTTCGTGCTGAATTGTAGACAATATTTTTTGTGTGCAAGCTTTATTTGTCGATGCCCTTGCACAAGGTATGATGATTTTTTATCGAATCAGTAAACCTTTTCTTTTCAATGTTTTTAAACTTATATTTTCATAATATTTCAATAACTTATACAACTTATTATTGTTACTGAAAAAACTTTAAGTTCAACAACTTAATATCATGAAAGTTGTAGTATGGAAGCCAAAAACAATTAAAACAAAAAGTGTAATAATCTTAATAGTTTTATTTGAAAGTGTATTAAATCATTCACTACCGAAAGATAACTGTTCTTTAATCGTTGTTTTATTATTTTTTCTTGTATTTCACTTGTGTGTGTTCTGTGTGTGCAACATGTTGCACAGCTCTAGCAGACGTTGCGCTGCGTAGGCGCTTTCCACAGATTAATTGAAGTCATAAGCAATTGTAAACTTATCGCTTTGGCAGAAAGTTGGCGAGGAGGAGAATAGTATGATGCGCAGCTTTTAGATAACTTATTTCTCTATATTTTTTGTTGTTGTATATTTTTTTAATGTTTGCGGTTTTGTCGATTTATCGATTTGCTGCAAAAAGCGGCAGCAGCAACCGCAAAATGACAGTTACTTTTGTTGTTGTTGCTGTTGTAGTTATTATGTATTTGGTGTTGGTGTTGGCGTTGGTTAATTTGTTGCTATATTTGATTGTGGCACACTTTGCGCAATTATTTGATTGCGTTTCCATTAAGTACCGATACAGTTCAAAAGTTCAACAATCAGTAGCCAATAGCAGCTCATTTATTTAATTCCGTTCGAGGTTAAATTCCAGCTAAGTGAATGAATCGATCGTGTCGAGTTGACTTATTAAATGAAGGCAGCACAAACTTATTAAGAACTCGCCAATTTAGTTGTGAGGGAAGTTTAAAGATGTTTTTTTGTTGGGTTCTTCAACGCTTAGGTGCTTTGGTTTGGGGTTGAGAGAAGAATTAGAATTTTGTTTAAGAAAAATAATATGATATAATATGATCCCAACTTCCAAGCTCCTTATATTAGTTAAGCTTAAAATAAGTCCCATATGCTTTATTATAAACAACAAAAATTTAATTAAACCAACGCAAACATTAGCTGGTAAGCAGCCAAAAAAACAGTTGCAATTAATTTCCAATTAAGGCGACGACTACATTTTAATTGTTTGTCTGCAATTTGACGCATTCAAATGTACATACATAGTATGAAAGACATCACGTATGAATAAGCAAACATATGTTAAGGGATATTTACATGGCAGTTAGGCGCAACCCCAACCAAACCAGCCCCAAAGCACAACAAGACAACAGATTTAGATTAAAACTTGTGGCACGTTTAGTTCCACACCGTACGCCTCCGTAACCGCAATCCTTTCCGGATGGGGTGGGGATTCCTTAGCATGAATTTCAATTCGCGTCTTTTCATTTATGCTCGCAAGCGTAAGTAAACTTTCAAGACGGCAATAAAATGTGCGCTCCTCTCCCTTTCTCTCTCTCTTTCTCTAATGCCTTCAAACTTCCGAAACCACTAAATTCACGTATGTGGGCATTGTATTTGCATATGTGGAGAGTGTGGGATTTTTAAAATGTGGGCTGGCACGGCAATAAACAGACTGCTGGAGACTGGCAAACAGCAAGCTCTGACTGCCTCCGTTTTGACTGTCACATTTCCATTAGCATTTGCCATTTAACTCATCATCTATGCATGAGTATGCGTGTGTGTGTGTGTGTGCCCAAGTGTATCATCTTGCTACGTTGTCTGTTTAGCACATTTATTACCCATATTTTGACATCCGGCTTTTATCCTTTCGCTCCTTTACGCTCAGCGTCTCCATCTGACGGCGCCATAATTGCTGCTGCCTTTAGCAACGGGATATATGTAGTATAAGCCCCAACCCAATATTCTTGCAAAAGTTTATTATTACCATTGTTGCTTTTGTTGTTGTTTGCTAACATATGTCCTGCGCTTTGATTATTCAGCCACTTGACGTTGCGTAGAGCGATTAAAACTTTATCCTTGCAGATTAATAATAACTCCATGTGTGTACTCATCCCAAAAGATATCGCAATAAGAAACAACAGCTGATACGTTGAAGATTATATTTACAAATTAGGTAATGTAAAAGTAGAAGAAAAAGCGAGGTTGAAGATATTTCAAATAATAATAAACCTTCTTGATGTACCTTTATAATGTACACACTTTCCTATACTTAAGCTAAAAATGTTTTTTTCTTAAAGCTTAATTGTATATTCCGACACTAAAACTAAATATATATGGCTACAAAACAATAACTGAAAAATCAACTATATAAGATATCTTACTAAAAACAAACAATTTCAACATATATTAACTGCTTTTAACCGTGATTGCCACACTGCTGCAATCGAGAATCATTAGCAACGTTTGATAAATTGAATTTTGTGGCAAATTTGACAAATTTGCTAATCAAACAAAATGCCAGCAAAAGGAGACTTTGAAATCGAGGTAGATAAGCAACTTGGACAGTCGAAAGGTGTTTTTAATTACTCGAAGTAGAAGTAGTTGACAAGAGTAACAATTAAAAGGCCGAAGCAACTGAATCTCTTAGCTCAGGGTGACATTTAACCAAACGGAAAAGTGTGCAAATATTGCCAGAGAAAGGAAAGGGCGAAACACGTAAATGTCTTAAAACCCACACAGAACATCATTAGTGCTCCCTGCCGTTCCTACCCGCTATTTTGAACACTATGCACCTCCACCCCTACTAACTGACAGAGTCCAGGGGATGCTCGACTTTGTCTTCAGAGTTAAGAAAATTGACAGTGAGGCGAAATGCAAACATATTTTAGCTCTCGCTTTCTCCTGCTGTATCTGTGCCTGTCTTTCTGTGCGGATATTCTAAAAACTAAAATAATTTGCTAATATTTGCACAGCAACAAAGTTGAGAGACGCCAAACGCGCCACATCATTAATTATTTCAGACACACAAAACCAACTCAGAAGAAGGCTCAGTTTCGGATTCTGTGTGCTTCGGGATCAACATCGGTCTTTGGGGGAACGTTGCAGTACCGGTCGAATGCCTCTCTGAAAGGTTGTTAATTAAAAGAAACTCTCGTTGGAATTTCAGCGTTCATCATATTAGCATTCGCATCTCTGCAATGCATTCATGGAAACTTGTCTATATGGATAGCTATATTTGTGAAACTGGTATTTTTTGTGTGGTATAAACTAGGCCTTAAAATTTGTGTGTAATGTTTTCAAGTTAGACGAAAGTATTTTTAATCAAGGATAAAATTAATTATAAAAGTGAAAATAAGTAAATTGCCTTAGGAAGTTTTTAGTGCTGACTTGCAAAATTAGATAAAATTATGAAGCATTCTTTTCACATTTATTCATTTGTTAATACCCATTCAAGTTCCCTATATTCCTATGCATGCATATTTTCATTTATATAAAATTCCCATAGATCTACTGTTAGTTAACACTTTCCATTGGTGCCCATTGCTCACTGTTAACAACGACAATAAGAATAATTCTACTTAACGAAACTCGAGAAATGCTCACTGAACACACGCACTCAAAAACGTGACGCTCAGCACACACACACACACGCATACTTGCGCTCACTCGGTCTCTCGCGAAGCGCCGCCCCCTTTTTCTGAGTGCTTTTCAGCTGTCTATGTGTGTGTGAGTGAGAGCAGGGCAACGTTTTTCCGCTCATTTTTATTTGCTAATCAAATTGCGTGCTACTCTAACCTTCGGACCTGCACTCTGAGGCCCCAGCGCTCCAATAGTGGCGCCTGTGTGCGAGCGAGACGGCCTAGGCATAAGGCAAAGCTAATTGCAGAGGGAAGCAAGCGAAATGAGAGATATTCTAGTTAGAGGCGGCAAAGGCGACAGTGAAGTGGAGCACACAGCATGCGTCTAACGGTTTCTAGTCGAATCTTTGCTTTTGCCTTATCAGTCGTCGGTCCGCTTATCACGTTGAGTAATGAATTTCTCGTGTGCCTGTCGCCGCGATTTGGTTTTGTAGTCTTATTTATTATTTTTCTATGTACTTTTTTTGGAGCAGCTATAAAATATTGAGATTTTTACAGTCGCTGTCGCAGGAATAAAAAAAAAAAAGTAACACACGCTTATCAGCAGCAGCGAAAATCTATAAAGATTATAAAATTCCCCCCACTCCTACGTTAAATTCAAGATTAAATAAAGAAGAGTATTTGTGACATAAGCTGGCAACAGATTTCAATTCGAATTGTATTTTGTATGAAAGCATGAAATCATTTTGCTATATTTAGCTGCCCTCTTGAGGCCTAAGGTTCTCCTCTATATAATTAATAACTTGTTGTGCCAATATACTCTTTACCCTCCCGAACCCCTAGACAAATAACCCTTGTGCCCTTTCTTCCATTTTTTGCTTAAGATGCTGCAACACATTCATCAACAATTCGTTTTTTGGGTAAAAAACTGGAAAAAAAATTAATTTTTGTTAAAGAGTTCATAATGGCACAAGAACCAAAGAAAAAAGGGATGATGGTGAGGATGCTGAGCCCTTTTCTTGTATGTTTACAGCGCTGATCTTTAAGATCAAAGATGTTGTTTGGGTTACGAACCAGAAGTGTGCAATCTTTTCTCTTTTTGTGTGAAATCTTGAACTTTCTTTATTAATTGTCGCTGACATGTTGTTTGACCAGGGGATATTTTTGGTTCAGAGGTGAGAAGCGTTTTGGTCCAGTTAAAGATAAAAAACTACTCTCGTTTCAAAAAGATTGCAAATAATAGACAGTTGACCGTTAGGATCACAGGTTTGATGGGAAAATAAGTTTTTTGGATTATGACGCAAGTAGATTAATTGTAACTGAATTTTGTATGGGAAAATATATAGATTATAGCAAAATGTGAAATTCAAATATTATGTATTCTTCGATTGTGAAGTTATTCAAAGATTATGTATCCAAGAAATATCAAAAGCATTGGGATATTTTTATGTTATTTTCTGACTTGTTTTGGGTTTTTGCACATGCCATTAGTGTTGTTAAACGAAAAAAAAAACTCAACACATAAAAATCGAATTAGTTACAGCAACAGATAAAAATGATTATTAATGATATTGCAAAGCTGGACAGCTTAAACCAAAAATTTGTGTTAAAATGCGTAAAATTTTTCACACTTTCCACACATCCCTTTGCATCCGACCGACTACCCTACGAAAACTGCAAGTAAAAATCGTTACAAAAATGTTACAGAAAGCAACGAAAAAAGGCAACTATAAAATGAGAAGTCCAAATTATTTGCAGTGGAAAATGCATTGCAAATTGTCAGAAATAATGTCAAGCGTAACAACAGAAGCAGAGAAATTCGAGCAATGAGGGGAGGTGGGGGTTGATCGAAGTCTGGGCAATAATTTTGCATATGTGTTGAGCGCCTGAAAATGCATTCGCATAGAAAATAGTTTTTCCCCTAACAAAAACGAACAAGGGCCGTGTATGTATGTGTGTGTGCGTTACTGACCTTTGACCCAGTTTCTTAGGCATCTTTGGCTTTTTGCATATCGACAGCAGCCGTCGCCGTGTCCTTTGAATATTTTATGCGAATGCGTTGAAGGCAAACAAATTCATTTGCTTTCTCCTTCGGATCGAAAATTGGGCCAGGGATTTGAAAAATGTGAAATGGGTCTGGAAATATGCAAAGAAAAGCCGCGTGGCGTCGACCGGCGCCCATTTTTTCCCTTATCTAGGATACACTTCAAAATTTGTTTTGTTTGAATCACTTTTTTCTTATTTTGCACCTTTGTCTAGTTTGACTTTATTATTTTTGTTTACGCATAATGCATAAATATTTATTGACAGCTTTGAGTAGATGTGAATCAGAACAAAACAACAGTGATTGACTTAGCGGGCAGCTAAGGAATATATTTTCGCGCATTTTCTTTAATAATTTGTAGCAATGCTGTAAAGAATATGAGCACCTATAATCGGATTTTATTATTTTTTGTTGGGTATTCGGAAATAAAATCAGTGAAGTATAAAATTATAATGTAGAATAGGTTAAATTTGAGAATATTTGTATATAAAAGATATATTTAAAAAATATTATACATAGTTTATAAAAGATATATTAAACAATTAAAATTAAAAAAAAACCCTATACTATATTTCAAACAATCTTTATAGACAGCCGGAGGGTCGAGCACATCTCTGATAATGAAAGAAAATTCTAATCTAAGATAACAAATACTTTTACACAGTTTATGCTACTGGAGGCAACTTTAGACAGTTTCTATAATAAAAGAAACCCTCTAAATAAGTACACATCAATCTTGATGTCATAAAGCCATAAACGGAATGAATTTCGAACAGTTACTCACATAAATATCTAATTAACTTCACTTGAGAAATCGTTTCAGCTAGTTTCAAGATTTCAATATCGAATGGAATGAATATTTTGATTTTATTGCAACCATATAAAATAGTAGAGAATAACTTCGCAGACAAAATGTCAATCCAATTGAAGGTGCCAACTGCCTTTTGTCAGCCCCATTTGATACGCCTCATAAGACCAGTAGAGTCGCCACCACCAACGCAACCTCTGCAAGGGAAAAAACAATCGAACTAGTCGACGATATCCTTTGCGCTCTCTCGCAGTTCGCATTGAAAATGGTGCTAATTGAATTAGGCAAGTATCGGGATGTGTGAAGTATAGCTCTTGCTGGACATCTGCCTTGAATTTGATTGCGAAAGAGCGGAAGCAAATAAAACTCATACGGTTTATGCCTTAGCTGTATATATGGGGTACGATACGTTTGTCATGCTAACAACTAAATGCTTTTGTGGGCTGTCACGCATAATAAGACGCGACAGCAGCATTGCGATTTTATTTTTATGATTTTCTAATGAAAAATCATGGGCTTGAGATCTTGAGCTTCAAAAAGGCAGCTGGACAAATAAGCGCGTAAGAGGCAAGCAACCCTTCGGCAAAAAGAAAACAACAACTACAAAGAAGGTCCGGTATTGACCTTTGCTGACCTCGAACATTACTTGCATTTGCATAACGCACATCCCGTTGAATATCTAGACAATAGAAATTTCGGTATAATTTTTTTGTTGCTTGCATGATTTTTACAACATTTTCTTTTTTAAGGAAAAAACTTGAATTTTTTTGGGTATAAATGTGAGAGATTTTTAATTAAATTTCTTGAAGCTCTTAAGGGAAAGGAACTAAATGTTCATTGAACCATTTGATTGAAATGTATATGCAATTCCGATTGTATGCTTCCCAACGTACTTATCCGTGATCCTCAAGATTTCGCATAAAAAACCGTCTTTTGAGTAACGCATAACGCATCATAATTCTTTGATTGACATTTCGTTGGCATTTCAATCAAATTGCTTTTCTATTATTGTTTTTTGTGTTTCGTTGTATTTTTTAATTCTATTTGACAAAGTTGCAAAACAAGATTTTAATTTTTGGTGTCAGAGGGTAGCTCAAGGGGTCGCAGCATCTTGAATTTCCGTTTTTTATTGGGTTTGTGAAAATCTTTTTTGGGAGATTTGTACCAAACTGACAGCTGCCCTTTGGTGCTTACAAATATGGGTTTGCTTTGAGATTATAACTGACATTTGACCAATGGTCAGTTGGGGTTATCAAAGGGTTGTCTTTAGTGTTTGACAGGGGAGGCTGCATGTTGTTAATGAGGTGAGATCTGGAGAAAGTAACGGTCACTTTTGAGAATATAAAGGAGAAAACCTTAATTGTTGATTTCCAATTCGAGTTTCTAGCAAAAAACCGAATAAAAGAAATGGAAAGTAACGATTATTTAATTTAATATAAGCTGACATATGTTATTTTTTACTCTCCATGTCTAGCTCGCTCTTCCTCATATTCGTTGTTTAATTACCCAAAAATCAGTGTAATCAAAACATCTAATAAAGTATCGCATAACCCTACAGACAGATATTTTTTTAATTGCTTGATAAAATTACAATTGCGGCGAAAGAACAATACAAATAAATGTGAGAAGAAAAAAAAAACAACAAATAAAACTGAAAATGGGCTTACTAATATTTAGCGGTTTTCGATTTCAAAGGATGCTTGCAAAGGGCTGCTCCGAAGTCAACGAAATTGATACATCGCGAGATTTATTTGTATAAACAAAAAAAAAAAAGAAACCAAAAAAGGGGTGGCAATCGCTACCTTTGTGAAACTGTAACAAGGAGTTGGGAGTAGAGTAGAAAAGAGTCGAGGTAGGTTACCTCAAGTATCGCATTACAGTTGCAGATTGCAATCTTTAACCCATAAAGTAGATGAGTTTGCCGCGTGCCTACCGAGAGATAGATTTTGAGTTAGAGTTTGTGGCCATAAGGCATTATCTAATTACCGCATTAGCTGCCAGCTGAGAGCGTCTGCAGCTGCCACTTGGGTGTTGGCCAAGTTAAGAATACAAAATAGTTTGAGGCACATGTGACGCATGGTTTTGATGTCTTTGTCAGCAGCAGTAGCATCAGCCACAGGAAGGTGTTGTCCAGACACTGGACAATGGTCCATGGGCAACACCTACTGAGGCGGCATTGTTGTAAGACTGTTGTTGTTGTCGCTCCTTGTTCGACTTGATTTACGTGCTGACGAAAGGACCACAGAGCGGCCTACGGCACAAGACACACTACACTGAGAAAAAAAAGTAGAAGAAGAGCATCACTTTGATTATACTGGGGGGTTTTTTTTTTATGCATTGTAAACACTTTTATTTAACTTTTTTCTTACGGAGAATGTAATATTAATTATATCTAATAATAATAAAATATTACTCTGTAAAGTTTTGCAACTCTAATCTCTCAGTGTACTTAGACACAGACGCACACAAAGTCAACTCATTGTTGGTTTTTGTGTCTGCTGGCTAAAATAATTGGCCATATTTATGGATATTTTAGCCTTTTATGTATAGCATATTTCCTTTGCCATTTGTGCATTTATTACCACACATTTCTTTAGCTTTGACAACTATTTTAGTTCCTTCTGCTTCAGCCACCGCCCTTTGCTAAATGGCCAACACAATTGTTTTAGGCCTTGTTTTTGTGGCACATGAACTTACTTCCGTAAGCAATTTCATGCTCATTTTGTGGGCGTTCAAATTGGTTTATTGTGCTCTGGTCTGTCGTCCTTTTTGGACCAGATGCCTATTTGACCATGTCATTTGGTCGGATCAAAGGTGTGGATGTCTTTATGTTCAGGTGATTAGTTTGTGGCTTCTATTTGTTTTATTTAATAGCTATGCTGTTTTTGTTGTTAAACCATAAAAGCATTTAATACGTTATTTCTAATTAATTGAAAATAATAAATTTAATCAATATTTGTAAGATATATAAAACGAATTATTAAACAGAGTTGAGTTAATGCTTTAAAATCTTCTGAGATACTATATACTTTGAATAAAATTTGAAAAGCAGTCAAAACAATAAGTTCGAATTTTGAAAAACCTTACCACTTTGTAATTAGTCAAGTACTCTGTTTCACCTCTGAGCTCAAACGCTGAACCTTGTCCACTAACCCTGCACTCCCTGCTCAGGAGTTTACTCATAAGTAGTTACATATTTTTAAAAAACTAACCCAAATATTTCACAATTGTTGCTCACATGTTGCTGGCAGACTATGCCTGTTACCGGTTTGAGATGCTGTGAGTTTGGCCAGGAGATCAACAGAAAGTTTAACCCCTTTAATTTGGCCGGTCACTTTTTATGGTTGGTCAACAAATTAATTTTTTTTCTGTTTTTTTTTTATCATTCATAAAAATGTTGCATTACATTAGCAAAGCAACAAAAGGAAATGACAGAATTAAATAAAAACTGAAGTTTCGCAAACAAATATATTAAAATGTCAAGTAGGCAAATGTCAATACTCGGGGTTGTTCGGCACAACATCAATTATTTTATTGTACGAGTATGATTTTTTATTTTTTTTGCTCTCTACTCGTTGGGTTTATTTCTGATCTCTGCCGCAGCGGCTTTCATTTAATTGTCGCCAGCAAATGAAAGGGGGAGTGGGAATGCAATTTGATTTTGCAACTGGCTCAGTTCGTGATCCGCGAACTCTTGACAATCCGCTTGACATTTACAAGGCGGTTGCACTTTTGGTTTTTAATTAGATGAAGCCAACTACTAGCTAACCAGCTAGCTGGTTGGGTGGTCTCCGTCTTCGGCTCTGGCTCTGGGAGTCTGTCTTGAAGCCACTGCTTAGATCTTGCCGTCGATTAAGCTGCTTAATGCCATTAACATGATTAAGTATCTGCCTGGTAGATGGGGGCACCCGCTGATTACCCTTTTGGGGAGGCAGCGAAAGGGGTTCAGCACTGTTGGCCCCTTCTGTGAGTACTCACATGCAAATCGAATTAAATTCATTCATAATTTCCATTCAACAGCTTATTAAACAATCGAACTCTGATCGTTCATTAAACTGTTGTGAATGTAAGTGAATGAATGGAAAGAATACAACTAGCAAAGCGACTAGCAAAGGGGTAATTTTGTAGGGTATCCTGTTTGACGGGTCGCGCTTTATCTTGGGGTGGGCTGGCCTGGTCCGTGTCAAAGGTCAAAATGGACGAAAACTTCTCATGGGTCAGCTTTTGAGCTAGTTTTTCTTTTCGGGCATATAAAACTTGTTTTTGCACCAATTTCAATTACTTTTTTGGCATTAAAATTTTAATATGACCTTTGAACTTGGCCAAGGCCCGCATGAGTATAAGCCAATATTTCCAGTATTATATTTTGTGGGAAAAGAGCCTAACAGCTGCCCAGCTAACTACCTTTTACTGCAGCAAAAATGTTCAGTTATCAGTGGATAAAGTAAAGTCTGGCGTGTTTAAATTTATTCAAGTCTATTTGCATTTAGCGGCAAGATTTGTAAAAAAAAACCTCAAAACTATTTTAGATTAGAGACATGCATTCTAGTGACGTGACGCAATCCACCGACTTTCTCACCAAATTTATTTTTATGAATGAACTCAGCTTCAGCAACGATTCCTCCTAAACAGTAACAAAGTGCGGAATGAAGGAAGTGCGAGTATGCGTAATGCAGTAAAATGCAAACAAGCCACAAATAACAATGAGAGATAGACACAAACAAAATCTTCTAAGTTTATCAGCATGCTAATATTTACCATCATAATAGAACTGTAGTGCTCTAGTGCAACTGGGTCGCCACGAAAAAAAAAACTTTAGATGCGCCCCGAGCTGAATTCAACTACAACTATGCACAATTGTTGGTTCTAGAGCGCATTTCGTAAATATTAGAGGTGAAAATGTGGTGGGAACTGTCCTCTAAAACGTATAAAAACAAAACGATGTCAAACGGATGTTTGATATGTGGTGAAAGAGATTTGGTTCCGGTTAGGCAACTTCAATAAAAATGTATAACGATATAAATAGTATAGATCATAGGAAAGCTACATAGATAAAAATAAAAAACAAAATCATTGAATTCCTAATGAAAGAAAGTCCTAAATAAATCTGGCTGAATAAAATAATAATTTTTGTCTAGGTAAATAAATTCTTGAATTTATTAATATAACAAATATTTATCTTATATTATAGTTTCAAAAATTATAAACAAAATCACTTCTGCTTTGATTTCAAATGAGATTCTTAATTGGTGGTCACAAAGTTCTCATTATATCCTGAACCCATTAGAAATGGGTAAAAAGGGTATAATGGTTTTGTGCAAAAGTATGTAACAGGGAGAAGGAAGCATCGCCGACCCCATAAAGTATATATATTCTTGATCAGCATCAACAGCCGAGTCGATATAGCCATGTCCGCCTGTCCGTCTGTATGTATGAACGCGTCGATCTCAGAGACTACAAGAGCTAGAGACTCCAAATTTGGTTCATAAGCTCGCCTAATCCCCCAGTACAAGTTTGTTTTAAATTAAAATAATGACAATCTGTGAAAATTTTATTGAAATCGGTTGAGAAACACTGGAGATATGGAGTATTGAAGTTAAGAAAGTATACACTATACGTGTATACACACATACTTGCATGCACTGACTGTATGCGTAAAGTATAGGGTTCAGGGTATAGTCTAGTCGGGATTTCTCGAGTAGAGCCTTCTTACTTGTTTTTATTTAGCTTACAGATATATCATGCATATGCAAAAGTATTTCGCAATGGCATGAAACATCTGGGCATTTGGTGTAGAGTAAATGTATCTTAGCATTTAATGCAAATTTAATTCAATAGCATTCAACGAACATCCGGCCTTGAATGCTTATTTTGCCAGCTATTTATACGAGTTCTTAAGCATTACATTTCTCGAAGTAGCTAATTACTTCCTTGCTGACTCTTTGAAATGTAAATCGCAGCCATTAAAAGAAGTGTGGGGAAAAGGAGCGTGAGTTTGACCACTTGGCGGGTATCTAAATGTGACTCTTGCTTATAAGTAGCTGTCGTGCACCGGAACAAGGTTATTTAACACTTTTAGCTGAACCCTTCGGAATCGAAGTATCGTGATTGTTGAAACCCAATCATTTTCTCACATTGTTTGGCTTTGATTGCCTTGTAGTTTCGAGTTTCGTATTGGAACTTGAGCGACAGTTGCCGATACCAAAGAGGGTGTAAAAAACACAAACATATCATGGTACGGTCAATAAAACGCCCCTAAGAAGGGTTGTTTTTGCGGCGAGCAATAATATTTAACAACTATTGATATAAATATTGAAAGTATTATTGAGCCATAATTGCCAGAAAGGGGTGCACCAAATTCATGTGAAATTCCCAAAACATATTGAACTGATGGAATACAAAGTAAAAGTCCAATATTAACTATCTAGCTAGCAGCTTATCTTGGGTTCGATTTACGTTTGGAGTATTGAAAATTCCGTTTAAATCACTTGTTGCTTGAACGTATAAATAAAAATAAAATGCATAAACTGCTCAATTTGAAGAACACTATCTACTCTATGATAAGACAGACACATAACGCTTATCGGAAGAGAACCGGAGCATGTCTCTCTTTTGTTGATAACCAGCGGCATGTTCTCAACTTACAGTTCATAAAACTCGTAAATAACTCAACAAACGATAGCATAGTTTTGTCAGTAAAGGATTTCTGTGTAATATCTGAATAAGTTAATACATATATTGCCCCCTCTTCCTCATCCTGCCTGTCAGTGTTTTTTAAAAAAAGGAAAATGTCACATAATTGTCACGGAAATGTTCTCCAGTACTTTTCTCCTTTTTTTTTATTACTTTCCTCGACTGTAGCAAATTCCAACGAGTGTAAGAAATACACGCCTTCAAGCGGAGTTCCCCGTTAATAGTTAGATATTGTTGAATTGATTGGGCTCCCCATAAATTGTAATCCTCCACGGCCAAATTCTTGCCGTGTACAGATCCTCTCAAGGAATGAGTTTTTTTTTTTATGTCTGTCCAGATGTTTTCTTAGCAGTACTACCATGTGTCGCTTAGGTTTTTTCTTATTTAAATGTTGGGGTTTCTTTTTTGTTCCTTTTGTTTCTCACACTCGTGTAACTAATTTGTGATTTCTGGTGTTTCTAGTGTTGGATTTTTGGTTTCGTGTTTGTTTTACGGTTGCTTTGTCAACTATTTTCCGGCTATTGGTTTCGTTCGTTGGTGTTGCCTTATTGACACTGGAGTGGATGACATGCAAGTGTCGTATGATCTAATGATTTATTGACATGTTTACCGTACTTAGGTTAAAGGGGAGCGCCAAGTCGTAGGAAATGGGAGGTAAGCTATACAGTAAAAAGTTGATTGACTTCAAATTGTAGCTTATGACACTTTACAGTTATACTTACTTTAAGAATAAAGGATCATTAATCAATGAATTGTTAATTAGCTTAGTATAGTTTCTTTTTCTTATTTGAACAGTAGAGATTTTAAAAACTATTTAAAAATATTTGGTATATATAACGAACTTACAATCCAAAGTAAAGAAGTAATCTACCATGGAAGAAAACAATCATTGATCCCTTAATACACTTTCGATGTATTTTCATTTCCCAGCGTTATCCTGAAAGACTTCACTTCCTACACCTGTTTAATATAGCAGCAGCAGCAGTAAACACATCCTGTATCCGGGTCACCAGGAAATCCAACTGCTCCAAAATCACGTAAAATTCAAAATATTTACTTACCACAAACATTGAGAAAGTTTTTCATTGAAAAAAAAGAAAATGCTTCGTCTGCTGCCTACTACCGCTCGTCTTTCCCAAGGATATTCAACTACACGAAGGCAAGCATTGAAAATGCATTTTCCACCATCAGTTGGAGTGGGGCACCGAGCGGAGCACGGGTGTGCGCAGACGGCGCAATGAGCGTAATTTGAACACCGCGAGAAATGCGGCTCGCTAATCCATCGGGAGCGTACACAGGTTTCCAATATGATTTTTCTCAACGCACAACAAGAAGTTCCCCCAGTTTCGTTAAAGATTACAATTTTTGGGGCAACAGGGGAAAAATTAGTCTGTTTATGCTTAATTAGTATTCTGTATTGAGTTTCTGGAAATGTCGCGACTTAATGAATGCAACGACAGGAAATGGTGTAAATCGTTGCATATGCGAAATGTTGACCTCGCTGAACTCTGGCCATGCTGCAGCTTGTGCTACCTGCAACCGTTAACAACGGGCGCATGCTGCGGTTTTCTGCCTTTGTGCGCCCTAATTGCACTTTGAAACTCAAAGAACTACACAAATCACGTCAAACAAAACAAGTCAAGTGCTCAACACAGACAAAGATTCTTAAACTACCTGCCCTCATTCAGGATACTCTCGGACTGTGGTGTTGCAGCGGCTGCTTAGTGTTCGGTTTCAGCTGCCTTTTGTTGGTCGCTGGACGGCGGGAGTACTTTTAGCACTCGTTTTGCGGTTTTGCGCACATGTGTGCCTCAGTTGCAGCCCTGCAGCAAGTGTATTTAGGGACAGGACTATTTTGGTAGAACCCTTTGTTAGGCTTAAATGATCGCGTGCCTGAGTCGTCTGCTTGACTGCGTTGCCCATAGGTAAATCAGATGAATTAATATTCAAAGTAATCAAATTGTCATTTTCCAAAAATATTCCTTTTAATTCCATAGCATTTGTGTCCACTCTCTATTAGACAATGATAATATTCTTACCAATGGAATTAAATTTTATTGTGGCTTAGCCAAATGTTCATTGATATTCGTTCATTATTTTATCCAACTAAAGTTGGGAGCCTGTTAGCATGTGTCTCACCGCATCATTTGTCGCTTAATCGTTGTTGACGCGCATAAATTCCCGTTTGCTTTTGGAGGCTATTAATTATAAGGAGTTGAGCAAGCGAGCGGTTTCCACAGTCACACATCACCCCTTTCTCGCATTTGGTAGTATATTTATTTTGTCAACAAGCGGATTAGGCAACGGAGTAATACGATCGCCCCCGAATAAAAACTGGGAAGCCCTACTGCTGCGGTCTGTGATTTCGAGAAGGGAAAGGTGAGAAATTGATATTATATTTTAAAATGTATTTGAAATGATCAAAATTAGTTCATTGACAACTGTCAGAGGTAGAACACATTCAAACAGATTGAGGACGTGTCTATTTTAGGAACCAGAGCTGGAACCCCTGAGTTCCCAGGTTTTCTCACCAACCACCCCAATCAGCTGGTGGCTCCAATTAAAATTTAATTTTAAAGTAAACACTAATTGCACTTTTCATTTTCCTTGTTGTTCACTCTCACTACGCCTAATTTCGCCCCTAGTATATACCCCTGTAATATTCAGTATAATATTACCCTCTAATTCTTTAAAGTTTTCGTGCTCGTTTCGCCTGTCGCAGGTGGTTTGTTTCATAGCTTGCGTGCCATTTGCCTGGTTACACATAAAAACATTTATGTACAGATTTTTTTTGTTATGGCATATAACAATTTTATTGTTTCCGGATCAAAAGATCACTTCCTGCGCAAGGAGTATGACAGGATGCTTGCAGGCTGTGGCTGTGAGTTGGGCTTGTGGGAACATTTTTTAGTCCTGTGTGCTGGTAAAGACTACTATTTATAGATCGCTAATGATGTGCTTTGACATGGGAAAAGTGGTTCCTAGAAAAGTTAAATGAAAAGTTGTGGTCGGGAAACCGATTTGCAGTATTATACAGAAATTAAATAAATATAAAAATGATTTAATGAAAATTTCCTTGGCAGTTTGTACACAATACCTTAGTTGCATATTCCCTAAGCCCTATAATATCTTGGATTTAAAAACTTCGCTAATAAACCGTTTAATATTTAAACATATTCCAAATACACCACAGGATCCCTTGCTTGTCGAAGCAATAAAGAAAATTAATGCACTTTCCGATAGCCGTTTAAGATGAAAGAGTTGAAAGCCGGCAAAGGCATCTATTGAGCCAACAAAAATCTCCTCGTGTTATTTACGTGACGTTTATCGCCTGCTAACGTTGGTCGACAGGCGAATAAAATGCAAACAGGACATTCGGCAAACGCATTACACGACTAAGCTGTGAATATCCCTTAAGTAGAGACGAAGCCGTTCTTTGGCATAAATGGATCCATTTTTTAACCCTTTGGCGGCAGTTAACTTCTCTTTTCCCGCCCGCCTGCAAATTGGCAAAGTTTTAGCAAACATTTTGCAAAAGGCAAGGAGTGGAGATAAGCTTATGTGAACTATTGCCGGGTAGATAAACAAAAGCCATGCAGCAACTGCAAACACAAAAACATACACACGCCACACACACACAAGCGTACGCAAATGTCCTGCCAACAGGACTTGGATCGGTCAAACTTGGAGTTTGCGTAAATGATATCCCGTGGCGAAAGGATTTCCCTTTATAGGCCGCTGCACACTTTAGCAACACTCACTCGACGCCTCGATTGTCTTTCAACCTCAACCCTTGCAACTGCCATGATGTCCTGAGACGCGTTCTGAGTCGACTGTTTATGTCCTTTTTGCATATTACTTACTCGGCTGCTCACAGTGGGATGTTTTGGTATGTTGCGATGTTATTGTTCTCCAACTTCCCATTATGCTATTTATCATAATTTTTCAATTTAACACCGTTCCACACACACGCACACAGACCCAAGCACATGCTCTTGGGACATTCTCCTCTGTATGGCTAGTTTCTCAATGTTTACTTGCGCAAACATCCTTTGACAAAGTTTCCGCATTGTCCAGTTGCTTTGATGGCTTAGCCTGTACTTACTTACGTTTTTGCATTCTCATCGATTCATCTTTTGCTAGCTGCCAATGTGTTTGCTCAGCGCCTGTTATCCTTAGACACATCCACAATCTCTTCCACATTTTTAATGCATCTGCATTGCATCCATTGGTTTCATTCCGCGTTAAGGACTTTGTTATTAATGAGCATTTTGACAGTTACGTCTTGACATTTGCACAGCTGCTCGTTTGTCTCAAGACTTTCTTTCGGTCATTCTGAGCAAATATAACCCCAGAGCTGATAATATGACTCTTGGACCAGCCAAAAAAGGTCAATTGACCTCATGCATAGGTGTAACTTTTAGTGTGGAGATATTTGAATAAAACTGTAATTATGTTTGATTTTCATAAGGTCACAGAATAGATCACTGGGGGTGTGTTCCAAGTGTACTTAGGATAATGTTTGTCAAAGTTATGCTATCAATTTTGTTATTGATTACGTCAATGTTTATTTTGACTAGATTGCCATTTGTCGACAGTTTTAAATGTGAAAAAAGGAAAAATGTTCAATATTAATAATTTTTTATATCATAAGTTTACTGTATAAACGAAATACCAAAGTTATAAAAATATGTTTAAATACTTTTTCGCAAATAAGCATATAACTTTGTAAATAGACCAAAAATGCCAAAAAATTTCAAAAATGCCAGTTAATTTTCGTGTCTTTCTCTTTCTTCTTTTTACTACTTGTTTATTAACCTTCACTACTTTGTGTGAGAGCCAAGTGCAATCAAATTAATACATAAGTCCAAATAGGAAAAACAAACAGACACAATCAGCATACAAAACACACCCTACTGTTGAAGTTAAGGATTGCAACTCTGACCACTGTCCAGGTCCTGTGCAAGCAGCTGTCTTTCGCTGAACCTTGCAAGACCGACCACCCCATACATAACTGATGCCTGTACCGATCCTAAGACCGAATACCCGTGCGGTATGCGTCTTTGTGCGGATTGTTTGCCTTCAATTTGACTACAAACCATAATTTATCTTTTCAGACGTGTCGGTTCGTTGGTCAGCCAAAGCGACAATATGAGTCCGGCCAGCGTCAAGGATTATTGATTATGCAAAGTGCCCGGAACCGGACAATGGTGAGAAAAACAAAAGGCTTAAGCAAAGAAAAGGATGCGAGTATGTACAAAAAAAAACAGAAAGACGAAAAGAAAATCAGAGCTGGCTTGAAAGGGTTGCAAACTGGACAACAGAAAATTATGAAATATTCACCCAGACAATTTCAGGTAGTATATTCCTTAAGGAATTCAAGCAATAAGTAGAGTATCCCCTTACAGGACGAGCGCGTGTGTTTTCGGTTATTAGAGAGATAATAGCTTTTCTGACATTGACCGTTTGGAACTGATGCAACTGATGGACTGCCCCTGTTAATGGTCAGTTTCGCTATTTTGGCATGGTTAATTATTATCCTGCATTTGACCGGCGTCTGAGTGTGAGAAAGTTGCGCCTTATGATGCCAAGATTCCAGCCTCATTGAAAACTGGACAATTGCAGGCATTCAAAACGAAAAGGTGAGTGAAAGGCTTCTTCTTGAGCAAATGGCAGCCGTTGATGGATGCTGACGGATTAGGGCCATTATTAATGATGTGCAATTCGATCGGGTGTGAAATTTATACACAAATTGACCAAATAAACGAAGAGCCAAAAGTTGTAAAGGTGCTGTGGACTATGTGAACCCAACTTACTAATTCACTTTCTCACAGCATCTATCTCTTTTGATACGCCTCAGTTGTATCTTTGTTTCACTTAGTCTTTAATGTAATAGCAATAATATTATAGTTCAAAATAATTATAGTTAGTTACTTAAATACTATTTTATGTTGAATATTATTAACAAGTAAGAAGGCTCTAGTCGAGAAATCCCGACTAGACTATACCCTTAACCCTATAATTTACGCATACAGTCAGTGCTTGCAAGTATGCGTGAGTGTGTGTATGTATACGCGTAGTGCATACCTTCTTAATTTCAGTACTCCATATCTCCAGTGTTTCTCAACCGATTTCAATAAAATTTTCACAGATGGTCATTATTTAGTCTAATCTTTCAAACTGCATCAAAATGTTTTCCAACTTGAAGATTTTGTTGTTATCGATCCCATGTGTATATCGGAAACGAGAAGAGTTATCGAAAATCTGAAACAAATTTGTACTGCCTAGGGATTAGGCGATTATGTACCAAATCTGGAGTCTCTAGCTCTTATAGTCTCTGAGATCGACGCGTTCATACATACGGTCGGACGGACGGACGGACAGACGGACAGACGGACAGACGGACATGGCTATATCGACTCGGCTGTTGATGCTGATCAAGAATATATATACTTTATGGGGTCTGAGATGCTTCCTTCTGCCTGTTACATACTTTTGCACAAAACCATTTCAATGGGTTAAGGGTATAAAAAGACAATCACACACATTGCAAACTATAATCATATTTAATTTGTGAACATGTTTTATAATTTCAAGCTTAATGTAGCTCCAAATACAGGCATATTAAAAAGCATCCTCATACTAGCTTTTGAAAATGTTTTATTCCTTTGTTACAGTTACTTATTCATTGCGGATAAAATTACACATTCATGTGAAGTACACAAATGATGGGTCTCAAGTCTCCTAAGCATTATTCTTTTACGCCTTTTGTCTGGATATGCAAAATAATAAAAAAAGAGTCTAAGCGGTTAAAGACATACTCTACATAAGCTGAAGCTTATCTGTGATTGTGTCGACAATTATTAAAAAAAAAATTAAACATAATTGAGGAATAAAATAACCTTATAATTGTGGTAGAGAACAGTTTATACTTTCAGCCAACTTCAGTAAATTATGATAAATCAAATGAACAAATAAATCATTGAAATAAAAGATATATTTAAAATTGTGTTATATTAAAATCAAAAGCTACGAGATAGTGGAGAAGTTTGAATACTCTTCACCATACGCTGTAAATATTGCCAATTTGACACTACTTCTGCCTTTATCCTTTAGAATCCAAACCAATTTCTAAAAATTGCGTTTGACGCTGCACATTTTTTGGGTCTTTGCTTATGGGCTTCAATTCGTGGTCCCAAACCTATTTAAATTTTATGTGCGGAAGGAAACGGTAATTCAATCGAAATGCCCGACTTCGACAGCCTTCGGTCAAACAAAGAAAGGACAAATGAGAGAGAGAGAGAGAGTATCAGTGAGAGTGCGGTTGGACATAAAGTAAGAAGAATTATGGCCGAGTGGCTTAAGCAAAAGATTTCCTACAGATAAATGGGCAGCCGGCTAATATCAATATCCTTTGACAAGATCTACAAAATAGTCAAGCTGTGCTCATTAAACGGTATTTTTGTGTGGCTATCCATCGCCCATTGTATCTCAGCGTTTGCATCTTGTTAGCTGTGTGTCCGTGTGTGTTTTGTAAGTGTGTGTTGGCTGTGTGTGGGACGGCGAGGGTGCACATTAGACAACATTTACAGCTTCCTTGGCGACAATTTGCGGTTGGCTAAAGACTGAGAAAAGCAGGCAACTAACCAACCAACCAAGATTCCGTCCATCCATCTATGCCTCAACTGCTGCAAACAAAAAGCAGCCTTTGTTTGTGCCCTGAAATTGAGTATGGGTTTTGTTATAGTTGCTGTTGTTGTGCGGCGCTTGGGCTCGTGGGATCTTGCAAAACCGCTCCTGCAGCAGCCGTTTTGCTGAAATGCATTCGCAGCGGCTGCATGTCGTTGCTCCTGAGTTAAGTTGACTTGAATGTAAGCAGTCAGCTAATGTGCATCTAATATGAATATGTTTCTATTGTTTGCGACACTCAAAATGAACCGGCATTGTTATGACGCAGCGTGGGATACAGCGACAGATACAACTAACTAATACAACAAACAGCTAAGTTGCAGATACAGTTATATTTTGCAAATCTTGTTTAATTTAAATGACAAACCTTGAAAACATCAATTGAGTATTGAATGAAGAATGTGTTACATATTTTGAAATCGTTTAAGGAATTTATTTTGAAATGGAATTTTGAAATTCAGTGAAATTAAAAGAAGTATTTCAATATATATATATGAGATGATTGAAAATATAATTTGAAACTTTATAATGCATTTTAATTAACTATATTAATATTATGCATTACAATTGCATTATCAATGGCAAATTCTCAACTTGCCAATCGATTTGCTGTTCATGCTCAACTAAGCAGCTGCTGAGTGTTGGGTGGCTGGTGGCAGTCTTTAATCTCAATCTCGGTTCAGCGTCAACCTAATTGAAATTGTTCACCCTAAAAATTGATGTCACCAAAGATCGTCAATGCTGTTCACACAGATCAGGACCAAAAGTTCAGCACGGAGCAGTCCCCGCAGCAGTCAGTTTCTACATAATAGCAGAGTTAATCAAGCCATACCATGCGGCGAAAATAAAAACAATCACACTTGCCGTTACTATCTGTCGGACTTATATAAGGCACAAAATGAACATAAAGCACACAAGCTGAATCAAAAACGAATACTGATTAGTTTCGCTGATAATATACTAAATATGTATATAAGTATTTTTTTTTGTATTTTTCTTCATTTAAAGTGGCACTTATGTTGCTAATTATGTGCACTGATATTTATTTATACTGAATTTTATATATATATATATTTTTATGCAATTCTTGTTTACATTTTTAGGCTGACAATTGACAGCTTGTCATAAACAAACAGCAGAAAGCAACAGAACAGGCAGCTGGGAGCTGTACGGATAAGGGACGGTGGAGGTAAGGGGAGTAACATCTTGAGAGCACTTTTTGATGAAACGGACGCGCACAAGTTTGCTACTTAAAAGCAGGTCAATCGACCTCGGCCAGCATTTTTAATGGGGTCTTATCAGCCGTTCAAAAGAAACAAAATGCTTCTTATCAACAAACTGTCTGCAGCAGAAACAACAACAATCAGCAACAGAAATACATAAATATATATATACAAATATATAGTAGAGCCAAATGGAATATTCTGGCTTCCTTTGTACTAAATGGGAGATTTTGTATGTACAATTGTTTGCGATTTTTATTTTTATACCCTAAACCCATTGGTAAAAAGGGTTGCAAAGGTTGTAACAGGCAGGAGGTATCATATCCGACCCCATAAAGTATATATATTCTTGATCAGCATCAACAGCCGAGTCGATATAGCCATTTCCGTCTGTCTGTATGTATGAACCCGTCGATCTCAGAGACTATAAGAGCTACAGACTTCAGATTTGGAACATAAGCTCACCCCTTCCCTAGGCAGTACAAATTTATTTCGAGTTTCGATAACTCTTTCCACTTCCGATATACACATGCGATCGATAACAACAAAATCTTGAATTTAAATAACTGTTAAACGGCGTTTGAAACATTAGATGAAGTAATGATAATTTGTGAAATTTTTATTGAAATCGATTCTGGATATGGAGTTTGATATGGAAGTTAAGAATGTATGCACTTTACGCGTACACACATAGTACTTCCGAACAGTGCCGTACTCGTTAAGAATAGGGTTAAGCGTATAGTCTAGTCGGGATTTCTCGACTATAACCTTCATACTTGTTGTTTATGAAGTTATGCATGAACAGTTTTACATTTAAAACATTTTACTTAATATTGTACTAGTAAAGTTTATTAAGTTAATTCATTTAAAAATACTTAATAAGTTTAATGAAACATGTGGGATATTAAAAAATTTAATATATTTATTCTTATACTCCATGATATTCCATCGCATAACCCATTTATTCTAATATGCTTTCTGCGATAAAAACTTAGCCATATTTTATTCCATGGTCTAAAGTTCTCAATTGAACAATCCACGTTGAGGATTATTTTGCCTTCACTTGATTTCTTTTTAATATGTAATTCAAATACGCTATAAGCCGACGTCATGAGAACGTTTTATACTTAATAAGCAAAAGCCGCAATGACAAAGGCAAAACATATTACAAAACTAAGTAGTCAAACCCTCGCCGTCACCCCTCTTTGCTAAATAGTTTCCAACACGCTGAAAAGTTTAAGCGATTAGCGCAATTTAGCGAAAATAACACGTAAAATTGCACGCTCAAACGCCTTTTCAATGGCACTCAAAACACAAACACACTCAAATGCTTACAAGTGCTCGTCTAATAGGCCAGAGATAGTGAAAATTGTTAAGGGCTGTGTGTAGGTGTGCAGGGTTGTCTGGGTTTGCACCCGCTGTGAGAGAGTTAAATGTGGGAAATATTGTAAATGTTGCCATCACTTGTCACACGCCCACACAACAACCCCCGACAAAGGCTAAACGAGTGTTAGAAAACCTTACAAACAATGGCAACAATTGCAAAAGATCCTCACAATCGGATTGCTATGCTAATCGTCACTCATTCACATTCTCATTCACATGCGGATGCATAAAACTCAATGAACATTCAAGGGCCAAACCAAAAAAAAAACTTTCAATGCCAGCATCATCGCTGTTGGGTTGAGGCTGAATCAGGACAGTAGCTGACGATAGAAAACAAACAAAAGGCGAAAGGCAGTAGAAGATCTCGTAATCCTTTCAATGTGCCACTTAAGCCGATCAGGCGTGGCAAACAGCAAACAGAACGCGTTCAAACCCTTGCACCCATAACCCTATATAAGACCCAAGGTCTGGAGTCTGGACCCTAAGCGTGCAGCAGCAGCCTTCGTTGTCATTGTGGACCATTTAGTGTGTGCGGTTCGTCGGCTGTTTAACCCATTTATGTTAGGATCGGGATCAGAGTTAGCTCGACAAATTAGGGCACTCAGCATCAGCATCAGTATCACAATCATCATCATCACCAACGTCTTTGTTCATTTGGGCTATCATTGAGTTCGGGTTTTGGGCTGTTTTTGTTTGCTTTTTAATGCTCAAGATCAAAATGTTTGCACTGAAGGGTTGATCTTGTTGATCTCGTTCAGCTTCTTTTACTCTTTCTATCTTTTTTGGGATGAATTCCTTTTTCATCTTACTTGATTTATATGTATCTGTGCGGCTGATCTTGATTTGGGATGCTTGTATGCTCAGGTTCTTTGTGTCTGTCTATTTCGTTTGACTTTTGCACTCTCATCTTTGGTTGGTTTTGGTTTTTTTACTCTTTTGTTTCCAGGCTGCACGTGCCAAATGAGAAGCATCAGTAAAATGTGAATGTGTCTTATGAATTGTAACCTCTTTTTGATGAAGTCAGTAATAATTATCATTGAAGATTGTCAATGAGTTTTTTTTTTATTTCGGTAGGTACTTAAGAAATTATGGAAAACCCAACTTTAGAATGAGATTTATAGAGAAAAATATTTATTTTTTATCTGCTATTAAGAAAGTAGTGCAAAAGTTTATCGTACAGGATATTCAGTTTTTTTTTTTCCATTTTTTTTCTCTCACTTTCTTACCCAATTTCGCCTTGTAAAGCTCAAGTTGCACCCAACATCTTCCTTCATCGTATTCTATTTCAATCATAATAGATCCTTTTAAGGCTAATTATTCAAAGCACAATGCTAAGCTGAAATGCAAAGCTTCCGCCGCGAAATCTTTTGATTGATGTTGGCATTGTTTTGGTTTGTCAGACTGATAAGTTATGCAACGCAATTGCGCTTCGAATTACACCTGGGAGTGAAAAAAGGACGCAACAAAAGGCGGCAGCCATTTCAATGATACTATAGAGGCAAACAGATTATTTTCATAAATTAGACTTTATTAATCATTAAGACGACAGCATGAGGTATGAGGCAATCTTTAGAAGAAGTTCTGAAAGCCTATGCTCAAACGGGACAGTTGAAGGACAACGAGTTGAACTAGCCGTGAAAGGGATGCCGTCTGAAAGGATATTATGCAGCGCGGTCAGCTTACAAACTGGACATTGGCCAGCGTATTGGTCAGTCACGCACGTAATGCTTAACGTCCTTTGGGACTGGTACTGGACACTGAATCGGGACACCCAACGGGATCAGAGGTCATCACCGTACTTTTAAGCATTTCTTCTCACAGTACAAGTATTGAGTACAAGGACTCGTCCACAGCGAAAACAGCAGGAAACTTAAGACGTTTTCACGTTGAATTTTAATGATTTTTATATTCAAATTAGCTTTGCGCGCCCTTTCCAAAATGCGCTGTTTTTTTTCTATCCGTTTATATTTCTGGTTTGCCCAGTCTTGAATCAGGGGAGTGTCCGAGACCCAGTTGTCCTCATAGGTCAAGCAGCGCGAATATTTTAAAAATGGCTCATGTCCCAAGTGCGGTTCGCATTGTTACAATTTCGCAAAAGGGTCAAAATCGTAAAGGGCAACAGTTCCTGTTTGTTGGCGCATGTGTTTTTGAATGATGTCTGAAGCCATTTTGTTGCAAACGGTGACCAACCATTGAGTCCTGTAAGACAGCTAAAGAGTTGTAATATTTTCCCATTGACGGGACGAAACAAATATATTCACATTTTCAATTTTGGCAATTTAAAATTTATTTCCCTCATTTCCCAAATAAAAGTATTGAAAAAATAATATAATTTAACTTTTCCTGAAAGTTCTCACTTATATTAGTTTTAAAGCCAAAACTTTTGGTATATATCTTTATTTACTCCAAAAAATACTTTATTTCATAAGCAATAAGAACTTTAATACTAAGTTTAAATATTAAGGCTTCTCTTAAAATAGTATGACACAGTGTATGAGGTTAGCTCAACCCATTAGGACATTAACAATTTAGGTATCAAATAAACTTAAACAAAACCTTTTAAATTAATATACCGCAATTTTAATGAGCATCACCCTGGTGGCTCATAAGTTCCATCAAACTAATTATCAACTCAAACATCCGGTGCATTTCACAAAAAAAAAAAAAAAAAACACACACACACTTAACATATTCAAGTGAACTACGTGGACCTCAGAATTTGACTCGTGTGGCTCGTTAACAATTATTATATATTTCTATTTATATCTTTGAAGTTTTTCTAGAGCAGCGACCGTCCAAATAATTTTTCATGGCTTTTAATGGCCTTTTAACTGCTTCGGCGACAGTTGTTCTTAATGGGCACATCTTCACCAGTTCAGTTTTGACACCTGCAGCTCAATTTGGTAACAACTGGCAAACGCCTTACTTTCCGGAGCACTTACTGTGGGGATCTTTGTTCCATAAGTCTTGGAAATTTTCTCACACCTCGACTTAGAAGCTTTATATAAGTTTTTGTGTGTGCATCTGACAGATGTAACTGTGCAACTGTTGGCCCTCTTATCGCTCGGCTAAAACACACACTGCTTTTGTTTGTTTGCGGTGCAACATGCTTTGATATTAACCGCTGGCTTTTCCGGCTGTTGTTACGCTTCTCTGGAAGTATTTACAGGTAGTGCACTTCCGGAACTGCCGCCGGCCATAAAAAAAACCAAGACGTTTGTCCACCTTTAATGAAGATAAATCTCGTTAGGTTTTTGTTTTTCGCTGGAACAAGAAAGTGTATGTCGAAAACACGTTCTTTATTTAGTTTGTCAGTCGATGTTTTGGTTTGAAATTTCACCTTTTGACACTCAACAGCGAATCTCGCCGAGTTCCGCTTGACATGTTAATTAATAAACGCCAGCTATAGAGTGTCCTGTGTGCTGTGTAACAGGCGCATAACAGCAGTCAATTATTTGCATTTGAGCGTCATATCCTGTTTCGGCTTGCCAGCATCCAGTTACGGCACGGCGGTATCCGTACCAAACCATGACATACCATCCCATCATTATTAACACTTTCCACGGCTCTGCACATCACTTGAACTTTACTTGCAGGCTGCTGTTGTAGTTGTTGTTTTTGTAATTTCATATAATTACACCATCAAGTTGACTGATGACACAAATGAATCCTTGTCGCTCCCTTACAACACGATCTGCATAAAATCATAATTTTTCTCTTCTGAGCTCACAGTGCACCCCTTTTGTATTACGGCCCGGGCTTACGTTTCGTTTGGAGGGATAGCGGTTTGACTTTTAAGGAATAAGCGGAAAATCTTTTCCCATATGTGAAAGTATGTCGGAAACTATATTGATATTATTGAGTCTTTCAGAAAACCTTGTCGAAAATCATTTTAATTTTTGAAAAATTGAAATTTAATTTCTTTTACATGCTTTTTCTTCTCATCCCTTAAGCTTCGCACACAAGCTTTTTTAAATGCATTAAAATTCGATTCTAGGATACTCTCTTAATGATTATGAAGATGAAAATGGTACAAAGTGCTCCCAAAGGTGCTAAGCAATTGTAAAGAGCTCAACCATATGGTGTTTGTGCTCTGTGCTAATGCGTTTTCGTCCCTCTATCTCTTTGGCAACGTCGATCTGTCATAAGGCACAATTCGAATGTCAAAATTTGTGACACTTCAATTTCTTGCAAAAAAAAATAATGTTATGAAGAAGAACCAAATGTGCGACAAATGAGCATCGCGCGCGTTTCCTTTTGCAACTTTATGAAGAGTCAGGCAACAGGATGAATGGAAATGAGAATGGGAATGAGGATGAGGATAGAAGGTGTAGGTGCAGCCGTCGCAGTTGGGCAGACAGGACATGCGACTGTCACTCGCGCGTTGTCATGCGTCAAAAAGACGCACAAATACACTCGCACACTCAAACAAAAACACAGACAGAGACTGTGCCTGAGATGAAGTCAAAGCAAACAACATGAAATGGCAGCACAGAAAAATTAAATTTAAAATTTCAACGTAAATGCAACCAGGTTGCCACATTTGACTCATTTCATAAAAACTCACAAACACACACAGACACACACATACGTAAGGAGACATGATTTTCAGGCTGCCTTTTGCTCATTGCAAAAATGTTGATTACAACTTCCAGCGGCAACAACAACACATATATATATATAATATCAACAGCACACGGCGACACATGAGCCCGACATTTCCGCCTTTGAGGCCGCAGCCGCAAAAGGACATGCGCCAAAAAAGGAGCAAAGAAAATGAAAAAAATTACAAAACGCGATTCACAGTGCAAGAAACATCAGATTTGAGAATGCTAGACCACAAGAACACCCTTTATAAACATTTTATTGTTTATTATAGTTATAAAACAAAATAGTTTATATAATTAACAGCAACAACATTTAAGGCATTTTTTTGGGTAGAGATTTTTGTTTTCATTGCTTTTCCGCTTTAAAAAGCAACGCTTATATAACCCAATGTGCATATTTTTTTAAGGTATGGAAAATATCCGTATACATGTCTGCCATGGCATGGCTTACTGTAACTGTATACTGTAACTGGAATGAGTTGTCAAATAAAACAGCTTTAACCTGGAGCATTGACACCCAAAACAAAATGGCGTCACGTCACAGCGCTTGATTTAAAGAGCTGTCGAAAATGCTCAATTTAACTCAACTTGGACGCTCACCTGTTCCGGCCACACAGGACCCTAGAGAAGGCAGTCCTGCAACTGCTACTTCAAGCGTCGCGACGCCAAAACAAACAAATTTTTAATAAAGTAGTGAACAATAATATGTATAACTAGAGAATCGAAAAGGAAAAAACTACAAATCACATTTCCTGTGCGGCGGCGTCAACTTCCTGTTAGTTTAAAATCTCCAAGTCACTTTTTCACACGGCGTTGTTGACGGCGTTGAAGTTGCTGTCATGTGACAACTGAGAAATCAAACGAACCTGCCACAGCTGGCCGCAGCTTTGATGTTGCATGCAACGTCGTCTATTTTCCGCTGTGTGTCGCTTAATTGTCAGTCAGGCTGTAAGCCAGTTCGTCAAGTCGATTCAGTCAAGGTAGCCACAGTGCAAAGTCTACAGTCCGTAGTCGTCCTGTTTGGTCAGTCATGCACTCAATCAGTGGCTGGACAACTGGACGCTAGTCCAGGATAACAAAGCAACAGCAGAGCCAAAATGACTAAGGACTACCACGCACCCCTCAACGAGTCCGTGTCCGAGTCTTCACACCCTCGAAACACTTGCAGGAAGTTTGAGTTCCTAAGCGGAACTAGCTACATTATCCTTCTATGGGAATTTACATGTTTTGCTGGGGTGGAGTGCTGAAAAGTTTGTGGCAAACAAAGGACATGCAGTTTTTGGTTTTTTAAATGTGCATGTCAAACAATTACATGCAGTTAAGCATAGTTAAATAATATAGAACATAAATTTAAACTTAATTTGAACGATTGTGCGCAGTTTCATCATAACTTTTATCATAAAATATTGCTTCATACTATTAACCCCAATTCAAAAAAACGCTAAATTATTCCAACTCCATTTCACCTCCCATATAGAAATTTGTCGAATTTGTTTACCATTAAGTATTAAAATTAAAATAAATATTCATTATTATCTAAACGCACTTAAGTTAACGCTCCCCGAAAAAAGAGAGAGCTGAAAAACCACACCTGCTAATGTGCCGGCGGCCACAGAACGAGCCCCAAAACTGTAAGCCCAAATAAATCTAGCATGAAGATGCTTGACATTATTCAAAATACGAAACTACAAAATTCCTTAAATGCTTGAGGAGGAGTCGAGTTGGGAGCACAGACAAGCAAATGATGAGATAATGCCACGCCTATCCCTGCCACCCAACCCAGTCAGTCAAAAACATGTTGAGCAAAAAAGGCAATAAAATTTAATGTCAAATGCAAGAGGAGCGAGTGGTGTACGGCTCCACAGTCAGGAGAGTGGAGCGGCAAAGACATAAACGACTTCATTTTATCTTAATGTGCTAATAAATTTCCCAAAGACGAAATCTCTGCCAAAAACACAAATAACTTTACTAATACCAAAAATTAACACACAAGACCGAAAAAGACTCCCCGAAAAACGAAATGAAATGAAATGAAGCGCCAACTTGACTCCTCGAGTGGCATGTGTGGCATCAAAGAAATGCAATTAAGACACAGAAAGAGATAGATTAACACAGACTTTTACAGAGTGAGAAAGAGATGCTGTGCAGAAGTCCGTCCAAAAATGATATCTCAAGTGTTTAAGTAGCTAAACGCTCTGACAACTCGGAAAAGTTATGGCACAGCCTGCAACTGTTGACGGCGCGTGCTGCCAGACAGCCAACCACGCCCACTTACGCCCACATACACATGCACGCTCTAAGTATTCTGTCAACACACTGCACACTGCGCACACACAAAGATCTAAACTGATCTGCCGAAGAAAAGGGATAGATAGCCACTTAGAGGTGCCTCAATCGAATTTAATGTTTGTGGCGCGTGTTCACAACGCTTGCAATTTCCATAGAAGCAAGGAGTGAAGCACATAGCTTCTAAAATGGTTCAGGGCTTGTGCTCATAAATTTGATTGAGCTCAAGTGTTATATGACGGGGAGCATATTAAAATTATTATAAACTCCACCACCTGAGAGTTAAGACTTTGGAAATTCTGCCTAGTTCGCGGCACAATTCATATGAATGGTTTTTGAAATTGCATTTTGATATCATTTTTATGACCGGCTGATGGAAGAATGTAATAAATTCGATAAGTAGACAAACCATTAAAACTCAGCAGCTCAATATTGATATAATATTATAAGTTTTTACATTTTAGAAAATATTTCTTGTTTCTCGTAGAACGTTTTTGATTTTATCTGACAATCCACTTTTCTAAACCAAACAGCAACTTTAATTCATTTCATTCATTTTCTTTTCTTCTTTCAGTTCTTACCTTTCAACTGACCTTCCCTTTCATCCAGTTCCACCCCTAGCGACCAGTTCAGTCCCATGGTTTGCACTCTCATATGCATTATTTTGCATGTCTGGCGATTTGGCTATTCAGGCGTAAAGGTCAAAAGATCAATGTTGACAGAGTTGTAATTCCAAGCAGGCAAAGAGAAGTTTTGCACCCAAAATAACGCACGACATTTTCACATTTAATGCTCTGATTTTTGTATTACCTTTTCTTATGCACGAAAATTTATGCAGAGTTTTCCTTTGTCCAGCGTCTTAGACGCTGATTAGGCGTGAAGTCGGCATTTGAATACGATTTTGGTGTTATTGTTTTTAGATGACAGTATTGGGTATTTATTTTGGCGCCAAAATTTTCGAGCATGCACCAGGTGAACTTAGAAACTAGAACAAATTTATTAAAATTTTACTTAAATTCAAGAGTATGCCCCAAACAGTTATTATGGGATAGTGAAAAATTGATTTTAATTATTAAAAAGAATTAATTTTAATAATTATTAAAAGAATTTATTTTATTAAAAAAATTATTTTTAATAAAAAAAAAAAAAAATTATAGAAAATCATTTTTTTAATGTAACTTAATAATTTCTTTATAAAAAACTTTTTCCAATTTCAATAACAAAAAGAAAATCTCAATAATTTCAAAATTTCCATAAGAAACTTTTTATTTTCTCAGAAAACAATAAGGTCAACAGCAACTAATTAAGGTCATGTGTACCTTAGGTATAAAGCCTGACAACACGTTACGCCTTATTATGATTGTGTGAACAACAAGAAAAATAATAGAGCAAATTTTCTTACCCCACAAAAAAAAACACACTTAAAAATTTGCAAAACATGTTTTGCATACAAAAAACCGATCATGAAATATTCACACAATAAAAAAAATACGTAAAATGCAGTAAAGAAAATGCAAAATCTTGAGGATAACCACCAAAAGGAAATGGTCCAGCAATTGTCCAGCTGCATTTACACTTACCTGATACATATACTATGCTGTCCGGGGCTGATTTATTGTTGTACGAAAGTAGAGCTGAGTTTTCTAGGGCACTATGGCATGTGCGAAAATCTACCCCATAATCTGAAGGAAACAAATTTTCATAAATTATTCGCAGTTTGTTTATTTGCGTATCGAAATGTTTGCATTTCTCATTTACCTACAATAACCCAATATGCATAAATTTTTATTTCAAATATAACAATAGAATAAAACTGTGCATTATTTCCTTGAAATTCACATACATTTAAAGTAAAACTAAACTAATTCGAAAGCTTGACAACTAACACCGATTTAGTTATCCCCCCGATTAAAACTAATTAATTTAGTTGGCAACTGTCAGAAACGGAAACGTCGTGTAGCCTCAATATGATAGAATAATTGGTGTCATAAAAGTTAGTTAAAACGAATTGAATGTCTGTCAAACACGTGACATTTCCAAATTAGTTAACTTTCAATGCAATAAAATAGAACCTGAACCCACATATACAATATCAAAGTGAAACTTCAATTACTGTGTGTGCGCGCATTGCGTGATTTTAGGGGCCGTCCATTGTTTTGATGACATGCCAAATGGTTTATGCTTTATGGTTAATGCCGTTTTGATATGTTACATATAAAATATGACATGTTACCTGTCAGTGACCACCTGTGTAATGACAGGTTCGAATTTTCTTTTTTTCACCTATTGTTCAGGTGCTAATGTCTGTGCGTATGAGTGTGTGTTTGTTTGCGTGGTAGAGGCGTGTCCGGTGATTGGCGCCACTCGCTATTATTCACGGGGTTCAGATTGGTTCTCTATTCAGCTTATAACTTATAAATAAAAACACAATTTTGCCAACGTGTATTAAGGTCATAAAAGCTTGATTTAAAAACAAGTAAGAAAGCTCAACTCGAGAAATCCCGAATAGACTATAACCTGAATCCTATACTTTATGCGTACAGTCACTGCTTGCAAGTATTTGTATAAACTTTCTTAACTTCAATGCAATCCATATATCCGGTGTTACTCAACCGATTTCAAAGATTGTCATTATTTAAAAGATTTCGAAATTCAAGATTGTGTTGTTATCGATCACATGTGTATATTGGAAACGGGAAGAGTTATTGTAAATTTAAAACAAACTTGTATTGCCTAGGGATTAGGCGAGCTTGTGTTTCAAATCTGGAGTCTCTAGCTCTTATAGTCTCTGAGATATACATACAGACGGCCGGACAGACGGACATGGCTATATCAACTCGACTGTTGATGCTGATCAAGAATAGATATGTGGAATAGATTTTTGGAGTACATTATTTATTATTATATATACTAATTGTCGCATAATTATTGCTCTTAAAACGAATGATTTAAATGACTTTTTTAAATCTGGACTTTTATTGCGCTAACCTTCTCGCTGGATTGTTAAAAAATGTCAAGCTATTAGGTTTATTGCATAAAAACCTATATCAAGCACAAAAACTGCACAGAGTGCTATATGCTTTCCAACAATATCATTCTATTATGATGACTGTCGTGCGGATTACTTTCCTACTAATTCTGTGGAGCTTAGTGTTGTGGAGACTTCGCAAATATTATAAGATAATCCGAATTCTACCTGGTTCCATTGGATATCCTGGAATTGGCATTCTAAGCCGAGTTTTCACTAAAACTGGTAGATATACTCCTAGATACAGAGTAAAAGTGCTTAGTTTACAATACTCTTACTGTAGCCATCTTTAATGTGTTTGAAAATGGAATCAACAAATTTGGATCAATATGGTTGAGCTGGATGAGCTTTACTCCTTTCCTAGTTGTGAGCGATCCGCAAATAACTCAGGAAATATTAACATCTCCGTATGCTGTGAACAAGTCTCGTTGGGGCTACAATGGAGTTCACCACATTGTTGGAGATGGATTAGTAATGATCAAAGGTACGCAATAAATATTTTTTTTTAATCATTTACTTAACTTTACATTACGCTAGAGCCATTATGGAGTAAACATCGTAAGGCATTGAATCCTGCCTTTGGACATAATTTATTGCTTAGCTTTTTACCCATTTTCAATAAGGAAACCAGTAGTTTACTTCTGGATCTGGATATACTGGCTGGAATGGGAGAGAATATATTGCTTTCACATCTTAAGAATATTAGTTTAAGAATCGCAACTCGTAAGAAAATCTTATTTGGGTTGGTTGATTTTTTAACTGTAATTCATTTTAGAAACAACAATGGACTGTGATATAAGAAATGAGCAAGTTTATAGGAACAATACCTTGATGCAAAGCTATAATCGGTAAACTTATATCTGACCTATATACGTATACATGAAACACTCAATTAAAATTGGACAAAAGTATTACAGACATTGGGTCACATCTAACGACATCACCTTGGCTAGACAATAAATTGATGCGCTACTTATTCGGAATAGAGAAGAACTTAAGAGAGTCTTATTCTACTGTTCTACAACTAATTAAAAAGGTCAATTAATTATACAATATATAATATGTCGCAAATGTTAACTTATGTTATACTTAGTTTGTTAACAGTACACTAGAGACAGATCGCCCAACAAAGAAAGGAAGCGATACATTTATAAATCTGGCAGTTCATCAGTTGAAGTCTGGACTCATGAGCTTTCAAAATGTTGAAGCAGAATGTCATACCATTATTATATCGGCATTTGAGACAACAGCACTTACCATTAACAACATTTTAATGCTGATGGCCATGTATCCAGAATATCAGGAAATACTCCATGAGGAAATAAAATCTCTATTTCCCAACGGAGGAGACTTTGATGTTACTTACGCAGACATCCAAAGAATGGAATACATGGATATGGTTATAAATGAGAGTATGAGACTCTTGCCAATATTTGCAATAATTGGAAGACAACTGTCACAAGATCTTCAGTTGTCAAATGGAGTTGAGCTGCCCAAAGGATTGGATATACTTATTTGTATTTATCACATGCATCGCAGTAAGGATACATGGGGCCCTGACGCTGAAATCTTTAATCCCGAAAATTGTACGCAAGAAAATTTACAGAGCAAACATCCCTATGTCTTTATACCTTTCTCAAAAGGCAAACGAAACTGCATAGGTAAGATTATTATCTTAATTATTGTATTTAGCTAACTTTATATTATCTGAAGGTTGGAAATATGCTTTGATATCGATGAAAGTAACTTTGGCCAAAGTTCTGAGAAACTTTAAGCTTAGTACAAGTGTTCGGTTTGAAGATTTGGTTATTGTTGATCATGTGTCGCTTAAGTTTCAGGATATACCAATGATATTAGAACGAAGAGCTTAATAAGTGTGTCTTATATATAAATGAATCAAAATAAAAGCAAATGTTCAAACTATAAATTCATAATCGAGTTAAACTTTTATTGAAACTTATTTCCAAATGACATTCTAGTTTTATAAAGCTTTCACTTTCTGTCTTGACTGCAGACTTGTCGTATCAGTTGTTGAAGAACTTGTCTATCTTAGTAGGTTGCTCAGTCTGCAATTCAGCGATTAACAATCGATCGTTTGGTAGTTTAGACAAGACAACTTCGACAACAAACACAACTAGCGCGTGTGTGTGTCGAGAAGGCCTTTTCCGTAAGTGGCAAAACAACTGGCTGATATGTTCGTCTGTCTGTCTGTAGTATAAATGTTATGCTCGATTGGGGATCGGCAACACAAATCACCGTCTCGCTTGCTTGCTGGCAAAGACTGGAGACGCGCCACAGATCACGACAGTTGCAAAACTTTTGACAAAGAGATAGAGAGGGAGAGAGGGGCGGTGTTCTTTGTGAGAGCATGCAAAGTGAGTTACATACAGATGTACAGATCACTTGACAGAGTGGTTGCAGACTCAGACACAGATACAGATAAAGATGCGATAAATGCTGCGCAAAAGCTGCAGCTGTAACAGTCATCGATAAGTGTGGACAGACAAAGATAGAAAGAGAGGGAATGACAGACAAACACTCACACACACACTTACTCGTAGATATAGATGCTGATCATGTGCGAAAATGTGGGACAGAGTCGGAGGCGAACATTGCTGGAGGCACTTGACAGGCTCGGCAATGAAGAAATAATTCCATTGAGTTGGCAAGTATGTGTGGAATCTCAAGCGAGACGAAATTAGACAAGCATCGTGATTTACGGTACCCTTAAATCACAAGGCAACATAAACACACACATATTGAAAATCGAAGTGAAAACTTGAGCCAAAGAAAATGCGTTGACGATCGCAAAGTCTGCGCCGCACATGTGGAACTGGATGATAATGTTCATGATGAAGATCTGTCTTGCTCTGTTGACGACACAATCGATCGACGCTTCCGCTGGCCAGAATCCAACTGTGCTGATTTATGGCGCAAATTTCTATGTATCAAAAAAAAAAAAAGTTAATGTTTTATTTGTCTGCTCAAATATTAAAACAAATCTCCAAAACAAGAAACATCACACAAAAGATCAAAGCACGTCAAATCCACAACCAACAACATTTTTATAGGTAATCTAATATGATTGTGCTTAGCGCTTAATCATTGATCATTTTGGGCATTTCCCAGCTGAGCATAACAAATTTGTTTTTTTTTTTTAACCACAAAACACTATTTGCTTTTTTAGCAAAAAAAAAAAAAACATTTTTAGTCATACAGCTTCCGCATAGTGTTTGCTTTAAACTGCTTCTCATGCCACAATAATAAAAACAACAAAAACAAAAAACGAATAGGTGTGAACCTATTGTACAATGTATTAGCAAGTTGCCGGTAGACGAAATGTCTTGTTAAAGAAGTTCAAAGTACACAACAAATACTCTTTTTTATCAATAACTCTTAAAATTACTAAAGAAATGCAAATTTGCTGATTTCATATTGATTTCCATGCAAATTAATTTGTTTTAGGTCTTCACCAGTTTTAAAGATTGTTCTCACTTTAAATTCAAACAAATTTGTGGCAACATTTGATGGCCCTAATTATTTTTTGAAACCTATTCGCATTTTTTCAACCAGTTTTGTATCTTGGCGGAAATTTGGTATTTAAAATTCATTTAATCTAAGTTGCCAAAAAAATTCCCCTTAAAGAATAAATTGACTATTTTGGACGAATTTTAGAAAAAATTTAATTCGTAACCTGTTTTTTGTTGACACAAATATATCGTCACAAAGGTCTAACGCTCTAACTATGTTGAAGAAGAAGAACAAAATAATAGCCGTATAGATTAAGCGGCGTTCGGAATTGTATTTTGTTTGTTTGCTAGTTAGGGCGTGAAACTGGTTTGAGCCGTCCGATTTTAGTAAACAATTTGGGGATTTCTGTGAAGATTGTTCTTGAATTTCATTAATATCTAGATGTTAACCACGAGAAGCAACAAGTATAAAAGCGAATTCTCAACAAGCCTCAGAAAACAGTTCTACTTTAAAAGCTGATAACTAAACATCTACTCGAAAAACAATAACAAGCTAAAATGCGTGCCGTGATATTATTCGCTGTGATCCTTGGAGTGCTTCTGTCTCTCGCTTATGCCCAGCAGCAGGCAAATGAGGAGCAACAAGAGCAACTGCGTGCTAAGCGTCAGTTTGGCTTTCCCTACGGTGGCGGCTACGGAGGCGGCTATGGTGGCGGCTTTGGTGGCGGCTACGGAGGCTATGGTGGCGGCTATGGTGGCAGATATGGTGGCGGCTATGGTGGCGGCTATGGTGGCGGCTATGGTGGAAGATATGGTGGCTTCTATGGTGGCAGATATGGCGGCTATCGTGGAGGATATGGTTTTCCCGGCTTTGGCTAAACTAGATACTTAATAAAAAACACTAAAAGTATTACAAAAAGTAGTTTCGTGTATCGATTTGCAGATGGTATTATGATGGTATCGCGAAATAATTGTGGAAGATAGGCTTATCAAAACGAACATATCATATTAGTATCCAACTTGGTTCAACATAGCTTTTAACATCTTGACATTCGGCTTTTCACTTAGCTTTTACTTTCAATAGTAAACAGCTAAAGGCTATATAGCCTTCGATTTTTTTTAAAGTGAAATTCCCCCAAACATATGTACACACTCCACAGAATTGGAAAAAAACATATCGCTGGGTAAAAATGGTCCAGAACTTGACCTCGCCTATTGCAATGTGTTGACCCGCACTAAGTTGTGCGTGCCTGTTGCCTTAATGTCTGCCGGGAGAATATGTTTAAAAATAAATAACAGCAAATCTTAATTTATTTATTAATCTACATATGCCTGCAGTCCCCCACAAGTTTGCTCCGCTCCTTCCTGCTCCTCTCACCGCTTTGGAAGTGGTGTGTCTACCTACTAATTAGTTGATTTTTGTGTGTGTGCCGTCTGTTTGTTTACGTTTAAGAGCTGTCACAAAGTCGGCATCTTCTTTTTTTTTTTTTTTTTTTTTTTGGTTTGGGTTGTTGGAAGCACATGCAGACACATCATGACATCTAGAAAGCAAAAGTACAGAGTGTTGTGGGTTGTGAGTGTGTGTTTGTGTGGGGGGGTAGAAGTGTGTTTTGGCTTATGTGTGTGGGAGTGTCTTTGGTTTTGCTGCAATTATCACGTACGATTGTCATAATTATGATTTGAATTTTTATTAGATGACCTTAGGTTGCTGTCTTTCTCAGTCTGTTACTTTTTCTTGTTTGTTGTTTTATTTCAACTGCGTCTTGTTTCCCATAAAATAAAGTAAATATGTATTTAAATAAATTTGTTTGTTTTTATTTTAGGTAAAAAACATTTTGCATAAATTGCCGTAGGAGGTCTTTTTATTATTTTTCGGCAGGCAACTTGTAAATAAATATTTCTAATAATAAAAAAAAAAATAATATGTTTGAACAAGTTTCTTCTAATAAATAATTTAATGTTATTTTTAGCAAAAAATAAAATGTTAAAGGGCATAGTTTCCAAACTGCCACACAGTTCTCATTCAAAGCGACACAATCTAATTTTGTGGCATATGCGTTTTTAGGACGCAATAAAACCCATCCATGCCACAAATTGCAACTGTTGATGGGCTAAATAGCTGCTGATTAGATAAATGATGTATTAATCCCTCTAATAAACATAAAAATCAACGCAAATAAAACACCCAGCAAATGAAACTAAACGAAACCCATACCGAGCCAATTTCTGATACTCTGTGTGTGTAGACGGTTACCAGGCGTGCCCTATTCGTATTCATATTGTGGCAACAACTCGCGAGTCCTTGCCACCCCATCATTTCGGGAAAATTCGATATGGCCCCCTGTTTAGCTGCTTTCGTCTATTGTTTAATTGTCAATAGACATCGGCTTCTATCAATATCATAAAAGCTAATAATTTGCGGTTGGCTGGACTGAAGTCGATTGAGGAGCAAAGAAACAGGGACTGAAACGGTAGCTGAAACAGGAGCAGTCGTCTGACTTGTTGTGCGCATAAATAACCGCAAAAGCATCCCCCCACATTAATCCCACCGGATATGCTCAATCAAAGCTCAAAGTGTGCGTGCTGGAGTGAGGTGTAAGAACGAGAGTCCTGTCTAACAGGGAGAGGGAGTTGATGGGTGGGTGGGTTCAACCTGTCCAAACGGGGTTGGTGCTTGTTGTCATTGAAAATCGTCGTATTCCATTCATCATTTTTCGCCTTTTCAACGCCAACCGAACATAACACACAACAACCCCCGAGGCTGAGAGTTAGTTAAAGTAAGGTTGTGCAGGACCTCAACCTCAACCCGAAACTGAACCCGAACCCGAACCCTAGCCCGAATGACTTTCGTGCCGGGCATGTTTTGATATTAAAATTGCGTAATTATAATTAACCACATGTGTGTTGAATGGTTGGGGCAAAGGCGGAGGCGGAGAAGGAGAAGGAAGAGAGCTTAACGTGTCCTCCAACTGCTTCCGTCTTTCGATCATTTGCTGGCTCGCTTTTGTCACGAGGTGTGTTGGCGGAAGGAAGCAAGTCAGCCGGTTATGGCTGCCACACAGGACTTACTGCTCATGTGTCACGTGTGCGTTGTGTGTTGGTCGGGTACATGGTAACCGATATGCGGATTGTCGCCCCAGGGGCATAATCCATAATTTAGCATACTGTCAGCCAATTGATATTACCTTGCCATCATCGGATTGTATCGTGGTTGTGTGTGTGCCTGTATGTGCAGCACATGATTAAGCCCAAATTTTAAATTTAATTAGTGCAGGATTTTGCGGCTAACACTTTGTGTGAAACACGTGTTTCATTGTGGTTTCCACTTTATTTCAGGTGATGACGCTGAAATAAATGTATTAAATATCGAGAGAAAGATTCCACATCTTAAATATTGAGTTTTATATTCTCTGCTAAGTTCTATAACAAGCATACAATACCGGTTTAGACCCTGAATGTTATTATTTATCCTCTATCAAATGCCTGAGAACAACTTTTACTTTTTTTTTTGCTGCCGAAATTACTCAACTCGCAATTTAACCCATTGCTAATAGTAGTAGACGCCTAACCCAAAGATCTCTAATTGTAATTAAGCATGGGAATCAAAGTAAGAGACAGAAGTGAAGGAAAAAACCATCTAAAATTGTGGCCAATAAAATAACTATGAAAACGAATGTGTGTTGTGTGTGTCAGGAGTAGGAGTCGTACCATAAGAAATTCCATTCGTGCACACATGAGAATAGTTTTTGTATTCAAGGGGATGTGGGTGAAGGGGGAGCTGCTGATGGAGATTACAAACGTGTGGCCATTAGTTAACTTCAGCTTTGATTGATTTCAATTAATCTTGGACGCGTGTAATTAATCATTGAACACTTTAATATGGTTAACAACTCTTGACCAAGCAACGGTTAAAAAGGTTCAACGAGCCGCATACTTCTGAGGCGCGTCAAGACAACAACCAGACAACACGGTACCAACACACAAAACCGGGCACCAAAACGCAACTGACAAACTGACAAAGTGACGTACTATAAGGCGGGGAGTTGCAGTTGCTTGGAGACTCTAGTCCAGAGACACAAGAGTTTGAGTTGCACTCGAAGAAAATCATGTGATCTAAAAATTATAATGATAACTAGAATCTTTTGTGGTTGAATTAATATAAAATTCGTTTGTTTGTTTTCATAATAGTTATGTAGTTTTATATTTAATATTTTAATAATTAACGACACTTCTTAGTTAAATTGAAAAAATAATATTACTTTAAAGTAAATATTTATTTGTTTAGAAAAGTGTTAGTGCATTACCATTAGAAATGACTTGTCGTTACTTTTTCTGGGTGTAGTTGCCTTGGCAGTCTAAGAAAAATGACCAAGTTTCGGAAAATGCGTTGGAGTTACTAGCTCGAAAAGATTTTCATACACAAGAGTGTTGTTTTGGCCAAGAGGCATCAACCAGCCAGCAATCTAAGACCCAACTGTAAGCCAACCTCAGCCTCCAACTAATTGTAGTTACACTTCGCGCCAGTTGGTGCCGAGCGGAAAGCGGATAGCGGCCAAACGATTGATGGCTATCAATGCGGATGACTTATGGTCCATGTCCAGTTTCAGTCTCAGCCAACAGACAACAGGCAGCAGGCAACAAACAGTCCATGTAAATTCATCTATGTAGCACATTAGGTTGTCCCAACTGAAGCCTGACTAAGGCCGAGTCTTTCTGCCTTTTGCGTATTGATTTACCCATGCACATCTTCGCCTAGGCAAATAGCCATAAGCCAAAGGAAATCATTGTGCGATTATTTCTCCAGTATGTTGTATATTTGATGAGCTATCATTGGGTAAATGGGACACAAAAGGTGCCACTAAATGGGGTTAGTGTGTGGTTGGTAAACTTAATCCGACTTGATTTAAACTAAAGAGACTGCAATGAGCTTAAAGAGCGTGCGTATATTTGTGTGTAGTAAAAATAAATTGAGGAAGAATAAAACATTTATATCTACTTGCTTCGATTATTATTAATTATTAAAATATTATGCCTTGAAATATCAATTTGTGTGCTTTAATAAATCATTCAATATTATTTGAATTTAAAATTCTGTCAGCATAAAGTTTTACTTTGAGAGAAAGTAATGTTGGAATGCACTTGTATGTAATCCAATAACAATAAAGTTGATTAAGACATATTTTTGTTCAAGGTTTATTGTAATTTTTTTTAGAAACTCTGAATTTTAATATAACTTTAAATTATATAGCACAAGTTTTAATGGTAAATAAAAATTATTTGAGAATCTTTTTTTAGCTTTAAATAAAATATTATTATTTATATTTATTTAGCTAAAAGATTGTTTATTTATAGAGAAAATATTTATTTCCTTCTTTTCTGGATGTTCAATATTCAATATTTGTTCCCCATATTTGACATCACAATTAACGTTTTTGAACAATACACAAAAATACTTTTATAAAACACTTCAGATCGAGCATTGGATTCGAATTGAACGCATTTCACACATGGGCGCTAATGAATTTAATGAAGTCATTTTTCTTTAACCGATTAACAAAACTACTTACAAACAGCGAGACCTTTTTTGCCCCTGGTCCCTGCACCGTTTGGCTCTTTGCTCCACAGCATTGTGGCCCTGCCACAACTCCGTCTCTGTTGCCGGCCACATTGCAGCACGTCACTTAGAACAAGCGAGTTCATAATTTCGCATCATTAATCATGCCTAACAAAGAGATCTCCTCACCGCCTTGCTGATGACTTGGTGAAGGAGGCGTCTTCAGGGCGGGGGAACAATCGACGCCAACTGATGCGCCGATTGACAGCTACCAAAGCTGTGGCTGGGCGAAAGTAATTTGAGCTCGAGTTGAGTTTCGGGAGATTTGCTGCCGTGGAATTAAAAAACAATTGTTAATTATTAAATTTTAAATTTTACACACTTTGCCGCAAATGAGGCTCATCAGCGCATGGGGCCAACAACAAAAACAAAAACATAAACTAGAGTCTGTTGTTGTGGCTCAACTTGAAGTTCAATCATCGACTGTGTTGCGGCCGACACCTCGCTGATGAGATCATTCATCAAACTTCAAAAACTCCAAGCGGGTGAAATGAGTTGCCATTGTGGTTAAACTGCCTCCCCGGACAACAACATACGCCTCGACTTGGAGACTCTTTTTTTTGTATTTTTGTATATTGTTTTTCCTTTGAGTGGCTTCCTACGTTTGACTTTGACTGCTTAATTATTGCAGCAGCCAACAACGGTGGCAGCAACAGCTACCACAACACATTGTTGTTGCTGGCATCGAATTGCTGCTCATCTTTCTCTAAGATGCCCATTTAAGCCATCGATTCGCAATTGTATTTATTTATCGAATTTTTAGTCTCTAATTATTATTTAACGTAATTCAGCTGACCTCAACCTACAAATAAATAAACTGATTTATTTTAAATTTTTTTATTTATATTTATCTGCAACAGGTTAGTACATTTTAAGATCATTTGTAATACAAGATTTAAGTTCTAAATTTGTCTGAATGATTTTCAATTTCAAAACTTACTTTGGTGATATATTTTTTTTAAATTTTAGCTTAATTATTTTTATATTAATAAGTTAGTAATTTACATTAAAACAAGTCAGAAGGCTCTAGTCGAGAAAGCCCGACTAGACTTTACCCTTTTATAGTATCTGACTTTTTACCCAATTTATCGAATATTTATTTGAATACATGAAATTTTCAAAACCAGATTGCTTTTAAGCAAATATTAATCCTACCCGCGTATAAATATAAGAATAAGAATCCAACCCAATATTTTTCATTTACAACGCACAAAACACGCCAGAGTTAAAAATAAAAATAGTACTTTTCTTTGAATAAATGGCCACAAAATAAATGGATAAAAATGAAAAGCGAACTGAGAAGGGGACAATGCGCATAAATGCAGCAGACCGCAAAGCGTTGCGCTTCATTAAAATCGGATTAAAGTCCTCTTTCTCTTTTCTTCTGGCAAGCTGTCGCTGACCAATATCCTTGGGCGCAATTCCCACGCTTACCAATAAAGGACAAACACACAAGAAGAACTCCAACAAATCTCGACGCATATGCAAAAACGCAATAATAAAGTCCAGATTGAAATGCGTATAAAATCGACCAAATATTTCGAAAAATCAACCCCCAGTCCAATAGAGCCCATGTCCAGGTAAAACCCTTTAAAATTGTGTGTAAAATTTCATGAAAATCAAGCAGAAAATTTACGCCAAAAAGAAACAGAAATTGATTTCAAACTGACCATTCAGTCTACATTCAGCCCTACACATCTAGGGGGTTGAACTTGTCAGCGATGCGATGTGACGTTTATCCTGCGACACAAAGGTTAATTTTCTTATAGCACGGGGTCAGGCGCTGGACACTACCTGAACCATAACTCAAGACAGCATCCGCAATAGTTCAGTTTTGAAGATCTCGCATCGTTGGGCTATTGTCTCCGCTGACCTTTTGCCTGTAGCCGCAATTACGTAAAGTTTTTCAGAAGGTCAAAAATATGCACATTTGAATATTTTGCATAAGATTTTCCGGCCGTTTTACTGTATTCGAGAACCGGTGTGTTTCTTATTTACTATGTATTCCAAGTACTGTTGGTCTGGGTTTTGCCTGACCTTTGGGCAACCGATTTGAATATGTGCTAATGATTTGCGACATGTTCTTCAGTTATTTTGCTGTTATCGCAAATGTTTAATTCATGGGGTCTTTGGACAATACACGCAATCGATGTGTACGAGTAGGAGAGCGAGCGAGAGAGAGAAAGAGCAGCTTTTGACTTTATATATATTTTTGTACTTAGGGTTGGACCTGGGCTTGGACGAGACACATAAATAAAATTGGGCGTTTTAGTTGCTCATACTAAAAAGGGGGAGGCTCGCAAGTAATTACACCACATATGTTCCTCGCTGTGTGTGTTCAGGTGACCTTTTGACATGCGCGCTCGAAGTACATTTCGAGTGGAGCACAAAAGCACACATGTGTGCAGTTAAACAGTCTGTATATGTACGGCGCTATAAATTGGAGTGGAGTAAATGCTTTTACCGGAACACATATGTATTAAATACAAGCATATACCATATAAGTGGCATTTCAAACCCTTAAATGCCACAGTGTTTGGTTGCATGTGGTGCATTTGATTGGGCCTAATGCATTTAAACTTTTATTGGAAACAAAAAAAAAATTGCAAGTACTTTTTGTTAGCCTGCCCTGAGCTTTATATTGGTTATTTGAAAGTGACTTCGATTATTTTTAAGAAATTATTTATATCACTAAATTAGAGGTTTTTTATATAAACTTTCTTAAGATACTAATAATATAATATATATATATATATATATATATATAATATAAGATACTATTAATATATATTTTAATATTTAAGTTAACATTAATCTACCACAACATTTTAAATAACTTTTTCTCTTATACAAAACAAGCAAGATCTATCATTCGAAAGCTAAACCCATCAAGTAAAACCCATTAAGTTGACAAACTTTGAGCTTCCATATGAAATAGCATGTGTATGTGTTTAGTATCTGTGTGTGCAAATGAAAAAGTTCGCGAAGCAATTACATTTTGTTCATTTTGGCGACGGCAGCTTCACGTTTCCCAATGAATCATCGGGCTGCAAGCAAAAAGGACAACAAGCCATCTTCTTTTTCTGCTTTTGCAACACAAAACAACAGTGAAAAATCAACACCAAGTGGGGGATGGGGGTTGTGGTTAGGGAGCAGGGGTTAGGGGACTGGGGCAGATGGCTTGCTTCTGCTCGTCAGTTTAACCAGGATGACATGGCCCGGTCCATTGCGGTCCTGGACTCTGGCATTTTAGCACTTATTCATAAAGTCCTTGCCCGCAACAAAGTGCGGCACCCAGAACTTGCCCCAAAATGAAGAGAAACATCGGGCGAAAAAAATAAGCAAAATGCGACGCCAAAAGAAGAATTACTAAAAATTTATCAATGTAAAAGTTTGCGCCAAATGGGAGCAGACGGATGTACACATAGGGGGTGCTGGCAGGGTGCTTCGTAGTGGGTGGGGCCAAAAGGAAACAAGCAACAATGTAAATTATATGCCAGTTGGTTGCTGTTACATGTGGTCATAACAAATGGGCAGGGGGAAAGGATAGGGAATGGAAATGGAGAGATAGTCAACGTTGTCTCCATTGTCCGAAGTAACTAGTAGTAGTAGTAGTATCTGTGTGAGTGCCTGTGTGTGTGTGGTGTAGCTGAATCTTTATTTGTATCTCATACACATATATCTGAGTTATATAAGTGCACTTCCTGACAAAGTCCTTAGTGCATACAGATTACTCGTAGCTCTATACCTGCACGTATTTGCAAGGAGCTAACTGTCAACGAAGTACAGTTGTGCAAACATATATGGAAAATTTATCCTGAAAACTTTTAAAACTTACTTTTTTCTATGTATTTTATATTACTTTGACAAGTTTAAAAAATATAAAATTTTAAAATGTATACATACATATCGTCAATATCTAAATAAGCATGATTAAATCCTTGATTTTAATTATTACAAATTTGAAATTATAAAAACCTGTATTGAATATCGAAATAATAAACACTCAAATATTATATAATTAAATAAGGTTTGTTAAAATGTTTATAAACTTAACTTTTGCTCTTTACAAAACTTAGATGTATTAGTCTACAAGGAATCATGGAAGTCTTAAATAAATCAGCATTGCCATGATTCTTAATAATATTTAAGCAGTTATCTAGTCATCTGTATACATTGAGAATTTCAATAACCTAATCGTGTATATTGTTTAAATGTCCTAAAGAGTCACATTCTGTTTAAAGGATCCTTTGTATCACAGTATTTTGGCAGCACACTGCCAGTGATTTGTGCTTAAAGAGGCGAACATGTTACATTCAGATGCACCTACTTTCAATGAACTGCCCACCGCAGCAGTAGTGTTGTGGCCAGCCCCAACGAACTGGGCACACTAAGAGGACGCCTAAACGAAAAAATAGAAGAAAAAACAGAAAATAGAAATTGTAAAATGGGAACTGGCCAGTTGCCAACATGATGATGATGATGATGGCAAAGTTGTGGGTTAGGAGCCAAAGCAGCAGCAGCGAGTGCAAAGAGGCGCTCAAATGGGGTTGTCAGTATTTAACCCAAAAGGGTGGAGGTGCTGCCTGGCTGCGCGAACTCTGCGCACAGCACGACCACAACAATGGAGGATGCCCCAAAACAGAATAAGGGCGAATGCGGAATCGTGGGGCGGAGGGGGTTTCTTTGCATACACGAATAACATACGAGGCACTAACAAGAGGTGCCGAGAACCACGAGATTAGGTTCAAAGGCAAAAGGCAGGACTCAGCAAAAAAAAAAAAAAGGGAGAAAAAACGCTGGCTACAGGATGTGATGTCGTCCCCAAGCTGCATAACTCTTCTTCTTGGCAGCGCCAGGCATTCAAAAAATTCAATTGAATTAGACTTTAATGGGTGCCAGAGAGAGACATCTAGCGGTGTTAATAAAAAGCAAACTGAACATTTTTAGCTTCTTCCACTTGGCGTTGCTCTCTGCTTGCCTTTTGTTTTATCATGTTGCTCGTTTTTGTTTTTCTTTTGTGGCGAGAGCAAACAAAAAAGCGAATTCCGATACAGTTAATGATAAGCCAGCAGCAGCTTTAGTGGCGCGTGCAAGCGAGATAGCTGTCGCATGAGCGAGAGTGAGAGCGTGCAGTGCTGAGGGCGTTGCCAGATGCAGCATTGAGTGAGAGAGCGATTGAGTGAGTTTGTGTGTGTGTGTGTGAGAGAGAGAGAGAGCGGTAAATGACTTAACGAAACTTGACGAAACATTTAGTGGATGAGTCGATTGCTGCTTATTGGAAACCAAGCAAGTACTTCAAATTGGCACCCGACTTATTAGCAGCTGCGTCACTCAAAAACTCTACCTACCCACCACCCTTCCGTTGAACGACCAATTGATCATCCAATTGTACGTTTGCTCCGCACATGCACATTTGCCCTACCCCAACCTCTTCTAGAGATGGGTGTGGGTCGCAAAGTGCTGTGGCACTATTTGGGTCGACACTTTTCCAATATTTAGGTACATCTCAATTGCAGATTCCTGCTTCTTCTATTCGACCCTGTTAAGAAAAATGAAGTGTTTGTCATAGTTGTTGCATTTTTTGCTGCAATGTGTGAGCTCTGCAGATTATTTTTGTTTTAAGTTTCAACGCTTTTTCTTGCGTGCAAATTGCCTGAAAATGTAAATTTCGAAAAGTGGCCCAGCTGGCGTTTCAAATGTGGCTTTAACTGCACCCATTGGCCATGTCAGCTTTCCGTTCCCACTCCATCTCGTTAAAATCAAATTAAATTATGATTTCATGTTTTGGCACTTTTCAACTGTCCGTACTCATTGCATGTCTCAACACGTTTGTATGTAACTATGTGTTAGTAACTGAAGCTCAACTGCCGACTGAGCCTTATCCAATTAGCATAACAAAAATATAGTTTTCATTTTATTAGACACAAACAGTCAATGGGCTTCACTTTGTAGTTAAAGTTCCCCCTAAGTAAAACTATTTAGAAACAGTACGAAAAAAAGAAGTCTAACAATAAGAAATAAAAATTCTTGTAGGCAAATAATTATAATTGGTGTTGCAGTAAAATATATCATATCAAGGTGAGTCAAAAGAGAAAAAGATACATTTCCTCAAAATAATTATTATTTAAAGAGTTTTTAGCAATTTATGTTAAGAAAAACATTTAAGAGAATTGTATGGAAACTTGAACTTTTTTATGGTTATTTAAAATATTTGTAGAAATATAAAGTACATTTATTCTTATTATTTTTTTTAGGTAACCATTTTATTTTATACAAAGAACCTTTAAAACAGCCAAAATCTCTAAACTCTCCAACTCTTTGGTTTAGTTAGCTTATCTTTGAGTACAGCCAATGGCATGGAGCTTTAATATATACGCATGTATATGGCACAGATCGGCCATTATATTAAAACTGGCTAAAGATAAGGCCGCACCATAAATTTGTCAAAGCAACAACAAAATGTGGATCACACAACGCACTTTAATCAACCAACCAGAAAACTTTAGCGAGTCAACAAAAACCGAAAATCTTTAACGTTTTTTTTTTTTTTTTTTTGTAAGGGGGCGTGTAGCTCATTTTAAAGTTGTTCGCACAAATTAGGAAAGTGTATTGAAAAAGATAAAGATAAAAAAAACTTAACGGTAAGGCATCTAACAGATGCGCCAACTAAAAAACGAATAAGAAAATACAAAACGAGTTCTTGTTGGACGCCCAACGGAATCTCCAATGAGCGCAAGAGAGTTTTCACTCACTGAGAGGGTGAGAGAGTCATGGTGGTAGTTGTGTAAATGGTAGTGGTGGTTGTGGTGGTGTTGGCAATGCTGCTGGCAAACGGTAATGGTAGTGGTGGTTGAGACCGAAATCAGCCAAACGCATTGGAGGTCTTGCCCCGCCACCAAAGAGAGCACTGGGTGCGAATGCGAGCGGCAATTTCCACTCAAAGGGAGCTACAGCCATTAACACACCGCAAGTGCAAGCAGTGCAGCAATAGTGAGCTACCGGGCCGGGGTGCAGCTGTATTGTGGTATCGTTGACTGTGTGATCTGAGTGCTGTGTGTGTGCGCGCCGCTCTGCCAGTGGTGGAATGAGAGAGATTTGTGTGATGTGTCGTTAGGTCGAAACGGTCGAGTCGGGTCGGGTCGTGTACCTTTTGCCACGAATGTTTTGCCAGTCAGGCTCTAAAAGGCCTTACGAGAACAGCTGAGATTTCGCTGCTCGCATGACGCGCATTTTCCACACAAGATAGAAAAAATATTTTGTCTGAATTTTGATATATCACATATTTGAAAACAAAGTGCATGGCAAAGGCGAGCAACCGAAATTTTTGACAAGTCTCAAAAAATAAAATCAAATTAATTCGTTTGTGTGCAAATTAAAAATAAAATTTAATAAAAAAGGAAACGCAACGAATGAAATTTAAAAAACCACAAAGAGTGTTTTTCGTGTTGTGTAAAATGTGCAGAGCAAGAATAAAATAATTATAAATTCAATTTAATAATTATTATAGTTATTGCAACGAAAAATCTACAAAAATAAAAAATACTTGGCAAAAAAAGTGCAACCACAAGAAAAATATTTAAAGTTAAAAAGAAATAAGGAAGAAAAATTTTGATACGGTTTCGTTAGTGACTTACTGTGTTCCCGGTGCAAAGTGTATTCCAGCGGTTATTCCACGTGTTCCGATCCGGCCGCCAAAATTATTACACACAATTCGCTGAGCGTGTACGGTGGTGGCGTAATGTGCGCCTCACCGTCCACCGCTCCCGGCTTCTTCAATCCGCGGCCGCAGTCCGGCGCGGAGTTGTCCGCCTTCGATCTCGGACTACAGCGCTCCATGACGCTCGGTGTGCCGCCGCACAGTGCCTGGCATGATCCCAATCTTGGCGGGCATCTCCATGCCTCGGCCGGACCGGGCTCTCTTGCCGGCACCAACAGCAGCGGTGGCGGCGGCGGTGGTGGTGGTGGCACCACACCCAGCAGCGTGGGCAGCCAGCAATCGGTGGGCATCAAACAGGATCTGTCCGGTTTGACTGCATCGACGGCGAATCTGAACCAAAGCGCGCATCATGTAATCAAGGAGGATTTGTCCAGTTTGCCCAGTGCCAATGGTGGCTCCACATCCGCTCATCACACAAGCGCCGGCCAGTCCGGACACGGCCCTGATCTGCTGCCCATCATCAAGGGCCAACAAACCTCCAGCTGTGGTGGTGGCGGTGGCAGCACCACACCCAGCTCCCAAGCCAACAGTTCGCATTCGCAGAGCAGCAACAGTGGTTCCCAGATCGATTCCAAACAGAACATCGAATGCGTCGTTTGCGGCGATAAGAGTTCCGGCAAACACTACGGACAATTTACCTGTGAAGGTGAGTACGAATTAGAATTATTGTGAGAACTTTCAATTGAATCTTCGCGCGCTTTTGTTATATCTTTAAACATATCTGCAAAGCGATGACCAAACAACTCTTTGAATAAATAGTTTTGTGTTGTGTATGTGCAAACTCAGAAACTAGCACTCAAAAGCGTGCTGATCTTGACAAGTAACGTTGAATTATGGCAGTTTGATGAGTTGGCAATAAAATTTGGTGGTGTATGGCAACTTGTCTAAGGTGGGTGTGCGTGTCTGTGTGTGTAAAAATGTTTGCAAATAGGTGGCATAAAGAGGGAAGCAAGTTTAAATGCTGACAGCAATTTAAAATATTTTCCTATTTTATTTGAATGGCAACAGTGGAAAGGAAAGTGTAGAAAGAGTAATCAACCACTTTTGTTGGGGTATAAAATGGAAATCTTACTAGATATAACAATTGTATAGAATATAATGATAGTTTAGTAGCAAAAGTAATTCTTTTGGAACCGATGTTAATTTTTTTTTTAGGATATCATTCTATAAAAAAATATTGTAAGCTTTATTAAAACTCTTAAAATATTATTGCAGCCTTCAAAAAAAGGTCTGGGGAAAAGAAACCGTCTTATAAAGATACATTGATAACTCGCTTTAGATTCGATTTTAGGTATCCAGTAAAAATTACATTATACAGCTTATTAGCTGCGCAGATAAATCAAATTCTTTACTTTCTCCTCCTTAAATCTACTTTAGATACTTTTGTTACATAGAAGCTTTGGTGCAAATCTCATAGATTGTAAGTAAAATTTCACAGAAATTCTCAAAAACAGTTTCTGGAAACAGATTATTTAGCTTGGTCAAAGCACCGTTACAACTCTAGTAATTTGCTTTTTGGTCGACGTCGTCGCACGCACCCGCAAGCTGGCTTATCGCCAGATAAAAAATGAGAATAAAAGTAGAAAAAAATTATTATCTATATAAAATACGGTTCGCTTTTGTACTAAGCCAAACAATTGTTGTGCAAACATGCAAATTGTGCGGCTACAACCGCTAAATGAAGCGCCCACCTTTTTATTGTCTTAGACCAGGCCAACACACAGAGAGAGACTGTAGACATAGGCGCGGGCAAGGGATAGAACGGCAGTTAGATGGGGGAGAGAAAACTGCATTCATGACTCTAGATTAACGCTGCACGCAGCGTTGTGGCATTTAGTAGAACGCAAAGTTGAACTTGTCATATTCGTATCTCTTCAAAATGTGCTTTTAGTCAGAGAGAGAAATTATAGCGCTGCAACACATCTGGCACAGTGGTATAAAGTATAGAAATCAAACGGTGAATAGGCGCATAGACAAAATACTTTTATAGTTATTAAAACTTACTTACTTATGTATAGTACAATATAATATTGGACTTATATATAAAGAACTTGAGCATAAGAGATTAATATTCATGTTTGTTCCTTGGGATAGAGAATTTCATATATTTTATTGTAGTTATCTTAATCTATATATTTTTCAACAAAATTTGTCTAAAGCAACTTTTTACCGACGCATTTTTCTAGCAACAACAAAAGGCATTGAGAACCTTTTTGAATGGTATGTGTTTGTATCTTTAACCACTGTTCGCATTGCAACATTGTGGGCGCTTTTATTATTATTAATCACCCAACATTTTGTACGCATGCGCAGCAACAAAAACAGCACAACAGCAAGCAAAATAATAACAACAACAATCAAAATATGTGGCTCAGTGACCGCCTCGCTGCATTCTGAAGGTGTTTTTCTCTTATTTCTTTCGGTGTGTGTTTTCTTGCCCATACATGTGCTGCACTCAGATACATAGATACATGTATCTGTGACTTGTCTAGCAGTAGAACTTGTGTACGTGTATCTTTTGGGGGCAGCGGCTGCTGATGATGTTGCCACGATAGCAATCTATTTTGTTCTATGCACTCAGTCTCGAGTCTGGCATCTTGAGTCGCAAAAATCTCAAGTTGAAGCTACAAAATGTATTTCAAACTAAATACAAGCAAAGCGCATTCAAAACGCTCAATGCTTAGCCGCATCTCATTGCCAGTTTAGATACCCTTTCATGCTTTTTTTTTTGTTTTGCTAAGATCGCTTTTGCACCAATATTCCATAATGCGCGCGTCCTTTCAGCTGATTCCCTTCCAAACCGTGTGCAGATACCAAACGTACTTGCAACAACTCGTTTTGCTTGCCGCTTGTCTATCTCTGTCTGTCTCTTTCTCCCTGTCTCACTTGTCTGTTTCTCTTCTGCTGTCGGCGCTGTCTGTCCAGGGAGCAGTATGTGAAATTTATTCCAAAAACTAAAAAAAAAACACCCCACTCCGTTTAAGCGTCGTCCTCTTCATCTTTTGTAGCTGCAAGATTAATTGTAGCTTATGCGTGTGTTCTTCAGTACAAGATATCTTACCCCTTTGCACCTTTCTTCTACTACCACAACAGTTCTTTGTAGTAGCAACTTGTTTGATTTTGCACACAGCTGTTCTTTACTTCTATTTTATTTTTTTTTTGTGTTGTGCCACACTTGTAGGTGAAATTAGGTACTGAAAGATATCAAGTCCCATTTACGGATGGTTTTGTAAGTTTGCACACACGAGAAAAAATATTTTGCCACATAACCTTTTGGTAAAAGTCACGGTTCAAGCTGCTGTTGTTGCTGCTGCTTTTGCCTGAAAAATGTACGCTGATAAACCTCAACTGATAATATTAATGATGAGTGGATACTTGGTGGAGGAAATAATTCCACCATACGTATCTTTCGCCTATTAATTTAGCTATTTGTCATGGCTATTAGTTGGCAAAATTTAAGATTTTCCACAATTTTTACACAACGTTCCTGCATACGTCTTATTGTCTTGCGCAAGTTGTTCTTGGAACAATTTGCATTGCAAATGTTGTGTTTGTGCTGCGTTTATTTATTGCAAGAAAAGTTATCTTAGCGCCCATGTCAAAAGCTAATTAAGTTGATTTATCTGCCTGCCCCACATGAAAATGACAAATAAATTGTATGAAAAATTGCAACAGTCATCTAAGTAGCTGGCATGCTATTAATTAACTGCCACATAAACATCAACTCGAGCAAAAGGAAAAGAAAAACTTTTCTTTAAAAATGCAGCAGAAGTTAATGAAATAATAACTAATTCAGGCCTGGCGCTTGATAAATATAAAGTTGCAGCAGCAACAAGCTGTCTAATTGTTAGGCGTGTGTGTGCGAATGTATCTTGCAGATACTTTGTCAACCTGATGGAGTAGGCCGTCGCAAACGCATTAACATTTTGTTCGCAGTGCAAAAATGTATTAAAAAAAACGAAGTTTAATGTAAACTCATTTAAATAGTTTCCCACGTTCCTGCAATTAAAGCGCAACCCGAAAAAATTAAACAACCGAGAATTCATATGCGGATGGTCAAGTTAAACTCAAAAAAGCAATAAAAAACATGTCACAAGTTAGCTTTATGCTTGTCCATAGCCCATCATTGTCTGTTTGCCTGTATCTTTGTATCTCTTTCTTTCCGTTTTTGGTTGTTTTGTTATTTTTTTTTAAAGAAATTTGCTGAACAACATGTGTGGCTTTTTAATTCACTTCATTATGATGTATTCAAATAAAGTAATTGGCGCAAGCTAAGAACAAATTAATTCGGTAGTAGTATGCCAAGAAATGTCTTAAGGAAATACAAATTTGTGGTTCGAAACATACTTTATTTTTTAAAAATAATTTTCTTAAATTTATTTCAAAGTTACACATCAAAATTGGCTCCTTTTACACTTAATAATTTTCCACAACATATTTATAAATTATATTTAAGTGCTGCACATTTTTTGACACTTTACACCTCCAGAAAAAATGAGGGCAATACTTGAGATGATGTTTCGATATTTAATAAATTATATGAAAATTCCCGTTGTTAAACACATTCGTTGAGCTTTAACAAAAGGCGCACATAAATCAATTAGCTGTCTACTCGATGCCCAAAAAAAAAAAACAAACCCAAAAAACAAACAACAAAATAAGTAACAGCAACAAAGTAAATACGATTGCAAAAAAAAAACCCAAAAATTTACAACGCCCACTGCGCATTTTTCAGAACTGTTTTTCGTGCTGCAAATTTATGACGTTGCAGTCTTATGCAGGCAGTCGTTGTTTTTTTGTGGGGCGTTAGGGCGTGGCTGTGACGCCCGCTGCACAAGCACATTTTACTTATTAATTACTAACGAAAAGCTTAATAAATTTTATGCTTGTATTAAATTTGCATTAAGTTTTTGTACATGCGAGCAGTTTCAATATCTTTGCCCCTGTATCATTTAATATATATGAGCATAAATCGCCTTATGATAAACGTTTATAACTTCCGTACGATTGGGCGCAAACAAAAACACATGATTTACATGCACCCTCCTCACGCTGTGGCACATATGCATGAGGAATATCAAAATGAAATTCACTTAACTTATAGCAGCAATATTTATTTTGGCAAATTGTGGCAATAAAAATGTGAGGTAGCCATCGTGAACGAAAACGAAAAGGGGGGAAGACAGGTCAAGAAGAATTATATTTATGGCTGTTTCTGATGCCTGATCGAGTTGTGGCAACTTTGGATTGCTTCACAGTTTGTTTGGCTTGTCAACATTAATGAGCTTTGGCCCTTGGTACAAAATAAATGATTTGGCACAAGCGCCAGCGCCAGCCCTTCATTAAAAAGGTAACCGCAAAAATCTTCGCTGAATACGAAACTTAATTGTACGGATTTTGAACCGCAGACAAAAACAAACAGCTACAACATTAAACAAAACAAGAGGAATGAGGCAAGAGACATTGTAATCATTAAGCGCTGACTTGTACTACAAATCGTTGTACTTAGGAGCCAAAGTTAAAGCCAATAAAGCTGCTGTGGCAGTTGCAATTGGAAACTTGCAACTTGAAGCTCTTCAACTCACTTCAGCTTGAACTGTGCCTCGTCTATGCCAAATGAGGCGCAAGAAATGCATCCTGACACGATGCGATTTCGCAAAAAATACCCCCAACTCCTCTCAACTCTGGCAAAAAATCGTGAACTACTGAGCGACTTGATCCGCTTTATAATGTAACGGTTTAATTAATTATGTTAAGCTGTACAGCCGCAGACGAAGCCGCAGTCAACGAGCAACGTGCAACAAACACACACACACACAAGGGCTTAGACACAGTTGTTGCCACTTCATGCGCAATTTTCGTTATTTCAGCTAACTTGGCTAATCGATCAGCTGCAGTAGAGTTCTTTTGAGCCCCCTTTCGAGTAGTTGGCCCGAAATGTTAGATACTCTGAGAGCGAAAGGTATCAAGAGTATATGTGCTTTAGAATTTATTTACAGATAAACACCAGAAACTAGAAACTTTAAAACAAGTGCAGCAAAAAATCAGTCAGAGAACTTTTATAAACAAGTTACAAAGTTAAAATTTTTTAAATATTAGAGAATTATGTTGAACTCATTTAAAATACGTAAGCAAATATAAAATTTTAAGTCCAGATCTTAAATCTACTTTCTTTAAAATTACGAACACTTTTCTCCACCTGTGTATAACAGTTGTTTCCCTTAACAGTGTATAAGCTAGTCAGTCATGTCTTCGTTCAAGACGTTCTTTTTTGATTTTCTATTTTGTGTGCAACTTTTTGCACACTGCACGGTTTTGCGGCATCATCTCTCTCCCAAACAGCAGTGCCTTATGCACTTGCAATATTTGTAGAGAGCGAGAGCTTGAGTTTAAGCTCATGTTTGAGCCTCATGACGACATGCCCCGCAGCGTTGTAGTACGTAGTATGGGCTCTTTAATAGTGCAACAAAGCCGCAGCAATAACCTTTCTTATCGCCATGTGTCGTTGGGCAACAACAAAAACAACAACAGCAGCAGCAATACGCTGCAGAAACAGGCCTCAAGTACATGATCGCCAGCTTGGACTTGAACGGGGTTTTGGGCTGGGGCTGAGGTTTAGGTTTTGTGTGTTGGGCTCGAGTTTTAGGTCTGGCCAACTGGGAAACTTTGGCATAGAGTTTCTTTTGGCTGCATAACTTCACATACCATCAGTTAAATCAAAGCTAAATCGCTTATCTTTATTTTCGCTGAGCTGCAGTCGGCATTTTGTTGTTGATGTTCTTGTTTGTTGTTGTTGTTGTGGCTGTGCAACGTGCGAATTGCTTCGTAGATTGCTCTGCATATGGTGGCATATGGGCCAAGTTGTGTGGGGGATGCAGCTACTATTGCTTAAGTTGTGGCTTAATAAAAACGCCTATAAACGCAATGAGTCAGCAAATAGTTGGGGAAGCTAATTGAATGTGTTTTGGAGTGAATTGTTGGTGAAACTAATCAATATATAATGTGGTACCTTTTTAAACTTAACCGTAATTAATTGAAAGGATTGATTACTTTGTTTTTTCCTTATTCTCTAGTGTTTTGAGTTTTAAATCAAACCCACACTTCTAAACATTCTCTCCAAATATATTTCCCCATTTTAAATCTCATGCTATGCCACCAAAACACACTTCAGCCCGCAGAGAGTTGCAATTCAACACAACCAATTTACGATTCGCTCAGACTTGGCAAACAATTTCATTAACTAGAAACTTTTTAAATTTGCCACAGTTGAGAAGTTGAAGTTGCAGCAAATGCAACACCAGCAGCAACAGGAGAAAGAAACACACTGCTTCCCACAAGTATCTATAGCATTGACCTATATCGAGTTATAAACCCTGCTGCTTTATAGCACTGTCAACCCCAAATGGAGCTGCCTGCTGTTAGCTATAGTACCTGTTGTACCCAGTAATCAGCTGGGCCACCTGCAACTGCAACTGTGCAACTGTTCACCAATTTGGAGCTGGGGGTTTCTTCCGCTTCATGCAGCGAGCGCCGCTGAATGAAGTTCAAGCGCGTTCATAATCAGCGCATTTTGTAGATACTCGAAGTGCATGCAAGTTAAAAACATTTTGCGGTTCGTGTCTGGGCCGGCTGCAATTACGTTTTGGTTTTACTCCAGATACTTTGTCTAGCTTTTGCAGCTAGCTTTTGGCTTTTTGCCGCCACAGCAATCTTCAGTTGCTAAGACTTCTATTTATTTGAAAGAGATGAGCGCGTGTCTAAAGTTTTCAATTAATATACGAACCACTTACAAAAAACTATGTTTAAATATGAAACCCATAAATTAAAGAACAAACTATTTTTATGATGAGAAAGAACATCATAATTAAGCCACAAGGAATGTTGTTATTTGATGTAAATAAAAATATGTTTCTAACATATTTTTTAAATTCTGATTATGTGTCTAAGAAAAAGACATTAAATATATGTGTTTTCAACAATAAATCTAAGTTCCTAAGTTGATCAAAAGTATAATTTATAATCGGATAAAAAAATTGTCTAACAGTTTATTTTTTGTATTTTTTTACTTATCCAAAACTTGTCGGAAAGACTAAGAAAATCTTTTGCAAAAACGATGTTTTAAACTTTAACCCATATTTTAAGTCGTGCTTTGCTCGTGTCACGACAATACGCTCATCTCTGTCTAGTTTTGATGTCTTGAGCCGCTGTGCTAATTACTTGAACTAGCTGCTTGCACATGTGCGCTTAACATTTAATTATTGCGACTTAATGATGGCTTTCTAGCTGTGTACTTAGCGTGTGTGTGTATTTGTGTATGTGTTTGTGTTTGTGTGTGTGTATTAATAATTAGAAAATGAGCCGACAAAGGGGCGTAGTCTGGTCGCAGCTATTGACTTTCTGGTGGAATGGTGCATTGACCGCATCACAAGAAATACTAATTGGCCAAAAATGTATTGTGCATATTGGCCAATATCAAAGATAAATTGCGTATTCATATGTAGATACTATGAAAGTAACTCATAGATACTCCCATATATACCGCAGCCCATTCGCTTTGCCTCAAACTAATTTCACGCTTTAAATTGATGCGGCCAAGCGGCAAAAAAAAAAGTCTCTCGTGTTGGCTGCACTTTTATTTCATGGTCACAAGGGGGGCAAGTGCACGGAGTTGTTGGAGAGTTTGGTATCGTGCAGATTCAGGAAGTTCAATTAATAGAACTAACGCTTGAGCATAGTTGCTGTTGTTCTTGGAACTGTTCTCTAACTGTATTGAACGCTTTATGGCGCGTAGCACACGCGAACCTTTCACTCTCCCCCTCGTCAACACTCCCACCACCATCACCACTTCCCTTTCAAAGCTTGCAATTAAGCTCAAGCGTAATTGAAACTACCGCAAAGTGTATGTGTGTGTGTGTGCTTATGGCTTACTGGTTAAACTGTCTCGTACTTATGAAAGATACATTTTAGAAGCCATAGCAAATGCGACTCTAGGGCTTCTTCTAGGAAGGGGTGAAGTGGGTTCTGATCCGACTTTGGCCGTTTTTTTTTTTTGGTTTTTGGTGCTCGCACCTTGTGCCTCTGTACTCCAACTATATCTTCATCTGTGGCTGAGTATATCTGCGTTTGGGCATCTTTTCGCTCCACCCTTTTTCGGTTATTGATATAACATGATATGCCAATGCTGAACTGACTAAAAATCCACTCCCCCCTCTTCCGTGGTTTACGGTATCTGTGTGCTGGCTCATACTAGTTGAATGCTTCTGCGTCGTATCTTCATCAATAACGACACGGCACACAGCGGAGTTCGCATCGTCGTCAGAGGAGCTCTAGATAAAGTTGCGATAGGCGCATATGGGCAGCGCCTACCCCACCCTTTCGCCTCCTCCCGCTGTGTAGCTCTCTCTCTCTCTCTCTCTCTCTTTCTCACTTTCTGTTAGTTTTCAAAGCCATAGGTACCACGTTACCACCAGGCCTTAGCAACTGTCCAGCTGTCCCAACTGTCCCTCAGTGCACAACAACAACAACAACAACAGAAACAGCAACAACAAAGAGTAGGAAAGAGGCAAAGGCAACGGTACGTTTTGTGCAGAAATCGTGACTTGGTACAATATCGTTATTCGTAGATCATATGGTGTAAAAGCTTAAGTGTGTGCTGTGTATGCACGTGTGTGTGTGAGTGTGTATGTGTATATTTCCTAGATGCCTTTTAGTTGCATCTCTTTGGGCTTGTCTAGCGCGGCGTGTGAGGCCAAATGTTGAAGCTTGGCAGTTTCGACATTGCAGTATGCCCTTCTCATATTAGATTTAGGTGCTTTTCAAATGACTTGGACTTTATGTGATTAATATCTGCAAAGTAGCTTATACACACTAAGACTTAATATGCTGTCAAGCAGCTTGTCAAACGGACGAATACAATTATTAATAAAATGATGATAAAGAGCTTTAAAACTGAGTGGAAATTTGTGAGTTAATCGACAGTGGAGATCTACGCTGAAGCTTCAAAGGATTTCCCAATTTTTAAGAGCTTTAAGCTCAAAATCTTCATTATCTCAAGTTCAAGTTGTTTCTAACATAGTCGAATGATACTTTCTTCTCATACTTAAGCTTTTATATATATTAGCTCCAACAACTTAGAACTAAACCTTTCTTCAAGCTGTAGCGTATTAGATGATAGACTTTAGCTAAACATTGAAAATTTACTATTCACCAGGCCACGTTTTGTTGCACACGATCGCAACGCAGTCTTCCCAGTCAGCTAAAGCCGCTACACTCCCCTCCTAGACTCCCCCTCTGAATGCCTAGGTAGGGGAGCGCATTGAAAATCTTTTATAGTACTGATCGGCATTGCTAGCCGGAGACTATAGACTGTCTCGGTTGCGGTGGGTTCTGTGTGTATATGTGTGTGTATGTGCTAACATATTTTGTTTGATGATGATTTTACAGCTTAAAACGAATTTTATGAGCATATGCCATTGTTTTTTGAGTTATTGTGAGAAATTTTTGTGTGGCATGGCCCAAAGCGTTGGCCCCCGCCACCAACAACAACAACCAAATAGGACCTATGAAGATAGACAGATAAACAAACGGGCAGGAGTAGTTGTGAAGAGGAAGAGTGATACACATGTTCAGCAACATGGCGACATCAAGTTGCAACGCTGCGAGAAACTCGCCAAAGCCAACTATATCAGTGAGTGCTTAATGGCCAGCGCAACTTGGCTAAGTCTTCAAGAGACTTAACAGTTAATTCGTTTAGCCAAACAAAAAATAAAATTCAGCAGCAAGAGCAATAGCAATAGCAATAGCAACAGCAGCCGCCCAGCAATATAAGACAACTTAAAAAGAGAGCTGGGCCTGAAGCCCAAGTCAGTCGTATCTTCGTGCCCAAAGATACACTTTGTTAATTGAAAGCCATTAAAGGTAATTTTATGGAAGGCGTTAAGCCATGAAACGTGTAACATGACCATTGACATAGGCAACATGTTCAAGTGGGTAGAGAGGGGTACCTCGAGGGGGATGTATTGTATAGTATGTAAGTCAGGACTAGGACAAACAACTGCGAGTGTCATGAAGTGAAGCGCAACTTGCCGCATTTGGTGGCATGTTCTGCGCTTTGGTACTTTGCTTTACAAGTGGTAACAATTTTTTGTTCCCTTTTTTTCTTGATGTGTTGCTGTTGTTTTTTGTTGATCCAAGTGCCATGGAATTTGTTTTGCTTGTTGGATTTGGAGGTGTAACTAAAGTCAAGAGTATCTTGCTTTATTATTCGGATTGATTAGAGCTATAGTTTCATGTAGGAATAAAAGTCTGAGTTTACTTTGAAATAAATTTTCATATGTAAAAGAAATTTTACTCTAACGATATAGATATTAATGCTATTGTAATAAACTATTTATTAAATCATCTAAATATTTTTTCATAATTTTTTTCAGGCTGCAAATCCTTCTTCAAGCGTTCGGTGCGACGCAATCTAACATATTCATGTCGGGGCAGCAGAAATTGTCCCATTGATCAGCATCATCGCAATCAATGCCAATATTGCCGTTTGAAAAAGTGCCTCAAAATGGGTATGCGACGAGAAGGTAAGTCACTTTGCACCCCGTCTAATTCCTTCTGTCTACAACTTTTAGTAATAGCACATATAAAACATACAAACATATATTGTACTGAAATTCGAAATTTCTGGCAATGGGTGTGGGTCAATTAAAAGTCAAACAGTGAGGCAAATAAATAAATAAATTAAATGCGCAGAGACCAAGGCGAAAAGAAATCGAAAAATACAGAAAAAAAACAAGAAAAAAACGAAAGCAAAAACAATGACAAAACGGAAGTAGAACACGACAACAAGTAAACAGAGAAATCAAATTTGATTTTGTTAGTGAATTTTGGGCTAAGTTTAGTCCAATATATGGGACAACTAAATGTCACATGCTATAAATGTTTACGGCACACAAAGTGACAATAGTGGGCTGCTCTTTTAGATGCTCTATGGGGCTCTACTTGGCAAATGTTTTAGCTATTACGGTTGATGCCAAAGTAAGGAATGTGGCACCCACACTTTGAATGGCAATTGATGATAAGATAATAAGTTTAGATCTTGGATAGGAATATAGAAAACCTACAGTATGTGGCTAAAGGTCACTTCTTGAACTTAAAAGCGATCGAGAGCCTAAGCCTCTAACGAGCTGAAAATTATCGAACATAGCTCAAAAGCTGTCAGTCCTCCAAATAACTCAATAAGCAAACTTAATAGCCAACTAATTAGATACCCATTCATTGTCATACCACATTAAAAATCACGCTATACGCATGACATTTACTTAAGTTTCTAAAACGAGACCATAAAGTCACTTATTTATACACTTCGTGCAAGTGCACGACTATCACATACCCTGTGGAAAGATGTCTCGTGCCACTTCATATGTATTTATTTTTGTTTAATTTCTGTTGTGGGTGGTTGCCCCACTTTATATGTTACATAAACTCACACAGCTACATACTACCCACTTGCATTTTACGGTTATAGGGTACACGAAACACAATTAAGCATTGGGTACAGCATATTGACCCTAAAGATCAAATGCAAACTTGTTCGCTCGTTGGTTAATAATTAAAAAAAAAAACCGCAACAAAATTGTACAAGTATGAGTACTATTTGTACTCGAATAGTTGTCTAGTTGAATAGCTGAATACTTGAATAGTTGAGAGAGCATTGGGAATTAGCTCAATATTGTAATTTGTGTGTCGACACTTTTATTATTGTGGCGCTTGGGGCATGCAGCCGATGTCAGCAATGATTTATTGATTTTTATTCGTTTAATTCGACTTTTAATTATAGGTTAACTTCTAAAGCTAGACAACTTAATGATGTATTAAAGTTTGCTGGGTGGACAGGAAGTGACTTATTTAAACACCATATTAATTGTGTTTATTTTGGTCAGTGTATTTGCAGACTTACTCAAAAAGTTAGCATGCAACATGCAGCGTGTTTCGTTTACAAATATTTGGCATAGTTGGGCCACAAATGTGTTTGGTCCACAAATTGGCAAACGACGACAAATTGACAGACGCCACTGTGAATCGATCAATGGCCAACTGACTGACTGAGTGACTGACTGGTTTGGTTGACTACTTGACTGGTTTAACAATTAACGTCTGTCAGAGCGAGTGAGAGAGGAAGAAACATTCGTCTAGCGGCTGGACAAAGCTGTTATTATTTGCACTAATATTGACAGGTTTTTTTTTCGCAAAATGCTAATAACCCCCTACCCCAAACAAATAACAACAACAGCAGGGGCAGCAGCAGCAGCAGCCGCAGTAGCATATGTTGTATTGTAGCTGCGATTTGGGTTAAGAACGATGCAATTAAAATGCAAGCTATAGCCGCATTGTAATTAAATGTATCTAAACATTGATTTAAGCGGCACAGCTTCTGAGTAGCATTGCGCAAAAATATGGAAATACATACTAGGTACACACAAATTTGCCTAGTACATAATGCTGTTGTTGTTTCAAGCTAATGACACACTGTGAACTTCAAGTTTTATACTTTTTTTTTGGCTACCTGTTTGGTCATTATTTATGTGATTACCTGTAGCTGCCACCGTGGCTGGCAACTTGTCAACTTCATAAAAACGCAAAAGAGTTCATCACCTTTGCCTCAGCTACCCCTTCTCCTTCTCCTCCTCCTCCTCCTCTTGCTTCTCCTTACAACGCATTGCCTAATGTACAAGTTCTGCGTAAAACTAGTCCACTATAGCACAATATCTGAGTTGAGAAATCGTGAGAAAATGTATTTTCTGCATAGAATTTCAGACCCTTTTTGTGCCTTTTTTTTGGGTGCTACTTAGCAGAAAAGCGGCACAAAGGTTATGCCTGAGCCCAGACCTGGTCAAGAAATTTTACTGTGTTCGGCTTCTAAAAAAACCAGAAAAAATCGCAGAAAATCAAGGCACGGAGGTCGCTCTAATTAAACTGCAATGTCAATTGGACTAGGGTGGGATGGGGTGAGGTGGATTAGGTTGGGTTCGGTTGGGTCAGCGAACTGGACAACAACAGTTGTGCAGAAACTAGTTTTTACCAAGGGTTGGCCCACTAAGAATTAATTTTTGATTATAAAAGTAATTTTTGTTAGAAACAAGATTTGTTGGCCATTAAATTGAACTTGAAACGGTTTGGAAAACAGCAGTAAAAATAAAAAAAGGGTTGAAAGTAGACTGTGAGTGAAGATCAAAACAAATATGATAAGAGTAAAAAAAAATTACAAAAATATATAATAAGAAATATACATGGCATGTTTTTAAAGATTTCTTAAGTAAAATATAAAATCAAATGACGTAAAAACACCCGATTAGATTCGACAAAACAAGATTATTATATAAAAAACTATCAAGTCATACAAAACTATTTATGGAAATAATATTTATGAAAAAATAAATTTTAAATGCAATTTAGCAGCTTCAATCTTGTATCACACTCAACATCATTTAAAAAAAAAATGCCAATTTTAACTCAACACAATCAATAGCAAAAACCCGCGCATGGCCGGAAACTGCATTTCAATAGATACTATTATTACCATTCCAGCCCTTCTTTTTTGAGCGGGGGAAGTGTTAATCCATGAGTGTATTAAGCCACTTGGCCACAATTAGCTGTGGGCCACTTAAACACGCGCTCAAGTGTTAACTGCTTGACATGTGCGACTCGATGACTTTGTATATCGTTTATCGATTGCACAAGTGCGACAAAAACATTAATAAAAGAGTAAAAAAAGCACAGTCAAGACTTGAGCACGTGCTGGCCCACAGATTTTCCATTCATTAAGTAATCAGCCAAATGTGGTTGAGTTATGCTTTTTCTACTTCTTCTACCTCTTCTCTCATCTTTATCTTACGCTTCTTCTTGTTTTGTTGTGGTTGTTGGCTGCTGTTATCTGTGAAAGTCGTTGGAGTTGATCTGCCTTGCAGTTGCGAGTTAGGTTTTGGTTTTCGTTATTTTTATTTTTTTTTTCATTTTTGCGGTCACTCTGGCAAGTTTTGAGCTGTGGTCAGTATGGAATATATATTTTCCCAGGCGCATAAATAAGCCCATGCTCAAAAACTGGACAACAGCAAGAGAAAGAGGGAGCGAGAGAGAGAGAGAGAGCGAGACAGAGAGAGAGAGAGAGAGAGGGAGAGTGAGAGAAACAGAGAGCGAGCTAACCGGTTTGCAGCGTCTTCTGTCTCCCTGCATAGATCAGTATTTGAATATTTTCTGTTGAGGATCAACCGTTTTGCCTGCGCAAATTACGCAAATGTATTGTATAAATAATTGTGTCGCCCCGTCGCTGGACACTGGTCAAGTCTGGGAGTTCCGGTTTCTCTCTGCAACCCCCGGTAACTTAATTGCTTCGGTGAAGCAATAAACAAACACAATTCTTGTTGTCCTATGTATGTGGAAAAAACTCTTAGGATTTTTCCCGGCATTGTGTTGAGTAGACCAAAAATGCTTTCGTTTTTCGCTTCAACAAAAGACGTTACTTTTGCCTGGCCATTTGTATGTATGTGTGTGTTGTGCCTGAGACAATGGCTGAGCCCAACACTTGGGCCTGATCAATAATCATGTTTAGCTTTATTTGCTTTTGCAGTGCCTTGGGCAAAGTATTTTTTTTTACGATTTTGTTGCTTAGATTATTTGGAATTTCAGCCTGTTACAACTTCGACTCCGTTTGAGTGGGGCTGAGGTGTGGTGCATATGACTCTGTCTCTCTAGGTGTGTACCTCTCATATACATTTGAGAGGTGTAAGAAAAAGAAACCTTTGCTAACCCACATTTGCTATCAACTCAAGTACTATTGTATTCCACAAAATATTATTTGTATCAAATGCGTTTTGGTCTTGGACCAAGCCTTGTTTTTTAGTTAGTTTACAGCTTGTAGACGATGCAGGTGTAAGTCTGCAGAAATACACAACTAATGTGAGGGAATTGCAAGTCAAAGTTCAAAGACAAGGAATGTACTTTGTACATTTAGAGAGCGCACCCAAAGTGCAGCTTTTGTTTATTCGTTTGAGAAGAGAGCAATAAATGTTTTTGTTTGTCAGTGAGCAAGATAGTCCTCTGTAATCAGTAATCTCTCTCTTTTTCTTTTTCATAACCTGTCTCTCTTTGTGCTGACAGGATTCGCTGGGGCGCAGCTTTTATGTAAGTTTAAAATAACAACCCAGCAATCAAATAGTATTGAATAAAAAGCTCTCTCTTTCTGCTGGTTGCATTGCAATCCTTACTCAATTATAGCTCTCAGCTCTCGGTATTATTTTTTCGTTTATTCATTTTTATTCATTTTTTTGGCTTTAAACTTAATTTCATAAAAGGAATGGCTGTATTTTCGATATTTTCCAAAAGCCTCATGTTTTCTAATCAACATTAATATAAGTTAATCAGCTGTAGCTAAATCTTTTCCTCTCTACACTCAACTCCTCTGTTTATATATTAAGTTCTTAAACTATGCTCAAAAGATGTAAACCAACAGATACAGATACACAGACAGAAACACTCGCACACTGACAACCACGTGCTTGTATCTTGTATTTGAAAGATGCGTTGAAAGTATTTAGATGAATTTGCATATCTAAGCAGTTGTGGCAACAACGAAGGGGGTTGCAATTGCGCAAGAGATTTAAACGAAAGAAAAGAAAGAAAAGGGGTTTAAGGGTAGCTTGGTCCTTGGGACCGAAAACAGAAAAGTATCTTATGACGTTGTCTGGGACAGTGAACAAAAGCAGAGTAAAAAACTGAGAGCTGAGTGCGTTGAGATTTGAGGTGCCTGATACGCATTGTGCGTTGTGGCAGCTTTGCCAACAAACATTGAATGGGGCAACATTGTGCGGCGTGTGATGTCGTGGTCAAAATAAGGCGCACAAAAGACGAGCAACATATTGAATTACGCTAGACTAACAGATACTACAAATACAAATTTCAAGCAACTGATCGAAATAAGTTTACTAAAATAATCGAAATAAGTTTTTTAAACATGATTTCTCACTATAATTGAAATGATGATCCTAATGAAAGTAAAGAAAAATAAATATATTCTTACTTGATTAACGATCAAGAGCGGATTTTTAATTAATCAGACGCCCTTAATTTCAACTTATAAACTACTTTTTTCTCTCTTTACAAATGTTAACAAATACTTACTATTTTTCTTCGTTTTTATATCTTTGCAGCTGTTCAACGTGGCCGTGTGCCGCCGACACAACCTGGCTTAGCTGGCATGCATGGCCAATATCAGTTGGCCAACGGCGATCCAATGGGCGTGGCGGGCTTCAATGGCCATTCGTACCTCAGTTCCTACATCTCGCTGCTGCTGCGCGCCGAACCATATCCCACATCCCGCTATGGTCAGTGTCTGCAGCCCAATAACATAATGGGCATTGACAATATCTGTGAGCTGGCCGCCCGTCTACTCTTTTCCGCCGTGGAGTGGGCCAAAAATATACCTTTCTTTCCGGAGCTGCAGGTGACGGATCAGGTTGCGCTGTTGCGTCTCGTCTGGTCGGAGTTGTTTGTGCTGAATGCCAGTCAATGTTCGATGCCGTTGCATGTGGCACCATTGCTGGCGGCTGCTGGATTGCATGCATCACCGATGGCAGCGGATCGTGTGGTGGCCTTTATGGATCACATACGCATCTTCCAGGAGCAGGTGGAGAAGCTGAAGGCGCTGCATGTTGATTCGGCCGAATACTCCTGCTTGAAGGCAATTGTGCTGTTTACCACCGGTAAGTTGCTGGATATCCTCTACAAGGATGTGCCCGCACTGCTAACCAAAGTTTCAGCGTTGCTCGGCAAGCGTGGCGAGGCTGCCAGCAGCAATGAGGATGTGCTTGCTGTGGTGCGTGATCATCTCGATGAGCTGAATCGCCATGAGTTTGAATCACAGCTGCAGCAGGCGCCATTGCACTTGGCCACCTTTATTAAGAGCGTGGCTGGCGTTGAGGCTGCAGTGCAGCAGGCGGAGCAACAGCAACACCAGCAGCAGAGTCAGAAGCAGCAGCAGCAACAGCTGGATTTGAAGCCAACTGCTGCTCCTGGCCCTACTGCTCCGATTGTGCCCTCCGCCGGCAGCGCTTTCAGCAGCTGCGCCAAGTCCAATGCTGTTGAGGTTGATCTTCTTGCCGCACTCTATGCCAGCTCCACCGGTAATGAGAGCACTAGCACAAGTCATAATAATAGTAGTGGCTTGGGCGCCTCACTACCAACCCATAGCACTTCGTCCTCCCTAAATTCCACTGCCTCACCACTGGCCGTAAGCACCGCTGCCGCCGCCTTTAACTCCTCTCTGGCAACCACAACAGCCACGACGACGGCAACAACGGGCAGCACTCAGCTGGCTGGAGCATATCAGACGCCGCCCATGTTCTATCAGACGCCACCGCGTAGCGCCTACGGTGCGGCCTTTGATATGTTCCACCACAGCACACCGTTTGGTGTCAGTCATGCGGCGGCAGCGGCTGCAGCGGCAGCGCATTCAGCCGGTAGTGCCGGTAGCTTCGGTAGTCCCAGCTATAGATATTCGCCATACAGCCTAGCGGGCAGTAGATGGCAATTGTAGCGACCTCTACTGAGAGTTTAGTCAGTTAGTCTAGATAAAATTGTATTCGTAACTTACTATATCTACTATATATCCTATACGATGAACTTAATCACATATGTATCGTTTGTAAAGTTAATTTTTAGTGCCTACTGCTTATGTATTTATTGCCTTTAAACTAAGTATAATTTATTATAGTCTTAATTTAGCTTAGAAACTGTTCCAAAAAACATATTACCAAAAAAAAAAATCGAGAGACCGATTCGAGTAGAAGAAGAAGATTTTAGAATATATACTGCTGTTGCTGTTAAACAAAAAACTATAGCTAATCTGTGTTTTTACTTCATGCCATTTGTTACTAATTCTTTAATCTTGTTGACTAATTTTAAGACACATTTCATTTTTATTTCTTAACGGTTTTTTTATTATTTTTTTGTTAATTACTAACAACACTTTGTGTTTGGCTACTAACTTATTTTGCATACTAATTCTAAGAACGTAAATTTTTTAAAGATTTAGCTTGAAAAAGATTAAAAACTTTTATGCAATCTTTTGAGTTAGGGTTCGTTGAGAGGTAGTATAAACTATACAAATTTGTTAATTTTTCATATTCATAAATAACACCAGTATTTATTTTTTAATTTTTTGTATACTGCATATATTTTTATACACATTATCTTCATAATTTTTATTTTCTTATAATTTTACTTTTTAAAAAGTTTTTGGAAAATTATAAGAATATTAAAAATTGTATTTTACTTATTTTTTTAAAACATTCTTTTAAGTTTCATTTAATGATAAACTTGTTTGAATTTCCTAACACATTCCGTTGGCTTTTTAGTAAATAAAATTATAACGATTTGATCGTGCTTAAAGTTATTTTTTAAAAATAAAAGTTTGTTAAGAACCCTTAAAATTTCCTAAAACAATCCAACTGATTAAGGTTTCAAACTAAAATGAAAATTCTTATGAATTCGATCATACAAAATTTTTTATATTTTTTTTATCGAATTCATTTGCATTTTCTTATCAATCGTAATAGAAAACTATGAACGCACTTAGCTATAAAAAAGCTAGCTAGCTGCCTTCGTTGTTTTATCAACTACACTCAATTTATTTTTTACTAATTTACATTTTTTATTTTTAAACCAAAGCAAAAAAAAAAACAAAGCTCACTCCAAAAAAAAAAAGAAAAGATACAGCGTTATACAACATTCTGGCACACATTCTGGACTTGGGAAACAACTTGCACTCACTCACACACACACGCACACACAAATATATTTCACACTTGCCTAACACACATTTTCACAATTTTATATATTAAGCGAATTGAAAAATATTTAACTACAAAAACATAAATGGCACATGGCTTATATATAATATTAATTTATTTTATATCTTTGTTGTTTTATATTTTTATTTTATTACATATTTTATGTTTGTTTTATTGCTTGAAATAAATCTTTAATATATTTATGCACATAATATTGTTTTGAAACTTTATGCAACATTTTTCCATTACAAATCATCTATGTATATAAAAACACAAAAAAATAAGGCTTAGATTATGTGTAAGATATTTTTAAAAATCAAATATATTGGCAAAATTCTTTTAAACAAAATTGTCGTCATTGGGATATGAATGCTTGCTTGCTCTGATTTTCAGTTTATGTTAAGTTTAAGATTAATATTTATTTTATATTATTTTGTAACATTTAATTTACATTTTAGGAATGACATAAGAATTGGCGGAGTTTACTCGCACACTAATTAAGCCAAATTTAAATCACTTTGAGTAGTTTTTGGCTTTAAAGATTTCGTTAGCAGAATACAGCTGCTATTGGTCATCTGTGCACATTATCCGTTTACAGTCGCCAAGAAGTGCAGTGAAGCGTTCATCTCTCTATACGTAGCCGCTCACCTCGCATGTGTGTGTTTGTTTTTCAAACCGTTGGCTGGTCATGTCAAGCAGCTGTCCCAGGCGCACGTCGTCGCTGTCCTCGATCTGCGACACTGACTATGCCCCCTTCCAAGTTTCTCCCGGCCCCTCTTAAAGCTGGCGACGTTTATTGACGTCGAGATACCACATTATGAACATTAATACAACACTCGTTTATGTCGCTTACTTACAAGCCGCAACGGCTGCTGCTCCTTGGCCAACTCACAACATAGACTCACAGACACAGAGCCCCAAGTCCAGCCTCAAACTCAGTTTCAGCCTCAGCTAGAAAAGCCACAGCAATGAAAATAATTTTCCAATTTCCAAAACGCTGTGTGTGTCGATAGCTCGATTCGGGTTTCGAGTTTGGGTCATGGGTTTTTGGGCTGGAACTTTGTGGGTCTATTGTGAGGGGGCGTCGAGAGTTCGTGTTGCCAGAGCTACGACTGCAACTTCGACTCCAAACTCTTGAGTCTTGCTTGTGTGCAGCGCAATTGCATTTGAATTGGCTGCATGAGTCCATAAACTGCAGCCGATCAATCGCAATATATAGCGTCTCGCAGTTAGTACTCCTCTCTTCACTTCCCACTTCACCAATCTGCCTACCTTGTGATAGACACGATCGCGGTAGTAAAATACCGGGTATAGACTTAGTAGATCTTCTGCCTGCCTGACTGCCTGCCTTTTGGTTACCCAGGCGGCGGCACGTTGACGACATGTCTGCGCAATGCCGCGCTGGTGCATCTTCCAATCTGGTTGTGGCCTCGTCTGCCTCTGCATGGCCCCCTCTTTTAACCACTCTACACACTACTGCCTGATTGCTGTCGTTTGCTGCAGTTGTTAAGAGTTGTAGCTTTCATGTCTTGGCCACACTTTTTGACCAACATTTTGTGTTAGTTTTTAGCTTTGGCTTTGCCATCGACTCAGCTTCAGCCTTCTGCATCTGACTCTCAGTCAACCTTTGTGTTGTTGCTTGTGATTTTTTTCTTCTGCTGATGCCCAAATCGTTTTGTGGGTGCTCATTGATCGTCTGCGCTACTTTCGGAAAATTGCCACAGACGTGCCTTTTGTGCCTTGTAATTAACAGTTTCGAACAGACCTCTTGATTAGAATCATTTTTGGGCGCGTTTTTTTTTACTTCTTCTAGTTTCCTCGATAGTATTAGATATGATGTTGCCAACTTTGAAATGTGCAATCAGTTAAACTCTGACACAAGATTCAGCTTAGATCAAACGGATCACAATATCATGAAATTTTATGCGGCAAATGCAAGGAAACTTTAACTTTTATACTCAATAATTTCAATGACATATAGCAAGAAATAATATTCTACACCTACAACTTTAAATCGATTGTGTTTAGAGAAAATGCACTACAAATATTTCTTAAATCAAATATTTGTTCCTTTCTTTTGACCCAATTCAATTCGTACACAATCTTTTCCTAAGTCACCTCGATGGTTGTCACCCAACAAGTACCTGTAATTTCCGTATTGAATTTCTCGTACAACTCTTAAATATGCCGCTCGATTATAAATTCATAGTTGACCTCACATGACCTCCCTGAAGCCTAAGGCCTAAACTGAATTGTTTTCCTATCCTAATGCTTATTAAAACTAAATAAAGTTATAACTGTTTGCCGAGGCAGACACGAAACCGAACAACAGCAACGTACTAGTTGCTGTCCATAAAAACTATATAATAAAATATAATGCAGCAATTCATAATTTTTGGTTAAACAGCTTAACCTTTTTACTATGGTCAGAGAGTCATCGATGGGGGCGGGGGCGTGGAGTCTGTGCCACGTTCTTGTGTGACCAAAAAAAAAAATATAATGTGCTCCTTTTTCGATATGCATGTTGCTGTTGTTTTTGTTGTTGTTATTGGCAGCACAATTCGGTTACATAGTTACATCAACTACTTTACGGTCATTATGCATTTAAAACACGCGGTCACGATCTCCGCGCTGAGTTAGTAACTGCGCAAAAGGAGCCAGCCAGCCTAAAACAACAACAGCAACAAAACAAAATCGAAGCCAGCCCGAAAACAGTTAAAAAGCCAAAAAGAAAAAAAACAACCAAAATCAAAGCCAAGCTATAGTTATAGCCAGGTCGCAAACGCCCGAGAAAGCTGCAGTGCTCTACTCGCACAGCCTCGCGGCTTCAAGCTGCATTTCTTTTGCCCAAATCGACAAACAGGAATTTCTTTCACTCGTTCGTCGTTCGCTGTCTTTGCCGTCGACGTTGTCTGCATTTCAATGAAAATAAAATTTTGGCCTGGCTTATTGATTCGAATTGTGGCACAATTTTGTTTGTTTGTTGCCTTTTTCTCCTGTCCCATGTCCTCTCGAGTCGTTTTCGTATTTTCTGGACATGGGCTATGGGCACTGTGGAGCTTGATACTCCGGACCATCAAAGCTAATAGCCAAAGTCAATTGACAATTATGACCATGGCCAAGTGAAGTGATTCGCTCAGCTTTTCATTTCAACTGACCAGATCTAATTTGTGACTTCACGATTATAGCCAGATTGTTGTTGGTTGTTTATGAAATGAAATGGTTAATAATGGCTAATTGAATTTCTGTTGCCTTTGGCGACAAATCATTTATCTTGATTGACGCGCATTTGTGTGGTGGAGGGCAGATTCTATAAACTTCCAAGTAAACGATTCTTTTTTGGGTTGTTTATTTTGTTGGTCAGCTAAAATGCAGTTTGAAGGTATGTGATGTATAATATCTCTTCCTTGTTAGGCCGTTTACATAAGCTGATCGATCACCAGCAATTAAAGTTAACAGCATTTAAAATTGTGTACATTTTAAAACATTTATTTATTTAGATTTGCGGCATATTTGAAATTGACAATTCACTTAGCAACTGACAGTAAAGTTACACCATTAATGTAAACATTTCACGGGAATTTTTTATATGGCGTTTTTGTTGCACTTTGTTCGCATGTCATCTACTGTCTGTAAAATTAAGCTCTTAAGTAGAAAACTTAGTTTAATATATAAACTTAAATTGGTTTGCATTTTATTTTATGTTAAGTATTGAATAAGTTTTATAAAAAAAAGTTCCATTTGAGTTATAAATAAAAATAAGCATACCATATCATATCGATAGATCTGAGAAAGATATTCCTACAATTAAAGCGAATACAATTTTAGTTAATACATTTTTGTATAATAAATATTATTCATATAAAGAATAGGTTAAACATAAAACGTCATTTTAAAATATGACATTTCGGTTTCGGATTTTATGTTTGCCAAAACTCGTTGGCTTTTGGCCTTAATGAGCTGGTCTAAAATTGCACAAGCCACAGGTTGTATTGGCTGTGAGTTAGTATGAAAGGCGGGTTAACTCTAATGAACCTTTTGTCTATTCATATTGCCTCACTTTACAATGTATTGGCTTTCAATTGACAGTTGGCCACTTGCGGGCAGTTAACAACAGCTTAGCCAATAGAGTTTCAGTCCGAACGTGTAATGAAATTCAAAGCGCGAAGCACTATAAACTGAATACGAGACATTAAAGCGACACATTACGTATCAATGCTGCCATTTGGCAATGCAATCAAATTCGAATTCACACCGCAATCGGATACGTTGAAGACTTTAACGGCCTCTGTCTGTGATTCCGACATGGAGTTGGACACCCAACGATGCCATCAGATTGGCAAAATGGTCAATTCATTAGGCAGACAAGCAGCTGCAGGAAAAATGTTATAAATGCCACTTGTAAATTTTGCGTAATGTGCTAAAAAGCTAACAGCAAGTAGTTTGGTCTTTTTTTTTTGCGTTTCAGCACTGAAAAGCGTAACGTCTCGTGTGTTGACTAATTAAGCAAATAGAAACTTAAATAAATGCTCATATTATATGGCATTTCGGCACGGCATTCTTAACAGCCATTGAAAATGCGCTAAGGTTATGCAAATTTACAAGTGCTGATGTCTAATTTGAATTTCAAATAGGCGAAGCCCAAACAAATACTATGGCCAGTATATTAAGTATATACTTATATATATAAGCTATATATATATTTATATATATTCGAATGGAAATACTTGAGCCGTGTGTTCAGTTTAATGATGATGTTTACAACATTTACACACACTCGAAAAATATTGATAAGCAAACGTTTTTCTGTGGCTAGCAATTAACACTTGACGGCACACGCTGCGTATGCGCAATGTCTTTGAAATTTAACGACTAGTCAGCAACATTAGAGCGAACACTCAAAAAAATAAATAACTAAGAAGCATTTGATATACGAAATGCACTTCAAAAGGTAGAGTTACATTTGATTTTAAACTTACAACTAAAGCTTAACAAGAAAATGTAATTATTACAAACTTTTATCACAAAAGAAACTGAAAAACCGTATGCTAATACTTCTGTATAGAGTATTAATTATAGTTTCATAATCCTGATGATAATAATTTTACTGGTAAAATTCTGAGCTATAATAGGGAAAAACAAAACCGATTTTCAGGCTCGTTTTATTTTCATAGTGTAGCAGCCTTCACTTTCCAACCCCTGCTTTTGGCTTTTGTGTTAGAGGGCGTTACCGCTTAGTTTAATTTTCGGAAATTTAATTAAAGAGCCTGTCTTGGTGCTGTCTGTTCATATACTATGTTCAGACATACTCAAGTCCGAGTCCGGAGCTCGCAATTGGGCATAAATCATGCGAGTGACGCAATTCCGCAGCAATTCCGTCATGTGCTATTATATTTTTCTAGCTATTGTTTTTGTTGTTGTAACTGTTGTGTGTGGGCGTGTCCCATATTTATGTTAAGTTACATTTGACGTGAGCACTGGAAGCCCATTCGCTGGATACGTATCTCTAGTGTAAAGTAAAAAGTATGTCAGCACCAGGTGAACTGCAAAACTACACAGAAAAACTCATTTCCATCAGTATGGAGTGTTAGTTTGAGAGCCTTGGATTAAACATTTGTATTTGCTTGTAATATTTATAGATGCCTGCGGTCTGTCGGATGTGACACACATTGAATCCCTGCAAGAGAAATCCCAGTGTGCCCTCGAGGAATATTGTCGAACACAGTATCCCAATCAGCCCACGAGATTTGGTAAATTACTGCTGAGATTGCCATCCTTGCGCACAGTTTCCTCACAAGTAAGTAAAAGCAACTTTATGATTTTAATAAAACCAAACTATTTCTTCATACTCCCGTGGGTTAATTAACTAAATTAAATGTATTTAAATATTTATTTAGTTCTGTAATATATAACTTATTTAACTAATTTACATCAATAATATATTTTTGATCACAAATTATCTACTGAGAAACAATAAAAAATATTTTATACTCCCAATTTAACTCCTACAACTTTTAAAAATTTTCGCAATGATTTGATGTTAAATTTATTCTTTATTTCTGTGTTCCAGGTCATTGAGCAATTGTTTTTTGTGCGTCTAGTCGGAAAAACGCCCATCGAAACGTTGATACGCGACATGTTGCTGAGCGGCAACAGTTTCTCTTGGCCCTATCTGCCTTCGATGTGACACACAATGTGGCGCCAATTGACAACAACTTGATCATCAGCCGCAGCTGTGGCGGCCGCTGTGGCAGCCAATCATAGCAACACTACGCTCAACATCAATCCCTGCAACAACATCACTGGCAACAGCAACATCGGCGGCAGTGGGGCAAGCATTGCTGTTGCTGGTAATCACAGCTACGATCACAGCAATGTTGCTGCCATGCATGCAACATATGGCGGCGGGGGCGGTGGGCTCAGCAACTGCGGCAACAGTCTCAACAGCGTTTGCAATCAGCAGCAAATCAGCAACTACAGCAACAACATCAGCTGGAGCAGCAACAGCACTAACAACAATAACATGAACGCCAGTGGTTTTCTTGGCGCCGGCTGCAGCAGCAATGGCAGCAGTAACGATTATACGGCTGCGGCTGCTGCTGCTGCATATGTGACACCATCAACCGCAGCAGCAGCAGCGGCAGCAATGGCAACAACAACAACAATGCCATCGTCAGTGAACACAACAACAATGCTGTCTAATTACTGCGATGCAGCGACTATGATGATGGCCGCTGCCGCTGTCAATGCAAATCAGTGCCTGCAACAACACCACCAACGATTGCTGCTGGCCAGCAGCAGCAGCAGCACAGGCAGCAGCAATCATGACCAACTGGCCACGGCAGCGAACATGGCCTCCGCCTCGTCGTCCTCAGCGGGGTCGCTGTCATCGGCATCGTCCACACCGACAGCAACGACAACCCAACCACAACAGCAACAACAACAACAACTGTCACTGCAGCAACAGTCGCTGCCATCGCCGCCAAATTTAATCGATATCAGCGAAGTTCCTCTCATTGTCGATGTCAAGTAGTGTAATTATTTATGCATATTGAAAAAAACAAACAAAAAACGAAAGAAAACAAAAATGTCTAATGAAAAATGTAAAAACAAAAAAAAAATCACAACAAAAAAAAAACAGAATCGTGTAGCTTAATTGTTTTAAAATCTCCTTTAGTTGTTGTAGCTTGTACATAAACAAATTTAAACTTTCTCCCAAAGGCGCCCGCAACTGACAACCAAATGAGGTTTCGTATTTTGTAGATACCAAGCTTCTCCCTGGTTTCAAGTTGTCCATTTATACTATTAGGAAAAACTTCGAAGCGCTTAACGTTTAACGTTTTTGGCTGGGCGTCATTCATTTCTACTATATGTATGTACAATATTTAAAGGCACTGAGTTCTACTTAATTTTTAAAGCAAGAAAACTAAATTAAAGTAAAAAATCTTTATATACCCCATCACAAAATAAAACGAAAAGAAAATCCATAAAAAGACAATGTAAATGTATGTTAGGCAAAATATTTATGTATTTCTTGTAGCATATACATTTATATATATATACTAGATACCTAACTACTATTATATATAGTTCTATGCGATCTAAAGTGTACTTTACTCTAATCTCCCAGTGGTTTGCAGAATTATACCAAAAATATATTTTTACTTTATGTGTGGCAATTATATTTTGTGTGTGCTTTAGCAATTTTTTACTTTATTTTACTTTAAGTAAAATGTAAAAATATTAAAAAAAGAAAAGTAAATATCAAAATAAATTCTCAACTGCTCCAAGCCACATCTTAAAGATGTGGAAAGAAAACAAAATTTTTTTTTTAATATTTTTTTTATATGCAAAATTTAGCAAATTTTTTATTTTAAATACAAAAATCAAAATGCGGGCAAAACCAATTCAGTGCAAGTTTTCAGTTTTTAAACGATCTTTTAGACTAAGCATTATTTTATTTATATGTATAAATATAAACGTTTTATATATTTTATAATAATAAAAATTGCGTTTTTAAAGAAACTTTTCTTGGTTTTTATTTTTAAACTTTTTAATGTAGGCTTATTTTCAGTTCTTTATGCTAGTTTTAAAGGTAAGCATTATTATATTGATTTAATTTTCTTTTCCGCTGCCAAAGTTTGTAAATAAAATTGTGTTAAACACTTTAAAGGAATATATAGAGAATCAATAATTGAATAACCGAAAACATGTTTCATAATTTTCGAGACAGAATTTCCGTGTTACTGATAAGAAAAACGTGTATAAATATGATTAAACTATACGGTAATTAAATAAATTAAGTAACTTATTGAAAGGCATCACATGATCGCTTGTAAATACATTTCTGAGGTGTGAAATTTGTAAAATAATTGATTATAAATGTCAACCGAATGGTAAACACATGAGAATACATCATCGTCAAGCTGGGCAAGTACATCCATAAGTACAGTACATATTTATATATACATATATAAAATTATTAACCTTATCAAAGTTGATAGTCGCTATAAAGATTGAGTGTATAAGTGAGTGTATATACCAAGTGTGTATTGTATGTGTGAATAAATAATAAAACTCATAAAAAAACCAACAGCGAAATATAAAATTCCCGCATTATAAAAGAAAAACTGTTGATTGCTGTAATCAAAAAATATTTATAAATGTATATTTAAGTATTAATTAGTATACAAAAAATAAAACGTAAAGAAAACTGTTTGTTTTTTGATAATTTCAATATGGAAATCAAGTGTCAGTTAAATTAATTTTATTTAATAATAAATACCAAGAAATATATAAGTATGCAAAATGTTTTCCATTCACAATTTTCTATCTTCCAAAGCAAATCTATCTTTCTCTTACACTCGCCCACTCATATCATAATTTGGTTATGTTGTGAAAAATAAATGCCCAAATCATGCTGTGCAATTGTGGCGCGACCTCTGTGTGCAAATGACCCACGGCATGGGCCGGCATGTGGCAATTACCCCGAACTGCTCCAAAATTGCCAATAATGAGACATGCAGCTCGCGCGCTTAGCCTCTGTAATGGATTGCCATGGATTGGTATCAATTGCAGGTCAATTCCTCAACGCCACGAAAATTTCACGCGCCGACAAGATAATCGTCGCACATAATGCCGGGATTCCCTAGTTTGCTTCAAGCAAGACCCAGTCAAAGGATCGTGCAACGCAGACAGCATGTTGCCACAGCCCATGAACAAATTGTGGCTGTCTTGTGGCCCGTCGCTGCCGTTGTTGCTGTCGCAATTGAAGTTACTGTTGATGTTGCTGTTACTGTTGCCGTTGGAGTTGCGGATGCTGAATGACAAATTAGATATCGAAAACAACAATTTGATCGACAGGCGATCGCCACCGAAACGAGACGAAAAGTACAGAAAAGCAAAAAGAAAGAACAGTTTAATACTTCACAACGAACATAAAATACCCTTGACTGGTGCACATTAAGATTTAAAATTATTCATTGATAAAGTTTGGCAGATTTTTAACTTTTTTTTTAAATTTTGTGTTCGTTTTTTAACCAAGAACTTAGCTAAAAAACAATATTTCACATGACATCTGTGTGATATAGTGGATCAGTCTAGATATATGGTAAAAGTCTTATGCAGTATTCATTAAAATTATTTTTACCAAGTTTTTCAGGCTGATTTGAGATCTGATACATTTCCATACACAAATATAATACCCTCTGCAAGGGTACATAAGAAATAAAGATTGCTCGGTTCGGTTGCGAACCGTGAGCTAAAATTGGCCAACGAAAATAAGGAAGGCATTTTTTGCGGTTTGGGCCAAGCGTATCCAAAGGAGTTGATGAAGGTGTTGATTTGATTACTTTTATGTAAGCGAGCAAGCTCGAAAGTCAGAGCCAGAGCTGGAGTCCACAGATCTTTGGTTTTGCAGTCGAACATATTTCTCTCCAAATCGTGATCGGGCCAATTTTGGGATGGATCGATTGCGAGTTGCAGTTGTCTTCAATTGTGCCGCCTGCTTTAGTCGCTGTGTTGAAGAGGGGAAAATTCTCTGTGCATGCCCCGCGGGCAATATCTAAATGTGAAAAATGATTTGACTTTAATGGCCGCCACTGAGTGATCATCTCTGATCATCTGATCAGCGGCTGATGATGATCAACGAAAGCCTTGGACTCTTGGCTGCCCTGACTGGCTGTAGTAGGTGTTAAGATTTTGTGACCAATTGGCCTGGTAATCCACAGCGTTGCCACCTTCCATAACGATTGCAACTGCACAACTATTTTGCATGCAAGCCCATCTCTCGCTCTCTCCCTCCCCCTCAGTGCAACAAAGTTGGAGTCTGGCTAGGCAAATGATTGATTCGTTCTGCGGTTGGGAAACGTGGGAATTTGGCTTGAAAATTGAAGGTGTGTGCGCACACTACTTTTCGTACAACAAAATCATTATCTTTACGAGCTGTAAATGAGTTATGGAAAATTAGTCGAATTACGTGTATCCATCGAGCAATATAAAGCCTAGAGTTGACCACGACTGATGCAATAATGTATATGGGGCATATAATGTGGCAATAAAACAACAAAAAATATTAACTATTGTGGTGTTAACTTGCCGCAACTAATTTAGTTTTTAGCGGAGTCTAAATGATAATGTACGTAAGAAATTCTGATTCTTCTGATGCAATGTTCAAAGTAATTTAAAATTTATTAACCTTGAGTAAAGAGTCCTCTCTTTGAATTGAATACAATTGTATAATCATTGAAATATTTTTACTTTGTTTATTTAGACAATATGTAGCCTTTCATTCATTTGCAAAAGTCTCTCAAAATCCTTATCAAATTGAATTCATGCAACAACAGAAAGCATCCCAGACAATAGCAAGATATATGCTAAGCCTCAGCATAACTACTGTGTGGTTGCTTGCAACACCAAGCAACATACTGCAACACTTATTCTTACACACATACACACACACACAGATTTGTTCGCACAAAGCCGTCACAAAGACCCAAAGATATTAGTGGGCATTTTTCAATCCTTTGACGATGGTCAAAATAAAATATTATTTCGCGCGTTAATACACAAAAAATATGCGACTTGTTGGGTGGCTGCCCCAGCTAGGCGGGTGGGCATCCATGAACTGGTACCCCAACACCCCGTTGCCCCCACCACGATCCCCTAACCCCTAGCTTAGGTGTTGTTTGGCTGAGAAGTTATGATGCGGAGCTTGTGTGCGTCTCGCTTGCCACATCTGGCAATTGCGACGTGAATTTGTGACTCGTTAAGAGCGCGTGGCACTGGACGGGGGCAAGGATCGGGGCCAAGTAAAAGTGTACAATGGGTAAGCGATTATCATTTTCTAGCTGAACCCATTGAAAATGGGTAAAAAGGGTATAATGGTTTTGTGCAAAAGTATGTAACAGGCAGAACGAAGCATCTCCGACCCCATAAAGTATATATATTCTTGATCAGCATAAACAGCCGAGTCGATATAGCCATGTCCGTCTGTCCGTCCGTCCGTCCGTATGTATGAACGCGTCGATTTCAGAGACTATAAGAGCTAGCTCCAGATTTGGTACATGTACTCGCCTAATCTCTAGGCAGTACAAGTTTGTTTTAAATTTTCGATAACTCTTCCCGTTTCCGATATACACATGTGATCGATAACAACAAAGATTAGACTAAATAATGACAATCTGTTTAATTTTATTGAAATCAGTTGACAAACACTGGAGATATGGAGTAATGAAATTAAGAAAGTATGCACTATACGCGTATACATACACACACTCACACATACTTGCAACCACTGACTGTATGCGTAAATTATAGGGTTAAAGGTATAGTCTAGTCGGGATTTCTCGACTAGAGCCTTCTTACTTGTTTTAACTTAACTCATTTATTTTCCAAATTAAAATATTCGTTGTCCATTTAAGGTAAAGGAAACTCTTTTAGGTATTTATTTGAACTTTTTGCCCTCATATATGGGGTTTTGTGCCACAGTGCTTTGCTGCCAGCAAGGTATACTACGAGCACCATGGGTGGGCCATACGCTTGCTCCTCTAGCTGGAGAGGCAAAGATACAAAACACTTTTGACAATTTGTACTTGTTGCAGCGGCTGCTGCGCGTTATAAATTATCAAATAGAAAATAGCATTCAATTTGATATTTTGGCATGCGGTGTGAAATATGTGTAATTGGAAAACAAATTCCCATTGCCTAATTTATGACTTATGAAAATTGCTGAGATATTTATTGTGACCCCCATCCCCCCACCACAACAATACAGCCCTTTCCTCCCACTCATATTGGCCTGTTTGTATTGCTTGGTTGTGCTAATTAAATTATGATATTTCGTCTGGAACCAAAAGGCAAACATCATGAGATGTTCAACCCACTTCCACCCCCTTAATGCTTAATCAGCATGCCCCTTTTCTTAGTGAGTCATAAAAAGGACCACATGTCCGAATCGTTGTTGGGTATTCAATTTCATGCACTTACAATAGATTTTATGTAAATTCTCTCGTAATGTGACAAAAAAGGGAAACACACACATTTCAATGACAGTTAGACAAAACATACGCATTGCTCAGCAAACGGTGTTAAGGAGGGGGTAGACCGGGGCGGAGAAACATATACAAAAGGCGCTGACGTGCCTAATGAAATTGGACACCATGCGTTGTCCACTTCGCCCCTTTGAGCCCCGTTTCCTTCTTCTCTACTCATTTGAGCCAAATATATTAATATATCGTGCGCATGTCGAACAAGGAGCAAACGAAAGAGAAAGAGGGAGAGACGAATAAAGAGTAAGAGATAGCATGCCGAAAATTATGCAAATCACAGACACAGAATCGTTGCCTGAAATCGGCTGCATATGCAAAATGTTTAACCCTTAATTGGCCCATACGGCCCCCGGGGGCGACATTCTGTGGCTCACCTATCGCTGACATTGATAGCCATCGCCCAAGCGACCAAAGAGCCAGCGACAGATTTCAGATACTCCAACCACTTCTTTCCGCACTGTGAAACTTTTTCAATTACACAATCGCTAACTGGAGCTGGCTGGGATATATGTTTATATGTGTGGGCATGTGTGTCTGACTCTATCTCTAATCCCCCAACCCCAACTCACCTCTCTTTCTATCCTTTTGCCTGGTGGCGTGAATTATCTGTGCAAACAGCCAGTGACAGGCGTTGAATTGCCACAGATATCTCTCTCTCTCCTTTTCTCCCTTGTTATATTTCTGGCGTTGGCTTGGACTTGGATTGAGAGCCGGGCATGTCCAGTGGCAGTTGCTCGCATAATATGTTAATCAGCGCTCTCTGACATGTCACAGAAACAACATTTGTCAGCTCCTGTGAGGACCATATAAATTGCGGGTGGTTTGACAATTTCGAAATATTTAAAAAAAATCGTTATGTGTGGCATTCAGTGTTTGTGATTTAAGCATGATAAATCTAGGGTTTAATTTGAAATGGCCAATTCGCAGAGCTCGGAGAGAGCACTTAAAAAAATATTTAAAATATAATAAAAATATATATATTGTAAATAAAAAGTTCACTTCAATTTTTTGATAATATTAATTTACTTAAAAAACAACATCAAAGCATTTTGAGGACATGACTTATAGTGTGAATTGTAAATACTTATAAAAAGTCAATGAGGCAACTGTTTAACCGATGCTGTTAATGAAACTATCGATCGATAACAAGTAAGAAGGCTCTAGTCGAGAAATCCCGACTAGACTATACCCTGAACACTATACTTTACTTTTAAATTGTTAACTTCCATGCTCGATATCTCCGGTGTTTCTCAACCGATTTCACAGATTGTCAATATTTCGTCTAATGTTTCAAGCTGCATCACAAAGTTTTCCAAATTCAAGATTTTGTTGTTATCGATCAAATTTGTATATCGGACACGGAAAGAGTTTTCGAAAATCTGGTGTCTCTAGCTCTTATAGTCTCTGTGATCGACGCGTTCATACATAAGGACGGACGGACATTGCTACATCAACTCCACTGTTGATGCTGATCAAGAATAAATATACTTTATGGGGTCGGAGAAGCTTCCTTCTGCCTGTTACATACTTTTGCACAAAACCATTGTAACCTTTTTACCCATTTTCAATGTGTTCAGAGCATAAAAAAAACCCTTTGTAACAAAGTGTACAATAACTCAACAATTATCGGCTCATTTATATCATCAATAACATCATATATATTCGCGTCAGTCATTATTATATAGAATAAAGATTCGTATACTCAAATGTTCCATTCTCATCTCCATACAACAACTCTGAGATTCCTGTGCAATAATAATACCATAATATTTATATGCAATCTGTCCAGTTACAGTTACATTGAATACATTTTTGCATGCTCATAATTTATGATACCTTCTCTCTGCTCCCTTTATTAACGGACTCACACACAAGCACACACAACAATAAACGGAAGAGTTTGGTAAGGAGTGTTTTTTGTGCAATAAATTGGCATTTAAATTAATACAATTTGAATTATGTGATTGGGGCGCTGTAACGCCCATGTGGCAGCCCCCACAGCGTTAATTTTCAATCAAAATCGCACATCCGCGAAATTATCATGAACTCAGCACAACAAAGCTGGTTACTGTGTGTGTTTGTGTGTGTGCCCTGAGAGATTATCAAATTGATTCCAATTAACACTTGCCACTGCATCAAAAGCGCTGCAGCTTTGCTCGAGGTATGCAAACCTTATAAATATTTCACGTTTTTACGGTTAATACTGCCACAACAAGATTGAACTACGTTTAGTACCTTGCCACCTTCACTCTTCCACTCTCCATCTCTCTCTCGCTCTCTTGTAGAAATCAAGTTTATGGCGGCATTTCTTTTTTTCCCTTTGGCTGTCTTATTTTTTTGCACCAATTTTCAACCAATGCCCCGAAAGACGCACATAAGTTAAGTGCACTTTGTCGTTATTCGTAATTCGAATTGACAAACGTTTCTTCGGTGGGAGCTATGACCAACTCTCCCCACAACCCCCTCCACCCATCGAACACATCTGCTCTCGAGCAGCTCCAACAGTTGCAACGGTTCCTTACCAGCAATCCTCTTGGTGCAAGCAACTCGTGCGAAATGATAAATATTCCATAATTTCGCTTGGCATTCAATTTCGATTTGTGTGACACATAAATTACGAATTAACGCTTTAAGCTCAACGCCACAACCAGTTGCGTTTCACGGGGGGAGAGGTGGAGGGCACTGTAGTCGCCCTGGGGCCCAGTGGGTCACGGGTGGGCAAGCAACAACAACATCAACAGCAGGAACGCATTGTGCGGCATTTTTTCGATCAATTTGGTAGTTGGGCATACGGCGGTCTTATAAATCACCCTCACTGTCCTCTCCGCTACTTCTTCTATGGAAACTGCATAGGAGTTGAGGTGGAAAGCACGCTTCGGATTTTTCTATAGCTGATTGTCGAATTTATTTATAATCTGCAAGATTTCCGGATTAAAAAAAACTTTTTCAATTTATCAATAAATAAAGTAAAGTAGTTGAAAGAAGATTCATAATAATAAATAAACCAAAAGTTCATCAAGCTTTCAGATATAATCTCCGAATTATTTTAGTAAATTACGACTAGACCCTTCTTATCTCTTTTTTTATGAATCAACAAACCTAATTAACTTGAAAATTTAGCGACAAGTTGAAAGTCCACGCACAAAAGACAGCAGCTAAGTTAGAACAAAGTAATTTCCTAAGTTGAAGATTTCCTACCCGCTTGCCATAAAACTTCCGCAGAGTATACAAAAATTGAAGAGTGCGAGGAAATTGTGCTAAAAAGAAGTTCAAAAGTGGCATTAAGGCTGCCAGCAATGAGGCATACGAAAAAGTTAAAGATACGCACAAAAGATGATTAATAATCTGAAAGACACACACACACACACTTACAAGCGAAGAAATTGAGAGAAAAGCGCGCGGAAAATCTGCACTTTCCGCTTTGGACCTGTGGCAAGACGAATGTCTTAGCTGCGTGGTCGCTTTCACAGCTAATTTAAGTTGGCAGCACCAACATCGGATGCAGCTCCTGACTTCCCCTCGACTTCTGGCCACACACCCATAGAAAATGCTGATTTTGTCAACTGTTTGCAACTGATAAAATTATTAGCTTCTCTTTGTTTCACCCAACAAACCACTCCAACTGGAATTGCTCTGTCGCATTTTTTGTATTAAAATGCAAATTTTTGGTTAATTTTGTTGTTTCTCTCATAATCAGCGGCCAAACAGGGCCCATCTCCCTCTCTCACTAAAAATAATAAAACAAAAAAAAAAACCACCCATAGCTCATTCATTTACCAGGACTCAGGGCACATCCTGTCTAGCGGTTGCACTTGGCTGATGATGAATAACCTTGGCGTATGTTTCACGCGTGTCCTTCCCCCTTCGAGGGTTTTAAGATTCACGTTTTAGCTTCTGGTGTTGAATAACCTTAGGCCACATTTTTAATTTCCAACTTGTAATTGGAGCGGATGATTATTTTTCTTAGTTTTTTAATTAAAAAAAAAATAAAATAAAAAATAAAAAACACTGAAACATTGTTGTAGTAATAAGGTTCGTTTTGAAAATTCAGCCACACTTAACCAAACGAGCAAAAAATATTATAACAGCTTCAAAACAGCTGTAAATATTCGGTGCATAATGCTCGTTTCAATATTGATGCTCAAGTGATATAAAACATCAATTGCTTCCGATATGTATCTGTAAAGCCATGAAGTTGACTGTGTTGCTCCAATTTGGGTGTCTAAACACATACAAGAGCCAAAGCTTCATAACTTATATGTCTGGCTTAGTTTATCTGGGATCTGAGGCAGCCACTTGAAAAACGCGACATTGTATGAACCTAGTCTCACATAAAAGACATAAACAATTAAACTCATTTGACGATTAATTACGCGCCGCTTCTAAATCGCGTGCCGACGCCAGGCAGCTACAGCGTCAGCAAAATGTGTGCTATCAAAACAACCAGAAACACAGCAACAATAACAACAATAACAACAACAACAATTGAAGCTGTGGCAGCTAAAGTACAAATTCATTTGCTGCTAAAGACACTGGGAGGCGATCGGAACTTGCATGTCGTGTCATAATCTTGATGAATGCATAATTGCATGCCCCGACATGCGGCACAGACGCCCGCCAATGGACAGCCCCTCGTGGCAACACCCCGCGTCTGCAATTTGCGGTTACGTGTTTCCCATCTAATGGTCTTAAATGTCAACCAGCATTAATGAACCCAATGAGAAAAGGGGTTTTTTTTCCTACCCAGCTCTTCTATTTTCAAAATATTTTCATATACCTTAATAGAGAACATTCTCCAAAACATTTTCCAAGTTTTCTCTATGCACATAAGTAATTAATGAATAATTACGAGGAGCACCCAATCCGCTTGAGAAATTCATTCAATAAACTTGAGCAACCATCATCAATGTTTATACATTCACACTGAGACACATACAAAGATGACCTAAATTATTTAATTTATTTTTATTTATTTTTAATTTTTTGATTTGTTGCAATATTGTGCTTTCTCTGTCACTCTCTCTCTCTCTCTCTTTCTCTTTCTCTCATCAAAAGATCGATACGGTCATGTTAAAGGGGTCTCGTGTTGTTTGTGTAACTATTTATTCTAATTTGACCCGCTTATTTGCCACTCGAGTTACATTCTCACATTTGGGGTCGTTTGTTGTTCCGAATTGGAATACACTGCATAGTAAGAACTTTGAGAGATATGAGGGGCCGCTCGTTTACCCCGTTTTTAATTGCTTTAACAATGTCGCTCGATGCTTAAATGATGAATCACTTTTTCATTAAAATTTGACTCTGAGTGTGACCCTCATGTTGTGGCTGTTGACTTCTATGCCGCTAATGTGAGTAAATAAATATTTGTAAATGTTTCTTTCATATTTAAAAGTAAGATAATGCATTATTATGTATGAGATTTGGCATATTGGGTTTCAAACTTAACTTACTTAGTAACATGTACTCGAGATTGTCCATTTTAACAAACAATTTCAATGGAATCTCCAGTTGTTCTTTGGACTGCACTGAGTTTTCTCAAATAAACTTTCATCGAATCGACTACAAATTGTCCAACTCTCGAGTACGAATTCGAGTTCAAGTCCACGTTGCATTTAAAGTCAAATATGCCAACTATTTGGTGGCTATCAATTTACAGACAAAAGCAAAGCGTGAAGCAGCCAAAATGAAACTGATACCAAGTGAATGGTATTGAGTCAAGAAGGATATATATGGAAGGTGGCAAAGTAGACAAAAGTCGAAAAGGAACAAGCGCAACATGAATGAACCTTTTAACATACTTGTAGTTACTAATTCCAAGCGACAGGCGACATACTACAAATACACAAAAGAACAAAACGACAAAACAAAACGAATTTTTCATTTGTTTTCATTGTTGGTCATTTATAAAGAGAGCGAAGATGTTTTGTGGAAGGGGGGTTAGCGAACGGACAAGGGGTACTCGAACAAAGTTGTATCAACAAAGTCACCAAATCACTGGGCAATGCTTTGGCTACCAAAGCAGCAGCAGCAATATTGGTTGTTGTTCTTCTGGTTGTTGGCCAAACAGATGCTATGCGAAGGTGTTGCCAATGCCATCGAATCCCACATACATATATATATCGGACGGAGGGATATTCAGTTGTTGTTATTGTTGTTTGAGAGAGTTTTTTTGTTAAGGCACACGACCGTTTTTGGCACAAGCGATGCAATAAATTATCAGCTGCACAAGGAGCTGCTAAGATAAGGAAAGAGAGTAAGTGCGAAAGAGCGAGAATAATCACACAGTCAGGGAAAGAAAGAGAGCACACGCACGCAACCAATTGACAACATATAAAAGAGCCAAAAACAAAAGAGGCCAAAAACAAAACTCGCACTCGAACACAGAATGACCAGAAGTATCGGCCAAAAAAAAAAAAAAAAACACAAACGACAAACAAGACAAAATGCAGCCACATAAACACATTGGACAACATGCTGCGACCCTGCGATACGATGAACCTAAATCTCAGCCCAAATCCAAACTCCGCTGCCCCGCTTATCGGGCCAGAAGCCAGTCGGAAGCAGTCGCCGCACAGCAGTTGCAAATGACAACTTTGAGGGCAAAGTCAATGAGCACCTTCCTGCTCCCAGTTGTCGTCTCCTTCTCCGACATGCTGCTGCTGTCGAGGAGACAAAAGGATCCCGGCGCGTTCCATATCAAAACATGAATACAACGACAGCTAACAAAACTCTCAACATGCGTTGAAATGTTGAAATGCTACGAAGAAATATTTCTGCTGCCTAAGGCAATGACTCTGAACATGCAAAAGACTCAAAGTGCACTACATCAATAAAATAAAATACTTAAGAGAGAACAGTTTAAATTGTAAAAACTAATATTTAATACCCTTTCTTATGGACTAAAATGAATAGCTTAAACATGGCTTGATCCCAAAGTTCAGTGCAGCCCGCTTTTAAGTCAAAAGTCGAAACAAAAAATGTTCAAATTATTTAAATTTTATAAATCCTAAGCTGTCCCTACTTGAAATTCCTAGAGTACTAACCAAAAATATCAATCCCATATAAGCATCAATATTATTAATCATTTAAAGACATATTTTTGCAACAAGTGTTGCTTGAAGTATTTAAATAAATATTCATTATTTTAAAGACATTTTAAAATACGCTTAGCTAAATAAAATCTGCAGCTGGCACATAAACCGTTATAGACATCTATAAATTTATTTAATTCTGTAATTTTTGCGATTAAAATAAAAAACTATATAAATAAAATAAGAAGCAAAACTTACATGAGTTTAGGTCTTAGCACCAATATAACTCCAAACAAGTTTGATTCATAAAAAAAAATAATAATATTAACAACAACAAGCGATAGCAGTCTATTAACGCTATCTCACTCTTTCACACACACACACACTCTCTCTGGTCTCTGCATCACTTTTTTGGTGGATGCTGCATGCCTCAATGCTCCGCCTGCTGCTGCTTCATGCTGTGCGCGATTCATGTTTGGTGATTAAAGTAAAGTTCGTAAATTTACAGTTTTCATCAAAGAGGCGACTTTTAGTGGACTGGACTCACCTTTAGCAGTGCAACAACAGCGCAGAGTTCAGGCCGGGTGACTGTGACGTTGACTTTGCACTCGAGTGTTGGACTCTAGCTGTAGCTTCAACTCCACATACACACTGAAATGCACTCTAGACAGCATTCTGCTCACTCCTTTGGCTTTTCTAAACTGATTTCCAGCAATAAGCATTAGTTGAAAATTGCAATTGTTTTTCCTTTTTCTATACCCTGTAATCAGTTCGATCGGGTAGAAGGTGTTTGTACAAGAATAGATACAATACTCATAACGAAAAAATCGATAAACATTGATTATCGTTTTAAAGCAAATTTTTGTATGTAGCTAGCTTTCCAGAAATTTTTTTTTCTTATATTTTTTTCAAATTTACTTAATGTCATCCACGAGAAATGTTTGAGGAAAGATCTCAAAGTGGTTACTTTAAGGCTAAATACAGGTTATCTTCTAGTCATTCAGTGTCTTCCAAAGCACTCTTACTTGTTTTTTAGTTTTTGTTTTCGGTTTAGCTGGCAGCGAAGAAGTGCACTGAGCACCGCGGGGGAGTACCCTAGACCCAAGCCCAGGCCCAGTCTCAGTACTGGAAGTCATAGTCTTAGTCCCAAGCACGACTCCACAACGAGGTCTGGGCAAACAGGCACTGGCACACTGGGCATCATCAACTTCGACAGCGAGCGAGCGCACAGCCCCGAAAGAAATCCAATTGTACTTAACGAATTTTTGAGTAACCCGAAAAGTATCTGCGAAACCGATGGCGATGCCGATGACGATGGCAATGGCTCAGCGGTGCCTCTGGTGGCTTGCTCGTGGCTGGTGGTGACTGGCCAAAAGGTGCGCTGTGCCGTGAATCATATGGACACCATTAAATGGGAAAGGCTATATGGCAATCACCAACACGCGTCAATTGCGCGCTGTGTGAGACCAAGCTACAAAAATTGGAAAACCTTAGAGAAAAATAGGAAAATGAAACTGTGGAAACTGCGAAAGGCAAACGGCAAACGGGCAAAAAACTTTGATTGCAGACTACACTGAAATCTGGCCGCGTTTTTCTCTGGAAATGCGCCCAGATGCGGCAAAGATTTGGACACCAACTTGGAGTGTGAAACTAGGCAAGGAGTATCTGTTTCTTGGTTGTCATTGATGTTGCATTAAATGAAATAGAACTAGAACCGCTAGCTAGCATTAATAACCTAATAACAACATTAAGGCCAAGATCTGTTTGGGACTAAAAACTAATCAGATATCGATAAGTGCACTAAATCCGTTGCTCAAAGTGCTGGTAATAAATGTAATTTGAATTTCTCTCTCTCTTACATACACACAAGCACAGCGCAACAGTTGTTGATGTTGCGCCGGCAACATTACTTAATTGCATTGCCAAGGATATCACTGGGCGATCGTCACGGATTATCAACTTGTAATAGACCCAATGCTCTCCATATTGCAGCGTTAAATTATGCGTTGAAAGGGATCCGCTTGTTTCTTGTTCTTCTTGCTACATTACTGGTTGCTCGTTGCTGTTTGCTTGTTGCTGTTGTTGTGGCTCGTTGGACAGGTGTTGATTGCTCTGGTCAGGCTCTGGTTGCCAATTTATTGCCAGCAGCCGCATCTGTCGGTTCGATTAGAATACGCTTACAGCCTCGAAAACTGACTGCAACACGTTGTTCTTGCTCATGATGCTGTGGCTAGTTGCTGTTTCTTTTCTGATGGTGTACATGCACTTGCTGGGCGATCGTGTTGCAAATTATTGCAACATGTACGTGACTCAAATGACGACAACAGCCACACGCAAATTTCGCCTTGAATTGAGTTGGATGCGCAAATTGATCAAAGCTAAATCAAAAACTTATATTACATTATCGGAAAATATCAGAGTATATTATAATAGCATATCGAGTTTTATTCAACTTATGTGTGTGGAAAGTAGAAAGTTTAATGGGATAAACAAAAGTTGTAATAACATATAGGAAAACTTGAAGTATACGAAGTAAACAAAATAAACAATTTGGCTAAAATTAATTCCACTTTGTTTTATTAAGTTGTTAAGGATTTTAGCTGATTATTTCAATTATATAGACATAAATTCCGGGATCAATTAATGTCTACTTTATTTTGTTAAACTAACAAATTGAACAAAACTTTGCAAATGCAGTTCAATTGCAGCAACATGACTTTATTTTGTAGTTGCAGCTCCTAGTTGTTGTTGTTGGTATTGTTGCTGATTGCTGCTGTTGTTGCTCGCATTTGAAAGACAATCATCGAGTGCTGAGTGCTGCTATCCACAGTTGCTTCGAGTTGAGGCAAAAGCATTGCAATTTGCTTAAAATTTGAGTTCAGCTGCGGGTCAAGCAAACTGCCGGCTACTGAATTTTGGAGAGGGTACTACAAAAATTTCATTTTTTGCTGGGTTTTCGGTATCTTAAGTTGAGCATTAAAAATAGTTTTTGATAAAAATCGCTGAGCAGCAGTTGCAACAGACATTTTTTTTTATTCGAAACAATAACGTGCCAAAAGTTTGCTACTGCATTTTAAATATTTATAATCTCGAGTTTGTCATTGCACGCCCCAAAACCGTCCCTATCTCTACTACTCTCCCCTTACCCTTCAGCGCCAGCTGCCGCTGTTGCTTGAGTTTTATTAGGTTTGTTTTTGGGCGCACGTTTTAGTTGTAGCTGGAAAAATTTGACTTGAACATGAAAAATATCTTGTTTAGATTTTAATTTGTAGATAGACGACAAGTAGACTTAATTATCATTTTTTAACTTTTTAGTATGCCAATGTCGACAAACATACTATATACATAATGCATTGGAGCTACATTGCTGCTCTGAGGGCGGCTCTCTGTCTTCGTCGACAGACTGTTCATTTTGGCCAACTTTCTATGGCGAAATTTCGCCAGTGCCACCGCCGCATAATCATTTCCCAGCAAATCTATGCGCATCTCCCACTCGATGCTATGCAAATGTATCTTGTATCCACCGAATTAAGCGCAAAGCAGCAGCACCACCACCAAGAATGCCACTAAAGAGAAAGAGAGAGAGATACATAGTTGGGAAGCCAGTAGCTAAAGTTTGGAGCTACTCGCTAGGTAAACATATTTTCCATGTCGATGCCATCGATTGCGTTATGCAAAATATATGCAAATGCCATAAATACGAGTACGAAACCCAAATCCAAAAAAAAAAACTCTAGCCCAAAAGATCCAACCAAAAAGTGACGCAGCAAAGGAAAAAAACTGTTTTTCACCAGAAACCGTACATTGTAGTTGTTGCTATTACTGTTGTTGTTGTTGTGGAAGCCGCTTTGATACGTTGCGATGCCAAGATTTGTGAAATTTATCGGCCAAGTGATTGGTTAGGTGTGGGTGTGGGTTATGGGTTTTTTCTCTTTTCTTTTTAGCAGGGAACTGTATTGTGTATTCTTGGAACGGTAGTTAGTGTCTCGTCTTGAATAATCGACGACTTTGACAACATTTGAATATCGTTTGGTTACTCACTTGCATTGTGATTTTTACTTGGCTGGTTTGTTGTTTACAGTTCGCGACGAGAAAATTGAGTTGGTGAAAGAATAAATCTGCACAATCACGATGTTGAACTCATCTGTCAGGCGTTTGTAATTGACCTAAGGCATACCCAAATGCCAGCCAAAGTGGGATGTTAAGGTGCCGTTGGCCATGTTTCCTCGTTGGAGATCATGAAAGTCATGTCAACAATCTGACGACAAAGGTTGAGAATCACCAAAATATAGTCGTATTCATAATAACTGGGTTGGCGATTTTAAAAAACTTTACAGTAAATAAGAAGAAAATACATAGAAGCTTTAGCACCAGTTTAATCGACAATTTCTTATTTTCTTATTTATGCTGTAAGATTTTTGTATATGGTCAGCGCTAGCGAGAGATAGAAAATAAAACCATAAATCTTTAAGCAAATAGCACTCAAAAAGCAATAAGACTATTTCAACGCCATTGTGTGCTAAGTAGATTTGGAAAAGGCGATACAAATTTCACCCAAGAATACCATTTTAGACAATGCTCAACAGAATGCAGAAGATCTGGAAGGCGCAGACGCAGACGCAGACGCATGCAGTTGCAGTTGCAGCCAATACGCATTTCCATGACAATGTCGCAATGACAAAGACAAAGAAACTGAAGGCATGAGGCTGAGGAGGCTGCTGCAGCTTACGAGCTAATCTATGAGGCAAATCACGGGAAAAAAGATGCGCCATATGCTTCCCGGAAGGATCGTGGCTGGCCACAGTCCAGTTGTAGCAGAATCAATTTGTTAGAAAAGTAGCCCGTACGAAATTTTGTTGAGCGGGAAAAACAAAAGGCGAAACAAGGCGACTGGAGAGGCGTGTGACGTTTACACACATTGTGGGCTACTTAAGATGCCAGTTTCGAGGGTGGACTCAGGGTCTACTCTACTGGTAAACTGTCAGCTCCTGCGGTGCGGGTGCTCAAAATAAATGGGCAAATGCCTAGCTAACAGTGCAGATAATGGGATTGTTTAGCCAAGATAATTTGTGGATTTTTAGCCAGCTGCTGATTATAGGTCAGAAGCAGAAGCAGAAGATGCAAAAATGCCTCCGAAATGATGTCACAGAGCTAAAGTTTAGCACCACGCAAATATCGTAAAGAGTCAAAGGAGAGAGAGAGAGAACCGGCAGCAGCTGATCGCTTATCGCCATAATTCCACTCACTGCATACAACATCAGCAAGAAAAATTTTTTTGGCGGCAACCGTTGAGTTATGCCAAGGATGAGGAAGCATTTGCGGTGCCAAAAGTGTCACACATGCAACGTCATCGTTGTCGCGAGCCACAGCCAAAAAAAAAACTAAACTAAAAAGAAAAGAAAACAAGATGCAACCGCACCAACCGCCATCAACTACAACAACAGCACGATATTCTGGACCAGCCGGCATTCGGTCTCTGTGTGAGGCTTTATCTGATCGCAGGCATCAATAAGTTTGGCCTATGGCTGACCAATATATGTGCTGTGGTAGCCCAACAAACAATATCGATAAGGCACAAAAAAAAGGAGGAAAATATCTTCAAAATTTTTTCAAGAAATCTTGCCAAAAAATAAATGCTGAGGCATTGCGTGTTCGGTATGTGTATACAATTCCGTCTTTGTTGAGTTTTGTTATCGCATGAGATGCAAAAATAAAAAAGGAAAAATATGACAATGTTGAAAGAATATGAATGTTATATTCCAGTATGTACATTGTGCAACAAGCAAGCGAAGAGAGTATTAAATAACAATTGAGCTAATTGATGAAAGATAAAAATGAAATTGATACTCATATAAAAGTTAACATCATTTTGTTGCGGTAGGTGAGGATTGAACGGTAGAGCTTGATCTGTGTTAAATATAAATCCAACTCATTTTCCTTTGCAATGTTGAAGCTTTAAAAGTGAGATATTTCTTTTGTCATGCATTCAATAACAAGATGTATGTAAAGTTATTATTGTGAATTGCTTAATCAAACATTGTGCATTTGAAAAGTGGAAGGGACAGCTTGTGAATAGATGAAAGTACTACATCAATTAAAACTAATAGAACAATTAAAGATATGCACCCAGCAAGAGATAGAGAAGAGAATTGAATATAGAAACAAAAGATCTGCACCGCAAATGCGGAACTATGTGAGAGTGACTATAGTTTTGTACTCGCCGACTTTGGCAATTAAACAATATGAATAAATAAACGCATGAATGAATGAATAAATAACTGTGAGCGTATCTGTGTGTGTATGTGTGTCTGTGTGTGCTTTTAATTTCTCAACTCTAATTCCCAAGAAGCGCGCACACAAATTAGACAAATGGGCGCAGATAGAATTTCTACATAAATGAGCAAGACAGACAGCATTTACAGCAGGGGGCGTTGCCACAGTTGCAAAGTGCACACAAACAGTTAAACGGCAACAGCAGCAGCAGTTGCAGATGCTAGAGTTGCATTTGCAGTTGCAAACAGTTGGTTTCTGGCCCACCCACTTGTAATTGCGGGCAACATGCAATTTTTGAGACAGCTGCCGATCAAGACGTAAACAATTTGCGCTTTGAATTATGAACATTTTGTGTGTGTGTGTACTTCAAGTCTTCGCTCTAATTAACTAAGTGCGAGGCGAACAAGTGGCAGCGAGCAATCAGGGTTCGTTGCGGTGTGGTCACTGAAAGCCCCATTTTTAGCTTCATGCATTTTTAATTCCTTTAATAGCTTTTTGTCTCTGTACCCTAGACATTGATGGACCAGCCAAACCAAAAAGTGCCAAACAAAGCCAAAAAAAAAATTAAAAACACCAAAAACTAATTTTTTGGTTGTCGCAGCTGCCACCCACAAGCCAACCAGATTAAGCGGCTGCTGACAAAAAGTTGTTCGTTTGGACCGGTAAAAAGTTGTGCTGTGTGTTTTGTTACCTGGGTACACAGCTGTTAGCCAACTAAGCGCAGCGTGTCGTCCATCAAAATTAATTACAAAAGACGCACAGTACAGGCCACACAATTGTCAGGTTGGGTGGCGAGTGGCAAGCTCAAAAGTTAAAAGGGAGCTCGGCGACAGGGCAATAAGCCAGGCAACTGGCGCCCTCTAACGGACCTCACACTCAACACCAAACCAGCTACCATTCCCCCACCCCCCAAGCAATCTGCTCATCCGTCAACACTGGCTCTTGACGTTGCCAGCCGCTTAACAAGTTGCAACAAACTCGACAAAACTTCACAGAATGATAAATTGCCACACCCCACTCAGCAAACGACAAAAATCGTTGCATACTTTGGGGCGATGGTTTTCCACTCCAATTGGACGTGAGCCGCCAATTTGACTTTTAATTTTATTGAACTTGTTTTTATTTGGTTGGGTTGTGCAATTGTAATGTGTAATAGTATAAAGTAGTAATAATGATGTAAACAATTAATACATTATGGTTCTTACACGCAGAGCAGATATTAAACAAAATATATTTGAAATTTTCCGTCTTAAAGTTGTTATTTTTTATTCATAAGTACGTCGAATTTTAAATTTTTTTATGTTATATGTTTCAAAGATCATGACATTTTTAATATACATGATCAGAATTCGCACAATTTCATTTTAAGCTAGCTTAAAAGTTTTAAATCGACCAACAATAAAATTGTTGGAGCATTGTAAATAAGGATAAAACCGTAAGCTGGCGCATGCGATTCGCACTGATTTATTATTGGCTAAAGCACTCTTCAATGCTCGGGCCAAGGCCAAATTAATTAATAACAAAGCGCCAGCGACTCAATTGTTGGTTTTTAATTAAGGCACTGAATGGACAACGAATTGAATGCGATTTGTGCCGTTGATAAAAGTTGGGCAAAAAAGACAAAGTTGAAAACGCGACTTTAATTATAAACAAATAGCAACAGATATTAGGCCATAGATAAAATAAACAACATAATTAAAAGCGTACAACAAGTCAAATACAAAACAAATACAGCCCAAAAAAAGTTGTCAACGTTTTCAACTCAGAGTGCGGGTTGCAGTAGGTACAAACATTTGTGCAAATATTTGACAAACAGCGACGACGACGTTGACGGGGACCTCAACTAATCACCCAAGTATCCTTAACATGTCCTTGAATACGACGCACCACCCAACCACCCTCTGCCACACACTCTCTCTCTCTGTCTATCTCTCTCTCTCTATATTGCTATTTGCCCAAGCCTTTAATGCAAACCGCAAACGTCGTCGGTGTTGTTCGAGATGACGTGCCAACGGGCGTCCTTGCTCGTGCCGTTGATATCCTGTCAGCGATAATGTCACACATGGCTGCCCTTCACCTCCTTGTGTGACTTTCTAATTAAAAATGTAAAACATTTGCGCTTGTCAAAGAGCTAACAATATCTAAATTGGATATTCCTTATTCAGTCGTGACATATCCTTTTTGAACTTTGAGCAAAGACATCCGTTTATGTTCGTGCCTGATTCAATTTGAGCAGTTGTTAATCAACCTAATCTAAAAAGTGTAAAAATATTTTAGAGATGCATAGAAATATTGAAAAGCAAAATTACAATAAAATGTTGTTGAAAGTTTATAATTTTTAGTAAGCAAATGTTTTTAGAATAGCCAAAACAAAAATATTCATCTTTGATGCCTCCTGTGAGGATTGAACTCACGACCCCTGGTTTACAAGACCAGTGCTCTACCACTGAGCTAAAGAGGCGCACATTAAATGTGCAGCCAAGCAGATACCATAAGTTGAAGAAATAAGAATTTACAAGTCATTTGTATTTATCAGTTGTGCAGAATCGACAGTTGATAAAAGTTTCTGTTTTTATACCCTTAACCCATTGAAAATGGGTAAAAAGGGTATAATGGTTTTGTGCAAAAGTATGTAAGCATCTCCGACCCCATAAAGTATATATATTCTTGATCAGCATCAACAGCTGAGTCGATATAGCCATGTCCGTCTGTCCGTCTGTCCGTCCGTCCGTCCGTCCGTCTGTCCGTTCGTCCGTCTGTCCGTCCGTCCGTCCGTATGTATGAACGCGTCGATCTCAGAGACTAAAAGAGCTAGAGACTCCAGATTTGGTACATAAGCTCGCCTAATCCCTAGGCAGTACAAGTTTGTTTTAAATTTTCGATAACTTTTCCCGTTTCCGATATACACACGTAATCGATAACAACAAAATCTTCAATTTGGAAAACTTGTTGATGAAGTTTGAAAGATTATACTAAATAATGACAATCTGTGAAAATTTTATTGAAATCGCTTGAGAAACACTGGAGATATGGAGTATTGAAATTAAGAAGGTATGCACTATACGCGTGTACATACACACACTCACACATACTTGCAAGCACTGACTGTATGCGTAAAGTATCGGGTTAAGGGTATAGTCTAGTCGGGAATTCTCGACTAGAGCCTTACTACTTGTTTCATTACTTTAAGTGCAACTTGAAGCTTAGAACTTTTTGTTCAAGATAAGATCTTCTTGTTATAACACTTGGTCTATCGTTTCCAACTATTTTAAAAGCCCGAATAGTAAATTGATAAAATAATATACCAACTGTACCCAAGCATATTTCAAGTACTTACTCCACTTTCATTCTAAAACAATCGACCATAGTATTAACTCTTTCCGTAAAATTTCAGAAAGTGGATGTGTATTTATTCCTTAATCTAAAATCAGTTTACACCTAAAAGCATTTAAAAAATGATAACCTTTTTTAAATGTTCATTGAAGCGGTTTGCTTTATTTTGCACCCAAAAATGGAAAAGAGAATGTATTCAATTCACCTATACCAAGATAAAAGGTAGACAGTGCGAACAGGTTTGCGGTTTAATCCTTCCAGACGAATGCGTTGAAATTATTTATTATGACGCAAAACTTTTTTTTTCCGGTCGCGAACACGACTGCGTCCGTTATCTACCGCAAAAGAGGCAAAGGGCTCCACCGGGGTCCTCACACACACACAGAGGAAGACTCTAACACACGCATAGCCCGCAAGGGAAAATAACAAAAAAAATAGAAATTTGTTGTGAGTTAAGCCTGCCTAAAAGCTTTAAATTTGTGGACAGTTCTTAAGGCTTTGCGAGCGTTGCAATAAAATTTTGACTATAAGCTGATTTCCAGCGACATCAAAAGAGCGAGAATAGCCCACAAAAAAATTGTGTTTATCCCGCAAATTCGTTTGTTGACGCGTAATTCGCTCGTAATGACTAATTTCGAATGGGATAACGATGTCGTAATGATATCCTGTCATGACTATGACATCATTGTCAGCAGGCTGAACAGATAAATACATTGAAAATTGAATTTTTTCAAGCGAAATTTCCCCTTTTTATTTGTCTCAAAATAAATTCTTGTCTTTAAAAAGGGTTTCTTAACTCTTTTGTTGTCCGTTTTTTCGTAGCATAATTTTCCTTGCAGAAGTCATGTTTTCTTAAGTGTCTTATTGTTGGCAATTAGTGTGGCTTTAATTGCCAAACCGTTAACAATTTATGTGCCACAAAATGTGGCAACGGTTGCGCTTTATGGCTCTTGAGTCAGCCCCGAAACTAGCTCTGAGACCAATAAGGCATTTCAACCACCTCGACGGAAGCCAGTTGACTGTATTGACTGACCAGATCATTAATCCTGAGCTTGTTAACCGAAAACAATTTGTCCAAATAACAATTAAGGCTACCAACCACAAGCTCACCCCCACATTGAGACACAAACACACCCCCAAAACCTCTGACAATGAAATCTGTTCAGTGAAAGTGACGCAACTCTAGATAAATTTCTTTTTGATTAATGATTATAAAAAGTATATATTTTTGATTTTTATTTTGTTGGTTTTGCTGCGTTTGTTTAGATTTGTTCCCAATTTAACTACTCTTTTAATATGCATTGTTTTTTTCTGCCGCCCTTTGTCCTGGCCAACATCCATTAAAGTCCATTATTTCATGCATATTTCTCCGGTCAGCTCTTGCATTGTGCATTACATTTTGGAACAACAATGACTTTGAGGTATAATAGATACGACTTGTTGTGTGATACGATGCATTTTTCAGCTCCTAATGGTGCTATTGTCTGGGACAGCACAGTTTCAGACATTTTTAAAGAGCGTAAAAAATATTTATTTAAAAGCAAAAAATCATTAATAGTAAAAAAAAAATTTTGATTTTCTAATCAAAGTTAAGTGTATCTTAAAGCTTGAAAATATTTTCTTTTCTATATATCGAACTGTTATAGGTCATAAATATATCTTATATATTTTGGTACGCCTCTCAAGTATCTTACCGCCCAGAAGATGTCATCTAGACTTGCCATAAATTCCACAGTGCATCGGGGTTATTCACTCGCACCATTGTGAAGCATTCCAGCAAATAGAAATAATTAGCGCTTGACCATCCAACAATTGTCAATAATTAACATAATGGAACCATAAATTGCACAAGTCCACCCCAGATGAAGAAAGTCCAATGCGAAAGGAAAGCAGAAAAAAAAATAAAAATAAAAATATTATCATTGGGTCGCATAATAAATTCTAGAGAAAGCGCAAAATGTAACGCCCCATAAATTAATATGAAATGTGCATATGGTGTCCAAGGTTCGGCTCCCCCTGATGCTCATCTCTAAAAATTGCAATGAGCAGTTAGCATTTAGCTGCTAGCAGCTTCCAGTGAAAGTGAACAGTTCACATGGTAGTGAAAGAATGGACACAGCCTTAATTACTGCCCCACCCCACGGCTGTAGAAAGCAAATGTCCATTTGCCTGCCGCCTGCTGGACATGACAGTGGATAGCTAAGCTGGCTTTGGTGTTGCTTCTTTGGTTAATTACGAAGATGTATGCGTGTCGCGCACACAGCCCAATTAACCCCCATTATGGGCGACTGAGTTTGTGGGTGACGACTCAAACAACAACAACAACAACTCAACAGCCGTCTCCAACTCCCAAACACTCGTCCTGGGCGTGTGAGTTCAGGCGCTGCACGAGGTCAAGCGTTCGCTTGGGCAAGTAATTAAGATTTCTCTGCTTGGCTCCCCATTTAACTCAACATCAACACCATCACCAACACCAACAACATCATCAGCCATGAGCAACAAGCATCCGCCACACCAGTCACATATCCATAAAAGCCGCTCTATGCGACGCAAACAACTCAGCTTTGTACCACTCCGCCCCTCTTATACTAGCGCCCCTCTCCCTGTGCATCGAATTGCTTTATGATGTTGCAGATTATGATAATGAATGCCATCTGGAACTGCACTGGACACTGAGCAGGCCAGTCAAGGGCGCAACGTCGACACCAAGCAACGTTGACACTTTAAGTGATTTAATGTTATTGTTTTCGAACAGAGCTCTGTATATATATATATATATTATATATTATATATATATATATATATATGTACATATACTACTTCCAACACATTTACCACAAGTCGTAATAATTTAATGAATATTAATGCGTGATGTTTAATTGATATGTTTTGCACTTAAAACATACATTTTGCCACTTAACATTTTAACAGATTTTATTTGTCTATATGAAATATGATCTCTTTTCAAATGTTAGATATCTTCGTAAATATTTGAAAAATATTTTTAAATGTAGCAACAATCACTCGAAAATAATGTAGAAGGCAACAAAAAAATTTTTTCATTGCAGATTAAGCAGATTTTTAATAAAATTACATTTTTTTAATTGTTGATTACTTTTTTTATGTTTTGAATAAATTTTAAATGCAACACTAAGTGTAAAATGTTCAATTTGTTTTTTTTTATTTCTTTTATCTGGCTATGTATCAAATTTTATATATTGGTAGCTTTATTGAGATGAAACGAAACAAGTCTGATGCTGTTAGCCACACTTTGAACCGCTCCAGGTTTTTGCACTCTCTTTTTATATCAGTTGTTCTCCCTTCTTCTCTCCTGTTGAATGCCAACAGCTATTGAAATGTTTTTGATTGGAAAAAATTTAATTTCCTATACGCTTATCACAGCAGCATTGTGTCCAAAAATTGTCAATTTTTGTTTGCTAACGTTTATTTTTTTTTAAATTTAAATCAAGTGTGGCAAAAAAATAGCTGTGAATGAAAAAGCATTTAACGGATATCTAAAACTTTTTTGTGATATGTTGTAATTGTAGACACACACACAGAGAACCCCAAACCCCAATTCATTAAGCCCGAGCTCTTGACAACAATGCACAAAAAACCAAAAGCGAAAATTCATAGACAGTTTTCAAATATATGTTGTTTTTTTTTTTGCGTTTGCTATTCTATTTCTGATTCTTTTTGTATAAGTTGTAGCGAGTAGCTTCAATTACGATTACGAGTTTCGATTTGTTGTGCGACACAGCCAATGGGAAAAGCAAAAATACCAAAAAAAAAAAGTTCATTAAACGCTTGTCGTAGCTGCCAACCAATTTTCGCATTCATGGAAAAATTCGTTGCCCACACAAAAGGCGGCTTCGGAAACCGCAAAAGCGTGGAGGGAAATTCATTTTTTCCATTAAATCGAACCGTTGATTGTGCATGAAGCGCACAGGCACAAATGTCAACGCTCGGTTAGATGGTGGCAGCCTGATAGGTTGCCCAGCACCGCCAACCATACCCTCTTCTCCCTTGCCACACCTTCTTTTAAAGTTCATCCATGTGGGGAGTCACTGAGTGCCAAAACGCGTAGACTCTGTCACATGCGAATGGCAAAAGCCACCCAGGGGAGTATTTTTCACCCAACGTGACAATTCCGACTTCTTAAACACCCTATAACCCTTCAGAGCTTAAACCAAGTTTGCCAAGGCAAAACTTCCTCGTATGATAACATTTTTTTGCCATGCTTTTTTTCCTACTTGAAATTGGATACGAACCGAAATGGCTTTTTGACAAACAATGACACGAGACTCACCTACTCTATTTGGGGAGCATTTGTTGCGGTTTTTTCTTCATTTCATTTGCTCGCATTGAGAATCGTATTTGCAAATGAATTGCTTATTGACAGTTTGATAGAATGTTGGCTCGTTGACAGTTGCTGTTGTTCGTTCTTGTTGTTCTTATCTCGATACGGCTTTGCCTTTTGTTATTCTTTAATTATTCGTTGCGACATAAAGAAAGCGAATGTACGTATTATGAAAACGAAATTGTTTGAGTTGGAGTTGAAATTTAAATACCAAAAATTAACCAATCTTGAAAGAAGGAGTTTAAAGAATAAAGTTCTCTGTGATGAGATTTATATGATTGAAAGATTGGACTTTATTTTGGTACTAGAAATCAGTGTCTATTGACTTCACTTTTTCCACACGATCTATTTGTTTCCATTAACTTCATAACATTTGAATGGGGAATTAAAAGTTTTTGGTTCATTTATGACTTGACTTCCACCCGGCTGCACTTTGAAGAGTGAACTTTTCAAATTTGTCGCATTTCCCTTATCATATGATATGAGTAGAGAATATAATAAATTCGCATTGCAATTAACAACTTGGCTTCTCGTTCAATTTTAATGCATGCAAAATCCATTATCATCACTTAAAATGCACAAATCGCAAAAGGCGACTGCATTAAAAATTCTTAAAAGCGCGCGCAGAGAGAATTTGAGAGCACTTCAGAGCTATGACATATAATACGACTACAAACAGTTGTCGCCGGCCGCTGATGTGCTGCAAATGTCTGTGAATGTCCTGGCAAAGGAGAAAAAGAGCACGTTGAACATGCGTGCAAAATCCATCAACAAGGGTAAAATAAATTGTCACAGTTCTCAAATTTAATTACGCACAACAGAGCTGCATGCAAATGAAGACTTGGATATGATTTCATCCGATTATTCAGAATATTAATATGTTGGCCAGTTGTGTAGTAATTAAAAATATTTTTGCTCAAGTTTGATCTTTTACATTCTAACAAGCTCACATATTACTTATTAAATAAACCGGCTAAGCGATGACATTTAATTTTTTGAGAACTTTAACTATTCTACTAACTGTATCACCTCCGAGCTTATTAAAGCGCATTTGTGTAACAAGAAATTTCTTATAGAGCCGTTCAAATGTACTCGCCCGCCCCATTTTGTGCACATGTTCATCAGCCAACTGTCAAAATTGAAATTTAAAAATGTCAAAAATGTTGACACGTACCCACGTTTACAATCAAGATGCGATTCATATACGTATTTGAATGATGTCATGCATGAATAACTGATAACAATATATATTGGCATACATATTTATGTAAAGGTACAAAAAAAGGGATGAATCCTTCAATATAAATTCAATATATTTAAAAATAACCATAAGCATTTTACATTAAAATAAACTTTACATCACAAGCCCATTCCTAATAGACACCAGTCATAAAGGATAATAAATGTTAGATATTAACAAGAAAGAAGGCTCTAGTCGAGACATCCCGACTAGACTAACCCTATAATTTACGCATACAGTCAGTGCTAGCAAGTATGTGTGAGTGTGTGTATGTATACGAGTATAGTGCATTAACTTCAATACTCCATATCTTCAGTGTTTCTGAACCGATTTCAATACATTCACAGATTGTCATTATTTAGTCTAATCTTTCAAACTGCATCAAATTCAAGATTTTGTTGTTATCGATCACATGTGTATATCGGAACCGGGAAAAGTTATCGAAAATTTAAAAAAAACTTGTACTGCCTAGGGATTAAGCGAGCTTATGTAACAAATCTGGAGTCTCTAGCTCTTAAAGTCTCTGAAATCGACGCGTTCATACATACCGACGGACAGACGGACGGACGAATAGACGGACGGACGAACAGACGGACATTGCTATATCGACTCGGCTGTTGATGCTGATCAAGAATATATACACTTTATGTGGTCGGAGATGCTTACTTCTGCCTGTTACATACTTTTGCACAAAACCATTATACCCTTTTTACCCATTTTCAATGATGGGTTCAGGGTATAAAAATTAAGCATCCTTTTGAGTGGGAGCTGTACAACACTGGCTTACTAGTAGTACTAATGGACCATTTGCAAATTGCCGAAAATTGTTGGCCAGCTGTGGTCGCCACATGATAAAAAGGTGGGCGGGTTTTTCAATTAGCCTAAAAAGAGACTAAAATTGTTGAAAGCTGGTGACCAAAATATTTAATACCTTTTATTGAGGCTCATAATTCGCATCATGACAAAAAGTCTCATTTGTTAATTTATGCAGTGGGCACCAACAAAAGAAGTAAACGTCGCTCTTCACCCCACTCCCAGACACATCTCACTGACCATCCGGATGCACTTCAACTTTCCACCCTGTTGCGTACAATCAGCCAGCGGGGAAAGGGAATTGAGGGTGGGGCAATGGGACACCCGCTGGCACACGACAGCCATCGTCGAATTGTTGCAAAAGTGCGAAACCGCAAATGTTAAGCGGAACACAGAAGTCAATGCCACCACCACTACCCATAACAAACCCACCGGCAACCGCAAATGTTCTACTTCGCTGTCGACCCAGTCGATGACGACGACAAAGCTCTTCAATTTGCTTGCCATCTATTATGGCAGCTCATTGTGGGATTACCGTACCCACAAAACCACTGTGCAACCACTAACTGTGGTTGTGACGTTAACATTGACGTTGACTGTGGCAGTTGGTAGCGTGGTAGAGTCAGGGACAGGAGCAGGGGCGTTGAGCAATTGCTAATAAAAAGGGTGGAAAATCCACTTTGCTATGGCATTTGATTTTGATTTTTCTCTCTGTTTGTCCATTGACTCTTGGGAACGCGGTTTGTCGTACATATTCGAGGGTGGGGGAGATCTCCGGGAGATACATTTCTTTAGCTGACTTTTGATGTCATCGGATAAGCTGAGGTACTTTTGTATTTGCACCAGGTAATTCTGGAAGTGGGAAAAAGAATATCTTAAATAAAAAAATTGAAATAAAACACAAATAAATAAATAATGCACTTAAGGATAGAGTAATTTTTCTAAAAACCAAGTTTCAAATGTTGTAAAAACATTTAAAAGTTTTAGACTGCCCTTAACCCAACATAAACTAGAGAAGCTAATTCATCAACGCAGAGTTAAGCTGACCATGAAGAGTAATTGGGGATGGGCAACTTATAAGGACGCAAACGATGAACAATGAATTAATGGCATCCAGCTGAGTGAGTTCTTGCGCAGGTCTTTACAGGATTACACTCGATTACAGGATACATTACAAGTACAACGGGTGGGCAACAGTTAAGCAATAGGCTTTTGCCGTCATAGTACATATACATACATATAGGTAGCAGCTCCCGCTGGGAATGATCAATCAATTCGAATCAAATTTGATTCTATGCAGCTGACTGAACAAAATCCGTGTGTGGGGTGGAATCATTCTATTATTATGATTATTATTGCATGTGCGATTGATGTGGACCTCGAAGCCATGTTAATTATGAAATTGCTTGCATTTGGACTGAGCTCCAGCTACAAAGCAGTCTCTAATTAACCACTACAAACTGGACGAACTGAAACCAAAAAGCGATTGTCCGGCAAACAAATCATTTTGTGGGCACATCCAGTGATATGGACAAAAAACAAACAAACAAATACATACTTACATACATGGCGTAGACTTTTGATTTGATATTTTTGTCTGGAGCTAATGAAAAACGGAAATGCCACTTGTTTTATTTTCCTATTCAAACATCCTCATGAACGCCCCCCAAAAGCTTCTTTTGCGTCTTACATATTACAACTGTCCATGGTTGGGTTGAATGGGAGTATTAGGGGTAAGGGCGGCTTGCTGTTTGCTTATGTACTTTGTTTTTAGCGATTAATTAATACAATTAATCTGCAGCGGGATTCGTGACTTGTGAGCCTCGGGCTTCATCTTCTGCCAGTTCAGTTTTGATGAAATTGTTTGTGCGCAATTCTGTTTCTCTTCAGTCGTCTTTCTTTCTTCATCCCCTGACGTACAGTGAGTGTAAATAAATGGTAAAGATTAAGTTGAGATTATCACTAATAAAGAAATTAATTAATTCTATCTTTTGTACAGACGTACATATATATTTGAGAACTCAATCCTTCCAATAGAGAAAAAATTAGTAGTGTATGTAGAAACAAGAAAGAAGGCTCTAGTCGAGAAATCCCGACTAGACTATACCCTTAACCCTATTATTTACGCATACAGTCAGTGCTTGCAAGTATGTGTGAGCGTATAGTGCATACCTTCCTAATTTCAATACTCCATATCTCCAGTGTTTCTCAAACGATGTCAATAAAATTTTCACAGATTGTTATTATTAGTCTAATCTTTCAAACTGCATCAAAATTTTCCATTTTGTTGTTATCGATCACATGTGTATATCGGAAACGGGAAGAGTTATCGAAAATCTAAAACAAACTTGTACTGCGCGGGGATTAGGCGAACTTATGTACCAAGTCTGGAGTCTCTAGCTCTTATAGTCTCTGAGATCGACGCGTTCATACATACGGACGGACGGACGGACGGACGGACGGACAGACGGACATGGCTATATCGACTCGGCTGTTGATGCTGATCAAGAATATATATACTTTATGGGATCGGAGATTCTTCCTTCTGCTTGTTACATACTTTTGCACAAAACCATTATACCCTTTTTACCCATTTTCAATGGGTTAAGGGTATAAAAAATGATTATTTAATTCGCGTAAAATTTTAAAAGAATATGTGTTGAATAATATTAATTACTTTAGCATTAGGCACGTTATGCTGCCCGTTTACTGTTGCTCGTACCATTTTTAACTGATAAGTATAAGTATAAGTAATCTTCGTGCTAAGTGAGATTGCGAAATTATTAAACAAGTCGGTTTCAAATCAATTGCTCTGAATCGCTAGACGCGATCAGTTCGTCATTAAAAACAACCGCGCATTGCTACCAGTACTATCAATTTTTAGTTAATTATTCACAATGTTTTCAGTTATAGTCATTTTAACGGTTATTGCTGCTTTTCAAAGAGGTAAGTATACCAATTGTTAAATGTTTTTGTAAAGGTATGTTTTTAATCATGGCATTAAATAATCACTTCAATGGTCAGACAATTGTTTCCGCATGATGAGAACAAGTGAGATTTCAAACACATATAGAAGCTAATCAGTAAAAACTACGCTTTTGATTGAATATACTCTTACCGAGCGTTTCTCTGCTCATTCTCATTCTGCTTATCTATCGCCTGTAGTTGAAGCTGATCAGCAGTTCGCATGCAGGAGTGGTGAATGCATTGACGATATGTTAAAATGCAATGGAATTCGAGATTGCAAGGACGGCAGCGATGAGACATTCAAGGAATGTTTCAATACCACCTGTGATATGGAAGGCTTATTTCGGTGCAATTACGGAGGCTGTGTGCAAGAGGTACTGAAATGTAATGGTTCTCCCAATTGTTGGGATAAAAGTGATGAGAACAAATATCTGTGTGCCGATGATGATAAACTTGATGAGCTACTAAATGAATTGCGTGGGAATTGTAGGTGAGTTATTGAATAAATAAAAAAATGTATTTTCGTATAGCTAAAACAAATCTGATCTAAACCAGTTCCTCTCATGCCATCAAATGTGGCAACAAGTGCTTGATGTGGAGTCAGGTTTGCAATGGCTATCGGGATTGTGCGAATGGTTTTGATGAATCCGTAGAGATGTGTGCCGGCCAAATTTGTCCAGCTGATTCGTTTCGCTGTGAGAATGGTGCCTGCATTGGAGCCAATGAGTTTTGCAATCAAAAATTTGACTGTGCCGATGGCAGCGATGAGTTGCCCGATTTATGTGTAAGTCTAGGGGAACTCAATTCAAACCTCTATTGTAAAGAAAGAAACGACAACGGCATAATGCCTTTATACAGGGCGGCAGGTAATGCTTCTCAGAAGGAACTGCCATATAAATCAAGAAATCCAAGCGAATGGAAGACATACACCTGTCCGATTCCCTTGAGCGAAGGCACGGTTTTCAAAGATTACTTTACGGGCTTTGACTTCAGCTTAGCTGACGGCATACCTGATGGCAGTTTGGTGGAATTCAGTTGTGATGAGGGTTATGTGCACTTTGGCTCTAGTGTGAATAAATGTATAGGCACTGAGTGGGAGCACGAAGTGTTTGGTTGTGTGCGTACCTGCAATCAAAAGGATGAGATACATAACACTCGCTATACGACGCAGTGCATCCATGATGGAAATTTGATGGATTGTAAGAGTGAAACACAAATATATGGCACAACACTATTGGTCACTTGTGCTACTGGCTATAAGAGTGTCGTTGATATAAGTAACCCCGGTCAGCATAGTTGCAATGAGCAGGGCACTTGGAAGACTGAAGTAGCTAATCCCAAATGTGAACCCATTTGTGGTCTGAAGTCAGCACAACATCCGGATATAATACCCTGGACTGTAAGCATATTTAAGCAAAGCTTAATTAAAGAATCTGTGTTTGATTTTGTTTGCTTTGGCACAATTATTTCACCTCATTTGATAATAACTGCAGAGGTTTGCGTAACCGATACAAACAATCATCTGGACTATAGCATTGTGCAGGGCAATCACAGCATTAGCTATAGTCAATCAGAAGATCATGGATATATACTTCACAATATCTCGAATATACTGTCAATAAAGTTGTAAGTATTTTTGAAAGTATTTTCGATAAACCAACATTAACTTGCTGTTTAATATATTTCAGTTCAACATCACAAAAGTTGATCATACTTAAGCTAACGAATGCCTTTAGGTTTGGGGCGAAGGTAAGACCCATTTGCTTAGTTAATATACAAATTCAAGCAAATGATATTGAAAGCGGTGGTACTTTCGGAGAATATCAGCTGGGTGAAGCTCAAACCCGGTATGAGAACAACAGATATGTTCTTAAGTATATTATAATAAGTACTCAAACTATGTATAACATAAATGCTTTTTTAATGACTACTAACCGTGTTATACTGAAAACAGAAAATTAGTATCGTTCATTTATTTTATCATAGAATGTAAATAATGTATTAAATTTTGTATCTGCATATGTCATAAACATATTATTGAGTATTTTGGGTTAATCTGTATCTGTATATATTAATATTAATTCACATATTTAAATGTATAATTCTATATCTACAGGGAGAATGAAAATCATACTTGGAAACCATTCTTAGTTCGAATAACTTAAATTAGCACTCTACTTGAAGTTTAAAATACTTAAACTAATTTCTATATTCATCTTTTTGACCACTTCTGCGTAATAATTATCTATAACTTTACGATCAAGCCACCGAGTTCAGCGAAATTCGAGCTTGCCAGTTATTATATTCGTTTGTATCTATTAGCACTTAAACAAATTACCATATTAATTGCTACTAATTAAAAATTCATTAAAATACAGAACTCACGCTGGAATTGGGAGTCTGCATTTATGGCGTCTGGTAATTTATTATGCTTTGTCATCTGTGTGTCGCCAGGACCAAATGCACAAAATGATAATAATAAACATTTTCATAATGCCACGATATCAATGAGTTCATAACAGTCCACAGCCACTGTGTACTTTCAATTAAAAGCCAACTTTCAGCGATAATTCATAAACTAAAATATGCAAAACGAGTTTGCGGTGAAAGTTTCAATCGCATCGATTTCCATACACCCAAAAGAGGGTGTAAAATGTGCCGTTCGCATATTAGTATCTCTGTATCTTTGTATCCCCATGCTGGGTGTAATTATGACATAAAGTTCACACCACACCCCAACCGGGTGCACCTGTAACATCTGCACACGACCACAGTTCGCTTTTCCTGCCATAAATTGTGGATGTGTGGCACATTAATTAATTTGCTCCTGCGGCATTTCAAAAGGATTATTTACAGCTAATTTTATAAGCGTGGGTGTGTGTCAAAGTCATTAGACTAATAAAATATATTATTATTTGTTTGTGTGTAAAGTTAACATGAATAGAAGAATTTTACTTTGTAATACAATATATTTTACGCTATTTAGATCTCTAATAATTACCGAAAAAACTTCTAGAGAATTGTATTTCAATTTTAATAAGAAATAAACGATTTTGAAATTTTCGAGAATATTATATGATTAGTATTTCTTTTGAGAACTATATAGATTAATTAGAATTTTTTTATTTCATATATTTTTTGCATATATATGTCTAAAATGTAGCTCTACCAACATAAACCTATCCCGATAAGTTTACGCCTAATGCTTTCAAATGCTTTTCTTTGTGACAAATAAAATCCCCATGCCTTTATATTTTCAATCCCCCAAAGAGCAAGCACTCAGTCTCAGCTGCGTGTCGACAAACTTTGTAACATTATAAAATCTAATGAACAAAAATTAATTTACAATAATAACTCAACCAACACGAAACGACGCCACAAGCTGCTAACCAACTCACTCCACACGGCCCGTCCAACAGTCCCAGATCTAGTTTCAGCCACCGAAAGAGTTACGCCGTGTGCCAACAAGAAGAAAAGTTGGCGGATTGGGATGTTCGAAGGTATCTGCCACGCCGCGATTTCAAAGTGTTTCCGTTTTCAATTTGCATAAAATTCGTTAAAATGTCTAACGCCATTAATGAGCAACCCAAAAATGGGTGGGTGGGTTACCTGTTGCCAGCGGAAGAGTGTCATCGGCTGTGCCCAGTGGAGCTCAAGTGTAAATGGATCGCCTTGTGCTATCCGCTAATTGTGTATAATTAAATCCTGCAAACTGGATACATATATACCCAACATAACAAATGACAAACACTTTGAGCCTTTCTGTGGTTACACAGTTGGATTGTGGATTGTGGTTACAATGTGGTTGCCTCCCGGTGGTTACTTGATGCCAAAGCTCAAACCTAATGCACACGACACGCCCAACCCTCAACGCTTTGGCTTTGTCTTTGTCGAATTTTGCTTTAATTATGTAGCGTGAATAATTTTTGGTCTTTGTCTCATCTATTTACGAGTCATTGATATTCCTTGGAATTTTCCTTTGCGTTAATTAGTGCAAACTCTTTTGTAATTAAATACATCTGCAATTTAGTTGAAACATAAAGTATGAGATAATTTTGCAAGGATTTTAAAGTTTCTGCTTCAAATTTAAATCCTTTTAGTTGTTTTAAAAGCTTTTCACTTGACATGAAACTTTTCTTCTGACTTGAAAACGAAGATATGCTTGTTTGAATCGACCTTCAAACAAGTGGACAACGCTTAATTAATGTTTAAACAATTCTTTAATTAAATAACTAAAGACCTCAATTTTAGTTACAGAACGTCTAGAACAACTCACGAAACTCCCACACAGACTTCTGTGTTCATTAATTAACACCTCTTTAGATCTATGTAATCGTTGGCCAAGCTGCTGAATAGTTGAGTCAAATTAAATGTAAATTTGTGTGTTGTTTGCGCTCCAACAAAAAAAAAAACATTAATTGTAAGGCAATCAGTCGCTCAGAACCCATGCAGTAAAAGAAAAACCAACAACTGCCAAACTCAACTAAAGCAATTTTAATGGTGGCTTCAATCAGCCAACAATCCACAAAGATGAGGAGAACGGAAACAGAGACTTTGTCAATGATCTCAGCTCACTCTCTCTCTCTCTCTCTCTTTCTGCAGTTTTTTGCAAATTGGTGGCACCGCAAATTGTGGCGGGCAAAACAAGCAACAAACAGACGCACAGACACAAAACAACAGTCAGACAATCTGGCCGATAGCACAATGCAAATAAAAGTGTTAGAAGTGCACTTTAAGCCAAAAACTTACTGAACAAACTTTGACAGCATCCCAAAAAAATACCAAACCCGCTTTGTTATTGTGGTTTTGTATCCGTATCATTAACAAATGCAGTTCTATAAATGAATTGCTGCTGTGTTGCACTCTGACAGAAATTGAAAGATGATGCAAATAAATCGTAACTTAATTTCAGAACTATGTATGGCTACTACATTTTTTTCAGTTTCAGATTATTCTTACAATTTGTCTTTTATAATTTTTACGACTTCTAAAATAATTTTTTAATTTAAATCCCAAACTATAAAATTGTACACTTGATATTTATATTACCTATTTCATTTTTATAACCACAACACGTTTTTAATTGCCGATATGGTGCCCATTAAAAGTATTCCACTAAAAAACACGATTCCGTTATCTCAAGCTTAAAGGCCGACCATTCATAGAGAGAACGACCTGACCGAATGTTGTAATTAACCTCGGAGCTTGTTGCGGGGCAAACAAGATGCGACTAATCCTGAATTATTATTTGCCATAGCCAAGCAAAAGACAAGCAAATGGTTTATTTTCAATTTATGGCCCTGAAAGGGTTACAAAACGTTTGGAAAACCTCTTTCGGTAAAGTTGAAGCAATGTTTCCAAATCATTTGCATATGAATTTTTGGGCAACCTTTCATGCCACTCGCACTTTGCCTAGTTGAGCATTCAAATTACTGTTATTATTATTTTCACTCATATGCCACTCGTCTGGAGCGGGAAAGGGTGGAGAAGTTCGTTCGCCATTAAAATCCGTTACGACCTTTGCGCTATACTTGCTTTGGAGCACTTCCGTTATTCAAGGGAGATGAGAGTTTTAATTCTATTAGACGAGGCCACAGGCTTGCCGCTTATCGCCGACGGCACACATGTCGCCTGGCTGCTAACATCCCACCCCCCTGCACCTTGGGCGTGCCCCCGAGCTGGGGCAACACAGTTCGAGGCGCGTAAAAGGTTAAAATTATAATTTGCGGCTTCTGCAGCGCACTTTATTACCGCTTTTCATTCATTCAGGCAACTCTTGGCATTTGCAGTCAACAAGCGTCGACACGCTTAATTTCTTGGCCGCCTTTCATACCATTTGTTCAACATCATGTAGTATCTGGCGAGGAATGGGCCGTGGCTTTGTTTACGCGACGTGTTCTCAAAAACAAAAGGGATTTTTAATGGCCCTGCGTGGTCGGTTATCAGTGTCGGATATCCTTGACGCAGTTTCGAAACAAAACAAATAAAGGTTAGTTATGAGATTTCGGGCTTTTAGGTTTTCGCCAGTTTGTTTGTCTTCACTTTCACCTAAGCGGAAAGTCGGGAAAAGTGCGCAAACTTTCGCACTCTCTCTAAACGAGCGATAAGCTTCGTTTGAATTATTTCGTTAGCTGCCAAAATTGCTTATCCTTCGGTAAAGAACAGAAAAATAGCATGTGGGAGTAAACTAACATGTTCTTTAGGATATAACTGAGAACAAAAGGTTCTGTTTACCTTTTTGTTGTTGGAGATAAGGTCAAAATTACATTAGCAACCAAAACTTATTTTCAGAGACAAGGAAAATACAGCTTAAAGAGAAGTTAAAAAAATAATTTGAAGAATTCATATTTTGTAATTAAACGCTATGGCAAAGAAATATGAAACATGTATAAAGAAATTTTAAATAATTCCATTTAAACTCTATTATAATGTGTACAATAACATTTTACTAGTTTATTACTCATGTAAATGTGAGTAAAATCCTCTCTCAATATAATTATTTAAGCAGTTCCAGATAGACTAGATAGACGTGATTGTCCTTAGTTCTACTTGCAAGTATGTAATATCTACTTGAGAATAAGTATTGTAATGGTTTTATGCTCGCTGCAAATTTCACCCACTCCCCTTTGGGGTAATGGGATGCAAACAAGCTCAAGCCTTGGCCACACCCATTGCTTAAAATAACAAATTGTCAACACATAAGATGCCATTTAATCTTCAACAAATTGTGAGCCACTTGTACAGACAACTTAAATAAATACAGTCAGGCAGCACCACCTGCAATAGCAGCCACACCACAACCACTTTTATATAATCTACCGCCCCATGACAGTTCTACAAGTATTTCGCCTGGCAATCTATCAAGCGTAGCAACTGTGTGTACGCATCATGTTATGCGGAAATTTGTGAAAATCTCTTTGGGGTTTTCTTATTCTCGTTTTGCTAGTCATCTGAAATTTGCATTTTAAGTCAATAAATTCACTTTGCATACGCAACACACGTTGACTGGAAGCCAAAACATGCGCCGTGTTGCTCTATAAATCTGTTCTGAGCCTCTTAGAAGGAGGAGAAGGAGGCGTGGCACACTGGGTAGAGTTAGCTTAGCGACTTAGCCTTCAGCCCGCGGCCAACTTATGTCTGGCTACTGACTTGTAACAGCTAACCCCTCTCATGCCCCCTCCCCCACGCTAGAGTATTATAAGATTACTGCAAGTGTGAGTGGGCAAATAACTGAGAGCTGAGAATTGCGAATGCCGTCGCCTTTTGTCGCTTTTGGAGTGCTTAAGGCGATATTTGCGTTATTTACGATTATTTACAATTTAAAATTTACATGTGCCAAGTAGCGCCCTTCCGCTGCCTCCCCAAGCCCCCCACCCCTTCTATCGTTTCAGTTGTCATGATGCTGTACATCCTTCTGCTTGTATCTGGATATGCTGATTTTTATTTATATCACAATTACTTGGCGGTAACTACGGATTTGTTGTGTTTAGTACTGTGGATAAGCGATTTGATTTTGAATGGGGGATTTTGGCGTGTTCCCTACACGCTACAAAAATATATTATTTGAAAAATAAGTTTTTCTTGTTACTATAATATAACTGAAGACATGTCTAAGCAAATTAATAATATCCAATTACAATATCCAATAATAAACAAACCGAGGAACATAGAATTGCTTCTATGCTGTTGAACGTTTGTAAGGAAAGGTCTCTACATTTTTATTTACCTATTGCATATCCATTTCACATTGTTATATTGTGGCTTAAAATTAAAAACCGCCCAAAAACTATAACCCAAAACCAGTTATAAGCAATTTTATAATGCTCGCACTGAACATTTTATGCATTGGTGCGATATTTGTCCGGCGGCATTTCGATAATCGATACCAATGCTGCTGCATCGTAACAAACTTCTGTGCAATGACTCCAGCCGCAGCAGCAACCGTTGAAGAGGAAACCAAAAACAGTTTGGCCGCCCGTTGGCATTCCGCACCACCAGCTAAAGTTAACCACAACAACAGCAGTTTGGCAGCATCACAGTTTGGCATCTTTTTAGAAGGCAACTAATTGAATTATTAGCGACTGCAGCCAGAGTGGTTGTAGTTGTGGTAGTTACTCTCTCTCTCTCTCCCTCACTCTCTTTCTGTCTCTGGCTGTGGTTCTCATCTGCCTGGTTGTTGGCACATTGAAATTATTGTTGGTGGTTGACAAGGATCAGCGCCGACGCCTTATTTGTGTTCAAGCTCATTGCAGCCTCAGCATGACCCAACCCGCCTGCCTGCCTGACTGCCTGCCTGCCAACTGCTGCTGCTGCCCTTGGGCGATGGGTGGACCAAGCTCTAACAAGCGGGTGTTGGCCACGTTACAGCCCAGTTGGCTTTTTATGTTGTTGGTTTTTTTTTTGTGATTTTTTGGGCACTGATTCGGGTTTGCTGTTGCCGCCGGCTGGCGACATGTGCACACGTATTGTTCTTGTAAATCATTGATTAATTCTTACTCTGCTTGCATATGATTAGAGAAAGTAACGGGCAGAGATTCAAATCGGTTGAATAGGGACTTAGCATTGCACAATTAAATTACGGCCACAACCCTTCAGTGAACTATAAGGTCAAACAAGAAAAAGTAATTGCACACATGTAATGAATATCAAATACACTTCCATATTATATCACATTTCCCAAGTAAGCATCCCCCTTAATAAGTTACACATTTCGTTACAAAATTCAAATACCCTTTTCCAGGATATGTACCAACTGTCCCTTAACATTAAACATGGCTGGCAAACCCTTTGTTATCAACAATCAAACTATGAAACTGGGATATGGAAACACACTTCTCTGACACTCTGACATTACTCTGCATTACATCTCAGGCAAATGTCACGCATGTCACGATGTTATAACAATGACCAGATATAACCAGCATGTCTTCGACGAGTAGAGAAACCCTGACACTTTGAACAGTTTCTAATAAGAAATATGGAAAACTCAAACTTAGACAAATGAAAAACTTTCATATCTGTTGAGTCAAGTTTGCTGGCCAAGTTTACTTGCATTGTGTAAACTTTCCGACACAAATCAACTTTGAACCCAAGACTTTTCATCGAGCAGTTGACACTATTTGGACTAAGAAGAAGACGTGCTATACAAATTTACGTAAGCGTACTGTATGTAGGAAGATGATATATCTCATAACTGGAGCACTGCGTGGAGCTTTGAGACCAGCAAATGTTCCTCGCTTCCGCACAATTAGTTTGTTCCAATTGTAAGCCTTTGGGTGTCTAAAGAAATATTAAGAAAATAAAACGTATAAGTGTGATGTAGGGCTCGACTATGTAATACCTAGTGTTCGAATGAAATAACTGATTTTTCATTCTTAAATAAAAAAAGGAAATATTTCTCCAACCCATATATTCTTGACGAACAAATCCATAAGGAATTGTATACCGTTAAACTAATTTATTTATTTAATTATTCAAGAAAATAAGTTTTAAATTGTATGTATCGATATTTTAAAAAAAAACCTTATATAGATCAGTATTTAAAATTTCATAAGATGTTTCTTATTCATACAAAACCATGGGTTGTATAAGGTATCCTCTTACATTTTATAATGGGTACAGGGTACATATAAAAAAAAAAAAAGAAAAGCCCATTTTTAAGCTGGCAATTTGCAAGGTGTTAGACTCAAGAGATGGCAGCTGTGTGGTGGAAGGGTAAAGGCAGGAGAACTACCTCGACAGACAAAAACAAATCACTTAGCCTTAATGGCTTATGAAGGCAGCACATTTAACCAAAAACCTCAAGCAGTTAAACGGAGCAACAGTGGGCGACGCCAACAACAAACCAAGTTGGAGAAGGAGAAGTATCTGCAGCAGGCAAAGCTGTCAAATGGTTGTCTTTGCCCAAAGCTCACACATAAAACTAGAACATTGCACGCTGCTGACGCTGAAGGCGTTTGAACTGAGATGAAGACTGAGAAGTGAAACAGAGACTGTGAACTGAGAACCGAGACTGGGTCTCCATTTTGCATAATGGGCGACCCAATTAGGCAAAGTGAGTGTTGGTGAAATGCATATGAACCATAAAACAATTGAACAATGTGCTGCCAACAATTAACCAGCATGCACAATGACAATCAAAAGGATAAAGACCTGAGACACTTGAAGCGAGAAGTGTGATATTGTGGAGAGAGATGTTGGTAACATGTGGAAAATTATATATTAGTATGTAAAAATAATTATATGTGTTTTTCTTAATTTTACAGTTGAAAATCTAACCTGCAAATAAAAATGATTTGTATTCAATAAGGAATGATTGCCATAACGATTTTCCTCTTTAGGTTAGTGTTATGCTTTTAGGATTAACTTAATATAAATCTACTTCCTAACTTGATTAACTAAAAGCTTTTGCTAATATACAAACTAGCTAACATATGCTGTCACTTGAGACACCGTCGATAAATTGCTCACAGCTATCAGTCATTTGTTTATTAGATTTGTCAATGCAACAGTTTTTTGTGTCAAGTGGCGACCATTTGGACAACCATAAAAATCATCGGAATTGCAAATAGATCGACCAAAAAACTTTCGGCTAGAACACATCTTGCTGCTGTAGTTGTTGGTGTCACATGCAGGCAATGGGTATAAATTAGATAGAAAGGGAGGGCCACCAAGTCAGCAAGTGTCCATTGTGTGGCATCTTAAATGTCAAAAGTGACACCCCTCGCCCTGCACCCTTCAACCTGCACCCTCAACTAACACGCCCTTGGGCAGTGCACCTGAAGCATTCCAACTTTGACTCAAACCGCTGGCAAAACAATAAATTTCCCTTTGGAAGCCATTGACTGAGGACAAAATAGAAGGCAAAGCTACAGACCTGACCAAAGCCCTTACATATCACACAGACGCAGCTCTGCTTGTAAGTGTGAGTACACTGCAAGAAATGTAAGTTGTTTCTAAAGTCGTTTTGATATTTATGAAATGAATGAATGCTCTCTGTATATGCACACTAAGACAGTAAACAAAAGCCGTATATATTTTCTCAGTGTAGTATACGTTACGGGTGGGCTGGGCAAGAAAAATGATGACCACAACGGCCAACTGGCAACTAGACGCACGAATGAACATGAGGGCATAAAAAAAGAACGATGGAGCCCCGTTATGTTAAGGAACAACTAGCTGGCTAATAAAAAATCAAAAAGGCAAAAAACCTAGGCAACAACAAGAACCTGTGGGCAAAAATAAAAGAACCTGTACGAAATGCATTCGCCCATTATATCCTAGTTGCAGGGTGTTTAAGCGGAAAAGGTAAGTGGCGCTGAGGAGTGGGCTTTTAGTCAATATCTCAGGGTATCCTGCAATTTTTCTTCATTTTTTTGTCACCCAACACGGTAGTAGTACTCAGGCGGAAGTTAAGCTGTTGTTTATGTGTCATCATAAATCATGTTCAATGTACACGAAACAATTCCACGTAAGTGGATAATGGAAACCCTCATCTGCTAGTTATGCTTGTATGTGGTAAGTTTTGTGTGCTGGATGATGAGAATGGTGTCAATAAAATGAAAGTTGAAGAAAGAGTATTGACTTCTTTACTTAACATAAGCATGCATATAGCTTTTATCTGTAGATAATGATATTAAAAGTGCGCTAATTGATTTTAATGGTACATTTGTTATGCATTAAATGTATATTTAAAGAACCAACAATATGTTTTTAATAACACAAATTAACTTATTCGTGAACCATGAGTTATCGAAGTTTCTCTACAATATGTGTTGTGCTATCTATGTTTTTGAGGACATATTCGATGGCAGTTTCCGACAAGGGTACTCAAGAAATATTAATAAAAAAAAATATAAATCAAATAACTCGAATTGCTTAAACTTTCATTAATATCTTAGATGAGACTCCTAGCACTGCAGCACCAACTGAACTTCCTCTTAGCGATATAAAAACAACAGAGGCTTCCATCAACACCGAGGCTAATATCCCTAACGACATCATCAACAACAGCACTCAAACTCCACCAATGACTTCAACTTTGACTACAGTCTTAGCCCCAACAACGATGAAACCTGTACCATATCCATTTGTTGTCTCCATACAGATATATGAAAATGGAATATACCAACATCTCTGTGGCGGTGCAATTCTGGACAAGGAATTTGTAATTACTGCGGCCCACTGTACTCTGAAGCCGCGACAACTCTATGCCAGGGATCTTATTGTTGTCGCTGGATCGAATCTGCTGTTCGATAAGAAGGTTAAACGTACCCGTGTGCGCAATCTGAAAATTCATCCACGTTTCAAGCCATTGTATGGAAATGATATTATGCTACTGCATCTAGCAACTCCATTACCTATCAATAATATTCGATTTGCGACAATCAATTTTAGAAAGGAAAATAGAAAAGGCGGTGGCCTAAACTCAATATTACTTGGCTGGGGTCGTACTCAACCAAATATACCCAAAAATCTAGAAACTGTGCATTTTCATACTATAGCCGATGATAAATGCTTTCATTCATATGGATTTAAATACTTGACGAATTCGGAAATCTGTGCGGTAAACTCAAAGGGACCTCGAGGAGCTTGTGATGTGTGTATTGATTTAACAAACAGTTAACTTTATATAAAGTTATCATACTTTTTACAGGGTGACTCAGGTGGACCCCTTGTAGATATGAATCAAAATTCTTTATATGGTCTACTCTCATACGGCAGAAAGCCTTGTGACAAAGGCAAACCATTTGCCTTTACAAGGATCAGTGTTTATGTTAGATGGATCGAAGACGAAATGAGAAAAATGCTTATTGAAAAGAAACTCTATGGTTAGGTTATTGTATATGTATTTGATTTAAATATTCAGCATAATTCCCAATTGACGCTTTCTAAAACGATTCAAAATGCAAATAAATAAAGTCACTTAAAAAATTATGCTTCCCACATTCGGAGTGCCACAGAATACCAGCAAGGCAAAACAACAGAAAAAAGAAGAAAATGTGTTAATGGGGGCTGGAAACGCTTTCAGAATTCATGTCACTTTTATAAGGTAACAGATTCACGCAAAGAGGCCTCCAGAGAGTTGGGAGTTGGGATAACCAAAGACACAGGAAACATAAATGACAGCTACGTGTGCTAGTTCTCGCTTTCTGTGACTGCTATTATTTTGTTAACCAATACCACTGGCGGGTATATTGATTTTTAAAAGCATGTATAAAAGCATAAATATACAAACCTAAAATACATAATAAATAAAATACACTTTTTGATATGTGCTAGTTTTAGCATAACTGAAGTTTATAAAGTCTATTTTAAATTTTTGTTTGCATATAAACTTTATTAAATTAATGACCGATTATACATATATTTTTTAAATATTTTGTTGATACAGCTTCTCAAAAAAATTCTGTTGACTATATTGTGTATCAAGTTCAAGGCCCCTTATGTAGATAAATGTATTAAATCGACTTGAGTTCAGTTAAAAATCAGCAATTGCGAAATGTGGACGCATTTTGCGTATGGGTTCTTAATGATTATATTGGCCTGCAGACACTGTTCGACTCTGGCATTCATACTCTCGATATGAGAGCTGTCCAGCAGTAAGATTGGATCCAAAATTGAATACACTCAACAATATTTAGCAAAATGGAGGGGCAGACACTTGTGAAATGCTAGGGAAGCGGAACAAAGCCAAAATGCGCTTTTTCAATATAAGAAGCATCATAAGGGAACCACAGAATATTACAAAACCCGAATACCAAAGTATGAGCTGCCTCGCTATCTTTATTAATTCATCGGCGTATATTTAACTAGTTTTAAGATATATGAGCCATAATTAAGCACACTTTGTACAGCATATGTGACCACAAGATGGCAATAAATTAAAACATTTTTGTTGCTTTAAAGGCTTTTAAACTCAAAAAGGACTTGACGCTAAAAAGCTTTGACGACTTTTACCAATAAATAATAAACTCACATATGCGCTACTCGAGCTTGACAGAAAAGCTTTTGCGTTACTTGATTACGGTTACAAACCACCCCAACCACAGGACATACAATCACCGACCAAGCACAGAATAAAGGCAAGCCCATAAAAAATGATGTTATATGCATGACCCTAAATTAATCTAGCGAAACCTTTTCGTTTGCAACGAGTCTCCCCCAACCGCTCTCTGTTAGCTTTAGACCGGGGACATCAAAGCCACTGAAGTATGACAGAAACGAAGCTATTTGAATATCCACGTAAATGTCATATGAGAACAAATTAAATTTGGTTTATGACCGGCTCAACGAGTGAAACGAGAGAGAGAAAATGTAAGGACTTACACAAAAAAAAGTGCGATGCATTTTTTTTTTATGTCGATAAGTATCATAAAAGTTGAGTCCTTGGACTTCAAGAGATTTTATAATCAGAAATTTAGTTGGTTATAAAATAGCTCATAGGGATGATAAAATAAAAAACATAAAATAATTTTTACTTAAAAGCGCTAACTTTGACTGAATATGTCCAAAAGATAAGATATAATTAACATCGCCATGAATAAGTGTTCATTCAAGCTATTCGCCACTTAAACTTAGTATTAACAACTATTGAAGTAATGTTTTATAATATTTGAGGTATAAAACTTGCAGTTAAGGTGTTTAAATTTTTCCACACTTTTCCCTAGTTTTATTTAAAATATTCACACTGCAATTGATACGCGGAAAAATTAGTAAAGAACTTGTGAAAGAAAAAACGAACAGAAAAATATTAAGTGAAAAAACTATGTGCACAATATGTCGCTTGCAGCGAATTGAAATTATGCAAAACAAAAGTAAGAAATAGAATTTCATTTGATATTCAAAATATTTTTTCTTTTTTCCTTTTCTGTATAGCGACGACAAGACGTTGCCAGACTGCTGCCAGAGAGACTCATTCGCATGCAGTTGGCGTACCGCAAAGTGGATATTGATATTTTGTCCTTAAATTTTGTTATTTATGTGGACACGCTTTCCCCCAAAAACTACAAACCGAAACAGAAGTTTACAATTTGCACAAGCGAGCGACATTTTTGCCAACTTGTGCAAATTTAACGCGACATTGTGAGTGTGTCCGATTCCTACCACAAATTTCCCTCTCTCATTCCTTAGGTGGGGCTTTTCCGCCCAGGATTTGCCATGCCCATTAACATGCAAGTCATGTGCCGGTGCAGAGGCCGACGCTTAGCTATGACAGACCAAACCAAATAACCCGCCCATCGGCCCAACACACTCTTATTTTCCTTCCCTTTTGGCAACTACATATTTTGCCATAAATTTTGCAACGTTTTCGACACATTGAAGATGTGTTTTTTTATATTTTGCTATATGGCAACCACTTGAAGTTTTCAATTGTCACAAATTTATTTTAATACAGCATGAAATTTATGAGTGACAAATTGAATTGGTAAATTGAGTAATATTTTTACAGAACGGAAAAGCTTTAACATGGGTTAAAACGCAAAGGGCTTGTAGAAATGAAAATTTACAGAAGTTTCAGAAAAGTTTCGGTTGCATATATTTACAAACATGGGATATTTTTTTTTATCAAAAAACATAACTAAAAGACACACTTGACTTTATTTCCACTACATGGCCTCAATGAAGTTGATTGATGATTCATATAGGATGACCAACTCCGCCTCAATAAAAAAACATAGCGTAACGAACGTAAGTCATCGAGATTCGATATGGATTGGTTTTAGCTGCTGGGCATTTGTATGTAAGTTATACAAGGCACAGCCCCTCATATCAGGATGCTGAAGGATGTGCGCGTGTTTTATATTGTTTCAAATGGACCAAATACTAAACACTCCATAAATAAAACCATTAGAAGTGCCATTAAGCGAAAAAAAATATTATAGTAGAGCATTTTTTGTTGTGTTTTGCTTATCATTTGTGCCTTGAGTATATGGGCGTGTGTGTAGAGTGTGTGTGTGTGTTTGTGTGCGTGCGTTTGACATACGCAATCATATAAATCTTAATGTTTATAAATCACGTCGTATGGTAATGCCCAAGGGTCACTTTTTTCATAGTTGGTAAATCAACAAAAACCAAGAGCATTCATTTTATTTCTATACAATATTAATAAGTAGTTTACTGACAAAAATGTAATGATAACAAAAATACTTAATACCTAATTTTACAACTTTTAAAGTACACAATAACTAAAGTAAAAATATTATTAAATTAGTCTCAAACATTTACGCAAACTTAAAGAGCAACATTTCACTTCACTATTCAAAATATCTTTATCAAAAATACACATTGGTTGACTTCTTCCATATTTTATTTGTGTGCGTGTGTCATTTTTAATATGCAAATAATTTGCTAGCCAAATGGCAACCATCTGTGACCCAGCAGCAGATGACAATGGCCAACGCCCTCTGTGAAAAAGAAAGAAACATGGCAAAATCTATTCAAGAGTCAAGTTGACAACAATGCTGGACTAGGCCTACTTGGCACTTGCAAGAAGCTGGAAACAGGAACAGGATGTGACCATGGCACACGGTCTACCCACCCACATTTGAATATGACACACAGATGACAGCTGCTCCAGAGCTTCAACTCTGATTTTGTCTGTGGTTCCTGGGGAGGTTGGCTATGATGGCGATGATGATGCGTGCCCATTGTGCACATTTGACGTTCCGTTTATTAATCAGTTTGGCCTGCGGCCAGGGGCAGAGTCTGGGCCAAGCTGCAGCAGCAACAACAACGCCGTCACAATTTTCTACAAATGAATAATTTTTGTGGCAAACAGCAGAAAAAAAGGGCAAAGTCAAAAAGCAGTCGTCACAGTAAAAGGACACGCCCCAGGACTCGACTCGTGAGTTTATATATTTTTTGTGGCGCAACTCGCATTTTAATTTCTCACAAAAGCGAAAAAAAAGTCAAACAAATGTCAGTCGCGTGTTAATCAAGTGTAAATAAATGGCGCAAAGATTAGAGAGAACCGCAAAAAAAAACACAATCCTGAAAACGAAATCTTTAATGACCCAAGTCGGTTTTGAAATACTCTGTGCTCTGAAATATTTATTTTTTATTATTTGAATCATTTAACTGATAAAAGTTATGTGTAAAATATAATTCATTAAATAAATAATATTTTGAGAATATATTTTATTAGTTTAAACTTCAAAGTTTAATTTTTATTCGCATAAAAAATATCAATATACCTTAATGCTTTTCTTACAACTTTGTTATACCCTATTATAAGCCCACAGTATAAAAGAGAGAAGAAAACAAGTAAAAAGGCACTTGTCAAGAAATCCCTACTAGACTATACCCTGAACCCTATACTTTATGCATAAAGTCAGTGCTTGCACGTATGTGTGAGTGTGTGTACCTATACGCGTATAGTGCATACTTTCAGATTGTCATTATTTAGTCTAAAAAAGTTTTCCAAATTCCAGATTTTGTTGTTACCGATCACATGTGTATATCGGAAACCGGAAGAGTTATCGAAAATGTAAAACAAACTTGTACTACCTAGGGATTAGGCGTGATTATGTACTAAATCTGGAGTCTCTAGCTCTTATAGTTTCTGAGATCGGACGGACAGACGGAGGGACGGACAGAAGGACATGGCTAAATCGACTCGACATACTTTTGCAAAAAACCATTATACCCTTTTTAACCATTTTCAATGGGTTCAGGGTATAAAAAATGTGGAAACCCAGAAAAAGCGAACGCAAACAACAAAAAAAGGGGGTGTGATGCTAAAGAAAAAAAAATAAACAAATAAAAATGAAAGAAAACATTTAATGGATTTTTAAATGTTTTTTAAATGTGCGTGCAAAATCGGTGAGTTTGCCCCCGAAACAGGCAGCTTTAAAGCCTTAAAGTAGCCGTATCATTTCCTGGGTTTCGCGAGCTACTCATGCAAATTAGCTTAATGTTGGGAAGAAGTTGTTATCATGAATCCAAGGCGCGTTGTTATTGCCTTGACACCCACTTAAATCTGAAGCCAAACTCGAACTTGAATACCCAATTCAGTGCGGCCAAAGCTGAAGCCCCCCAAACAACGCCTACAATAAATAAATGCTCAGACATTGGCCTTTTCAAGGCGTTACCCCAGTGGCAGGGTGTTAAGGGGTGTGGTACTGGTGTTGATGATACTATTATCTTATATCGCGAAAGGACCGCAAGCTGTCCTTGGACGCAACAGCGACCACTTCAATAGTCCTTTTTTCCCAGCATTTACAATTCATAGATATACTCGCAGATAGATAGTCGACAGACATGGCTTTCGAAAAAATCGTTTTATTGGCTTTCGAGCTCCTTTTTGTCGCCTCAGCCGCCCACCAACAAATCTGGCCACAAGAACATAAACCGCAAATAAGTTTAACATTGTACAACATTTACATTCCGGCGAGTGCCACAGGGGTCCCCTTTTGTTATTGTATTTGCTGTGATTTGTGTGGCTTTGTGCCGCGCTTGAATTTTAAAATGCCACACACAGTGGGACCAGAACTAAAGAAAAGCTAACAAAAAAAATAGGTAAGATGATCAAGCAGGATTAAACATAATAAAAAAATGTTTTATTTCTTTTTACAGCAATTTTTTGAGTTAAATATTTAGAATATAACTACTAAGAAATATTACATAATCTGAAAGAAAATATATTGGACGTATTTCCATTCTTAAACTTAACTTTAACTTTAATACGACAACTCCAGTATAAAAAGTTAATCAGCTTGTCCCACTGTAACGATGAAATAAAAGGGGTGCAAATGATGCAATTTGTAAAATTACTTGTTTTTCCTTGTTGGAGTTCAAGGACCAAAAGTGACAACACTGCTCGAAGACGACAACACAATGCTATCTAATCTTATAAGATATTATTTTTACGTTAAACTTGCATTTCAGCACTCTCCATCTCTCGCTGTCAGCAAATCAAAGTTAAGGATATTGTTCAACTACCCAGCTAAAAAAAGGAGCAGGAAATCTAACAAATTGTCTTTAACAACAAGTCGTTGCTTTAAAGCGAAACAAGCGTTTTTAATGATATTTACAGAAAATGGCAGAAAACGCATCAATCATTTGTCAGCCATAAAAATTCGTCACACATGAGCATTATATTATCAAAATAAGAAAAGGCCTTTAAAAAAAATGAAAAAAAAATCTTAATGGTTATTTGTAAAAATGACCTTGTAAGTTATGAAGCACAGTTGGGCGCCCTTTTAGCAAAAATGCCAAGGGCGGAGGTTCAACAACGGTCACTCCACACACTGAGAGCGAGATCCTTTCCACTTGTGGCTGGTGTGTGGCGCACGGGTTCAATTTCTGCACTCCTCCTGTATGCGGTGTAGTCAAGTGCGTGCGCGCTCATATGTGAACATTTATTGGAAAACATTATTATTTATGACTTTTTGAATGACATCGCTTGAACTTTTCAAGCAATAAAGTCCAGGCACAATAACAACGGATATTGCGGCGGGACTTTTCTTCTTTTTTTTCGGTTATTTTAAAATTACATATCCTATTGAGATGTTGTGAGTTTTTGATTTATGATGATATTCATTAGGCAACTCCAGTATTAGGGATATGTTACTTATAAAAATTTAAGTTTTTACACATATTTGACAGGATGTCCTAATCGAATTATAACTGTAATCATTTGTAACAAATAGCAAGCATAATCAACGAAAAGTTTACGTTTAAAAAACAAGATTTTTCTATCTTGAAATAAATTTAATCACTGAAAATATAAAACATGCCCAAATCCTGTAGTTGTCACTTTAAAAGTTCCTAAAAAAAATTCTTTCTCCAGATTTACTTAGTAAGCCAGAACTATGAAAACAAATTGGCATCTTAAGCTTGAAGCTTATGCATCTTCAAAACCTATCTAAAATGAAAATCTTTGTGCAGGCCTGCCATAAACAAGCTCACAAATGAATTGCCCGGCAATGAAATCAACACCCAAAAGGGTTATATCCTCAAACCCAATTTCATTGAAGGACGTTCCATATATGTGTATGTGAAAAAGCTTTAAGATCTTATCAAATAACCACAAGAACAAGAATGATTATTTTAAGTAATTGCCAGTTAGCGAAGAAAATAAAGTGAGAACCTTTTTCGTTGAGGCAGATATTCGTTGCCTTAATTTAAACTAAAACTGTCACTTTTTGTTTTTATTTACACGCTGCTTATTTACTGCTACTATATATGTACGTAAATGTATAGAGAAGCATAAAGGAAGCTATATGTAGATAGATGTATATGTGTAAGATATGTACATGCTTCAGGCGCATGACCCATTCCTGAACTCGCAGAGCTCTGGCAGCATAGCATATACACGAAGGACACACGAACTCTCGCACTCCGACTAAACTAATGCCATCCTCGTCTAACCTCGTGTAGGGTGCGGGTGAGTCAAAGTGTAGATAGCTGCCTGCCATAGGACGACAGACAACGAAGTGAACGATGTCGACTTCGCATACATATAGAATGTCTAAGGTGGAGCAGAAGCCATGACTGCGGCCATGACAGCGATAATGTATACGCTGCTGTGTTGGAAGGAAGGAGGGGGCGTCTGTTGTAGGGTTGCCAGCCTCGTTGCTACGGTTCCACCCACACAAACACACACAACCAGACTCGACCAACAACCAACTGCCTGCTGTCATCTGCAGCTTTCTCTCTCTGACACTAAACTACCGCTCTCATTCTACTTTTGCCTGGTTTTGCTTTGTGGGTATTAAGTTCGTTCTTAATGCTTAAGATAAACGTCTGTGGTGACTACTAGTTAAATTCATTTATTTGGAAAAGTGCAAACCTTTAACTGTCAGCTTATTGTGTACTGTTTTGATGTTTAAATTTGATTTTTGCGAGAGTCGAAAAGGATGCTCACTTATGAGGAAGATGCTTAAACAAGGATTCTTTAAAAAAAATAAAAAATTTTGCATTGTATAATTTTTATGCTGCTGTAAAATGTCATTGTTTATATAGGTATTTTAAATTCCGAATAAGAGATTAGTTTAATATTAAAGTACAGTAAATTTATTAGATATTTATAATTTTTCTTATCAAATTTATATGATCTTGTATAAAATATTGTTTTCCAGACCCATAGCAAAAGGGAAGCAATAAAAACTTTTCAAAATTTTACCTTATCTCACTACAGATTGATATTTATCATAGAAACTGGTTATACAAATTAAATTCATATTAAGCAAATAAGTAAACTTAATGATGCTGAAACCAGCGCACATATATTGTTTATAGACCAACAAGTATTTTTTATGTGTAACTTAAATACTGGCAGAAAACTAACTACTCGCATGCAATGTGATTTCCAATCTTGCACAAACAAATTCGCTGGGGACACTTTTTTTTTACGACGCACTTTGTTAAACGATGTGGTCACTTGAGTATATGTTGTATGCATGTGTGCCAGGGGTAGCTGGGAAGTGACGGCGTCACAGCCAAGCAAGCTGAGGTTTTTTTTTGTTTATTTAACCAACCCCAACGCAGTCAAATGCCCTTCTTATCGAGCAAGCAACTTAAGGGGACGGATAGCTGTTAAGTTTGTGGTCGTTTTTTAGCTTCTTGTTGGCTGGACATGTGAGACACTGTTTTTTGTTTTATCGAGAACGATACATCAGCCATCAAGTTGATTAACTCACATGGAATGTGCCAAAGTGCCGAAAATCAAATTAAATGGTCTTGATACGAGTGTTTGTGACATATCCAAGTGCTTGTGAGGGGTTTGTCAGTGAACTGCTAGATTTATGCATTGCAAATCGATAGTTTGTGTGGCTCCTTAGAGAAAAGGGATAAGTGTCAGATGCTCTCCGAAAATGGGATACGTTTACACCATTCGACAGCAAGTGAGATGAGTAACAAGTTTTTACTGCTTGGCTATGACATGCTGCTTATACTTTTTCTCAATGAACTTAAAGACGGACTCTATAGCTGCATAGGATGTCCATTCGTGCTCCGCATGTCCAGCTGAAACGCAGGTAATATTCTTGTCCTTGTGTCCATGTGTTAGATCTGTATCGAGTGGCTCGTCACTTGACACCCAATTGCAGGTAACATCAAGAAAGTATTTCTTACAACTGGATGGCGGATGACCCACAGTTCCATCAGTTAAAGCTATCGCGAATACTTTTTCCTTAAAGAATTCCGAGAACTTTTCCGTCTGCAACAACAAACATCAGGTAATATGTGTGATGTGTAGTAATTTTTTACCCTACTAACCAAAGCTGTAGACACTGAACCGCCAAAACTATGCGCCACTATAGCCACACTTTCGGGATTGGAGGGCATAATAACATTTTCCCATACGTATGACGCATGATTCACTGAGTTGTCCAAGCCCTTAATAGGCGTACGCTTGCCATTCACAAGGCGAGTGGTGTCGTTGGTGTTCGTCACGAGAATATCATAGCCCAATTTCTGAGCACGCTCTACATAAGGCAGCTGTGTGCCATGCTCTAAGGAATTGTTGATTATCAATCTAAAAATAGTTGTAGTAGTTAGAATGTTGAAACTAATCGAATGGAAGATTAACCAAACCTCATTTAAGACTTGTTCTTACCAATTTGCGATATATTAATAGTAAGGTTATTAAATGCAATGCAAAAACATATAAAGCTGAAACATAGGGCGGTAAGCATTTAGACATATAAACATATTCAAATGTGGAAAAACTATAGCATTCTGTTTATGATTTGACAAATTCATACCTCCTAGCCCATTGACCTGCAAGCACATAACCGCTTCCATGTATAAGAACAAGTAACTTTTTCGACTTTGAAAGCGGCTTTGGCTGACTAAAGACAAATGTGGAGCGCTCAGCGGGTGCGTCGAGTGGTAAATACGTTTTCCTAAGACCTTGCTTTTCCAATAGTTCGTAGATTATTTCTGGTATCTGATTAGCCAGCTGCTCGTAGTGCTCCTGATTCTCAGTATGGTTTTCGCTTATTTTGAACACATACGGCTGTTCACCGGGCTTGCCTGTGGCTGCATCTATTTGGCGCAGTTCGCCAGCTAAACAAAATGACATACATAAATAAAATGTGATAACTGTAGGAATGTACAAAACTCACCGTCATTGAATGCATATCCAAATTTTCGCAAGCGTTCAATAGCTTCATCACTGCTGCTGGCTCTTGATTCTGCCATTCTAATGGCTTGACCTGCTGGTATAAAACGAAGCAAATGTTTAAAGCGCGCCCACATGGCGTAAATTATGTGTACAACGTCACTTACGAAATTAAAGAAAAAAAAACAAAGAAAACTTGCAGCTAAATGCCGGCTGATTAGACCCACAAACGTCAGCATCGATAATTTGCAAAAAAAAAAAAAGTAATCATCGATATAAAATTGTGGAAATGAGAAAAATGTGGCGGCCGCCCGATAAGTACTTTTATGCTGCTAAAAGTATTTACACAATTAATACATATGTATTTATTACTCTTTTTAATTTCTTCGCTCTAGTTTCAGCAACGGTGTTGTTGTTAATTTAACTGTTACATTTTCAACATATTCTAGATCTATAAATTTAAAACTTGTACTGAATCTGTAGTTACGCAGCAGTTTTGCCAGAGTCACTTTTACAGATAAAAGTCCATAACGCCAGCCTGAAATTTGATACAATTGATTATTGTGCTGATTTAAGCTGTCTTCTCATACCTATGCAGCTTCTTATACCCTTTGTGAAAGGTATAAAAGCAAACGGATGCTTATCCTGCACATTGTGTGGCAAAAAGTGTTCGGGATTAAAAGATTCCGCCTCAGGTCCCCAAATATCCTTTCTCCGATGCATGTGAAATATGTCAATGATAATTTGCATACCTTTGGGTACACAAATACCATTTGAGAGCTTAATATTCGTAGATGTTTCTCGTGCCACAATGGGAACTGGTGCAATTAAACGCATGCATTCATTCAAAACGAGATCTAAATAAACCATTTCCTGTATTTGCTCATTGGAAACGTAAAAGTCACCACTCTTGGGAAATATTGCTTTGATTTCCTCAAATAACTTTTCCTGATACTCGGGAAACATTGCCAGCAGCATAAGTGTATAGGCCACCGTTTTGGACGATGTTTCAAAAGCGGCAAAAACAATTATATTGGATTCATCCTCCACATTCTTTTGGTTAAATTTGCCACGTTTAAGAAGTTCAACTGCCAGATTGAGTAATGAATTATTGCTACCAGCTATATCATCTGACAAATCTTCTTTGAGTTTCCTTTTTACCAGCTGCAGCAAATATTCAAATATTATTAAGTATTTTGCCTTTAAGGTTGTTAAAGTTTTCAAACCTTTCTAATAAATTGTCGGATTTGCAATTTTGAACTCGCATAACGTTCTTCCTTTCCAAATAGCTGGCGTATTATTCTTATATTTAGCCATGGAGATAAACTAAAGTCTGCAACACATTCCTGCAACCTTAATGAGATTTTAAATGTATATAGTTTAGTTAAATTCAATACTTACCATTGATAATGCGTCATGAGGGATTTGTTCTTAAAATTTGGATCCTGTTTTACACAGCTGCCCATTGTGGTTTCTACAGAGGGTTATTTTTTTAGGAATTTGAATATTTTTAAAGAACTTTTACTCACGCGCTGCTACGCTTAATGAAAAATGCTGTAGTATTGGCATTAAATCATGTTCCTTTGTGTCCATCAATTTATCCAGCTCATTTAATAATATTTCCGTCTCCTTATTGAAAATAGGCATAAAACTAAGCAAAACTTTGCGACCGAAGGCAGGATCCAGCAGTTTTCTGTGCTCACTCCAAAGTGGATCTAAATAGGAACATATCTAATAACTTGCCAAGTTAAGTTTATATTTAAGCTTCTGACCTTCCAAACTAAATAAGCCTGTACCGACAGCATCATTGATGACCTTATAAATAAAACTCTTATTCACACAATGTGGCGAGGTTAATAAATCCTGCGTCACTTGAGGATCACTAACAATCAGAACGGGTAATGGACCCAGCCAAGTGAGCAGAGTTGTGCCATACTCCCTTATATATGAACTTAACAAGTTGAGCAAACCTATTAGAACAGTACTATTTTAATTTAATGCAAATAAAGGATCCTATGGAGTTTAACTGACCTTCCTTGCGCAGCAATTGGTGTGCGATACCAATGAAAGGATATCCAAGTGGACCAGGAATTTTACTAATTAGCCTATAAAACTGACGTCGTGTCCATAGAAAATAAGTCAAAGCTACAGTTAGTAATATTATACACAATACCAGCAGAATTAAATGCATGATAAATTTCTTTGCACAGAACTTAATCGTTTAAGCTGAAAAATTACTTTAAAGAATATTACTTTCGCCGAATCTTTTTATACTTGCGAAGCGAGATAACAGCAACAATTATATTTTTTTATTTGGTATTGCACTTTTCAATTAATGCTTTTTTAAGGCATAAACAAACGTGAACTCTGGAGTTAAATTTAAACAAATTAGTCAGAGGGTAATGACAGCAGTAAAAAATGCTTGAGTGTATTTGATACACATTAAGCTAGGAAAGACATTAATATATACAATAATTAATTTGGCTAACAATAAAATTTTTTTTAAATAAATGCGCACAGTGAGTGCATTAGAAATCGATTATAAAAAGGACTTAAATTTTTAGTTCCATAACCTTTGTGAACCTGCAATCGAACTAGTAGCAGTCAGCTGTTTTGCCTTGCAGCAGTTATCGATATGTCATCGCTGGAGGAAACTAAACAATATAGCCAAAACCGACACATCACATGAAATAGCTGGCCGTTTGCTAGAGCAATTGCGCTGCCACGCTGCCAAAATTAAAGTGATAAATGCAAAGCAAAACGTACACATTCCGGGACTTGGAAAACTCACCGCGCACCATGCATATGCGCGACTGGCGAACAGCGCTACGAACACCAACCTATCGGATAGGAAATCGCACCGTTCGTTTCAATTATCATTTCGCACTGCTCGTGTTTTGTGCTACGATTCTGGTGCTTCTATTCCTCTACGCACGCCAGGACAGCCGCAGCTCATCCGATGGCTACTGGCTGCGCAGCAATAGTATCAACGTGAACGCTGTGATAGCAGCATCAGCTGCCGCCTACAATGAAACATATCCATTAACGTCCCCAATCGTTGTGCAGGGTGGCGTTATCAGCTATCGAATTGCAATGATAGCAGATTTAGATACCAGCTCCAAGGTTGTCAAAGGCGATGGCACCGAAACGTGGCGCAGTTATCTCAAGAAAGGCTATCTAACATATCTACCAAAAAAACATGAAATACAAATTAATTGGGATGCTGGTGCGCCCACAACGCTCGAATCCTCGTTTGCACTGAAAGGACGTGGCATGGAACTGTCCGAGCTGATTACTTTCAATGGCAAACTCCTTACTTTTGATGATCGCACAGGGCTTATCTATGAAATAGCCAACGACAAGGCGATACCATGGGTAATACTACTCGACGGCGATGGCCACAATGCCAAAGGCTTCAAATCCGAATGGGCAACGGTGAAGGAACATACACTCTATGTGGGCTCCATGGGCAAAGAGTGGACAACGAGCATGGGTGACTATCAGAACACCAATCCAATGTTTGTCAAAGCAATCAGCACAACGGGTGAGGTGCGATCCCTCAGCTGGTCGGAGAACTTTAAGCAGCTGCGTCTGCACTCGATGCAGATCACTTGGCCTGGTTACATGATTCACGAGAGTGGCGTCTGGTCACAGGTACATAAACGCTGGTTCTTTCTGCCACGTCGCTGCTCCAAGGAGAAGTGAGTATCTAATAATTTCTTTCCTTATTCAAAACTTATTAATAAGTTTTGCTTTACAGATACAACGAAACATTGGACGAGCATATGGGCTGCAATATACTCATTTCAGCAGATGAGAGCTTTAATGTTATAAATACAGTTATATTGGATGCTGGCAATACGACGCCAACGCATGGATTCTCAAGCTTTAAGTTTCTGCCCGGCACAGAGGACGCGATTATTATAGCAATCAAATCGGAAGAACTTAATGGAAAAACCTCAACATTTCTGACAGCCTTCAATGTGGAGGGAAAAACATTGTTGCCGGAAACTCGAATTGAGACCGAATACAAATACGAGGGCTTCGAATTCATTTAGCGAAGCGATGCAAGCAACTCCAATGATCAGTGTATATAGTGTATTATCCGACATGCATGCAGATATATGTCGAGCTTTATTTTAAGTCAGCTTTAACTTAACAGTTAATATAGCTATTTTAGTGATGCTCATAGACCAATGCCATTCATTTTTTTTTTTTTTTGCGCTGTTTGTTTCTTTTATGTATGTTTAGGAGACGTAAAGAATTTCGAATCTTGTGTATTATATACGTAGCAAAATGCCAATTTATAATTTATTGTAACTATTAAATACGTACAAAACAAGGATAAAAAGTTAATGGTTATGCATTGCTACGATTTAGTCGATTCTTTTTGATTGATCACCGATTCCAGACCGGCCACAACCAAATCTTCATTGTTTATACGCCCTTCGCTGGCGCGTACCTCCAAACGGTTTGCATTGTGATTAATGTTCCACAGCTCTGGTAGAAATCTAGGACGCATAACAGTCAGAAAATGTTCACGCCACAAGCGCTCCAATTCGACAAGGCCACCCAATTGATCACAATACATTTGCACAACCTTCTTGCCATGCTGGCAATAATCCTCGTTCTCCACTCGATAATCCAAGTTGGCAGCCTTCTTGACTAGCTCCTCAGTGATCTTCGATTCATCTGTGTAATAGTCCAATATGGTTTTTTCCATTTGTGTCACCTTTTCAGCGGGAATTCGTTCGCGTTGCAGCAGTAAGGCTTTGCCAGCGGATTTAACGATCCTTAAAGACAAAAACTATATAGAACAAAGAAACACCGATTTTAATCACCCACTCACCTGAGTTTATGATCATCATGATACTTGGTCACGCCATCGCCATCACCCAAGGGCGCCTTGCACGTATTTGCCAACTGATTCCTTATTTTGTTATCTGAAATGTTGCTTGTCTGATGGCAGCTGGGGCAGAGCAGTAGAATGTCGTGGGATGTGTGTGACTTCATCACAATGGGAAAGTGTTTGCGATACTCTCGCGGCACCACATTCTTGCGCAAGTAGGCATCCCGACGACCGCACACAACACACTGATTCTCCTTAGGTGTCTGATAATAGCGACCCACATCGCCGACAGCTCGTCCAGCGGGCTCAAAGTTTAGGCGCACTGTGAAGGGATGCTCGCTGATTTGCTGGCCCAGATTTTGGTTTAAATACCAGGAGGCCTTGCGGCGATCAATGGTACAGAGGAGCTCGCCATCAGGCGCCTCCAGCAAGCAGTTGTCATAGAAGGCCTTGGATTGAGTTCCCAGATTGCGACATTGGTGTTGCTTCTTGGGTTTCCTTTGCTGCGTCTTTGCTGTAAGCGGACGGAGGCCGGCGCCTTGGGTAGCACGAAGCTGTGAAAATCCCGCAGAGTAGCCAACATCCAGAAATGGCTCAATTTTAGGACGCAGCTCCTCAAATTTCACTGTACGAAAATCCAAAATGTTTCGTGGCTGCAAATAACTGGATAACTTTTTGAAAATGGCCACAGCGGCTAGAGCATCATTTGCAGCGTAGTTCAATTGGGCATCACTCAATTGAGCCGCCTCCCAGTTGGAGCAGGCCAGACGCCAGCTCTTGTCGAGCTCGATATTGAGGTGCTTCTTAGAGAGTTTGCCCAATCCTTCGGCCGGATGACCGGCCATGGCCGCCATGTAGCGCAAATCAAAGGTGCTGGCAACGCCAACCCCAAAGTCATATGATAGCTTTGTAGCATCATCTTGGGGAGCCACGCCCACCTTGATAAGCTCATCATCTTCTAGCAGATCGCGCAGGTCCTTGGGTATGTGCTTCATGCAACACAAACGGAACAGCGCACATAGACCTTGATGCGAGCTCAGTTGAAGCAGGGCTACTGGACGCCGGCTGCCACCTACTGTTATCCATTCGCAATCAAATCCCAAGACTTTAAAGGATTTGCTGTGCCTGGTCAGAGATAGCCAAATAACTAATATTTGCTTAAAAATAGTTTGCACTCACAGTTTTAGTTCATTTACGATCGACGTCGTCTCATGAACGGAAGTAATAACTTCAATGCGTGTGTGATCCATCGGACTCCGACTCCGTGGAAAGCGACGCAGTGTTCCCCATATAGAGCGTCTGTGTCGCACCAGCACATAGACCAGGCCAAAACCAGCGGCGAGTATTGCCCATTTTTTTGCGTTTGCGCTCGGTGGTAGATTGCTCATGGCTCCGTCGAAAAGTGTTGATGAAATTTCATAATATATCGAAATTACAAATCTGCGACCCGATAGAAATTGATAAGCGAGCCTGGATTGTTTGCCGCCTAACTAATATAAAAAATCCCGCAAAGAAAATTTGCAAGCAGTGAATAACTGATATTTTAATTGTCTTAAACCTAACTATACAATTACATTAGTATAGTTAATATTAAATAAATTATATCTTGCGTTTAACTTGTTCATAGTTGGGCCTTTGCAAATGGCTTTACAGCTTATATCGATATATCTTTTGTAGAGCAGGTTGGCAGCCCTATGTAACAGTGCTGTAAGTCAAACGAATGGACAGCTGTTAACTAATCCAACTAATTTCAGTTCGTTTTTTAAATGTTTCTGTGTGAAAAATATTTAATAAATTAAATATTGTGCAAAAATAGGTGACATCTAAAGCAATCATGTTAAGTTAAGGCTTACCCGAGCTTTAGCAGCTACAGCTGCATGATATTTGCATGTGCAAATCCAAAAAGGCTGCAATAAAGTTGAAGAATCGATTTTTCAAACGCCGTCATAAAATTACAGGTAACATTAATTAAAACCACAAATCTTTAAACGATATTTGTGTTAACTAATTGAAATACTTGCAGAATGTGCCATTTAACAAAATAAATCAATCAAAAGACTACAAGACAAAGAATCCACAATGCCAGAGAGCTTAGAATTGCATCAGTTCGTGGATGGGACGCGAACGGAAGATGTATCAAATCGATGGCTGGAACGTTTAAAGACTCGCGTTAACTGTCCATATTTGGGCATTATACTGGCCACCCTATCATCGCTCTTCTTCTCGCTTTGCTCGGTTATTGTCAAAGGTCTGGTCGATGTCAATCCCATGGAGCTGGCATCGTTTCGCTTTGTGGGCGTCCTCCTACCCACCATACCCATATTGATCTACACAAGGCAGCCAGTGTTTCCGGAGGGCAAACGGGTCATACTGCTGCTTCGCTGCTTCATGGGCACCACAGGGCTGATGCTCAGCTTTTATGCATTCCGGCATATGCCGCTGGCCGATGCCAGTGTCATCATCTTCTCCACACCCGTGTTCGTTGCGATCTTCGCACGTGCCTTCCTCAAGGAGCCGTGTACGCTCTTCAATGTGCTAACAATCAATATGACGCTCTTGGGCGTCGTGCTAATCACCAGGCCACCCTGGGTCTTCGGTGATCCGGTTTCGGAGCTGGAGACCGAAAAGTATTCAGATAAAACCTACGATATTTGGGGACCAGTCGCTGCCATATCATCCACGCTGTTCGGCGCCAATGTTTACATCCTGCTTCGTGCATTAAAGAATCTCCACTACTCTGTAATCATGACAAACTTTGGTGCTATTGCCCTCGTCTACACTTTGATTGTGTGCGGTTCCATTGGCGCCGTCTGCTGGCCCAGCTGTGGACGTGATCGCTGGCTGGTCGTTGTACTGGGCATCTTTAGCTTCTTGGGCCAAATACTCTTGACGCTCTCGCTGCAGGTGGAGCAGGCCGGTCCAGTGGCTATAGCCCGATGTGCCGACATCGTCTTTGCGTTTATCTGGCAAATGATGTTCTTCGGTGAGGCTCCCAATGCTTATTCTTTGTTTGGCGCTCTAATGGTTGTCAGCTCGGTTATTTTGACTGCTATGAAGAAGTGGGCAATGACCCTGCCCCGTGAATCCTCGTTGCGAAAACGTTTGCGAGTCATCCTACTAGAGTAGGTGGGATACCATTAAGTCTCGTAGTAATTGAAGTATTAGTTAATGGAATGCTTTAGATGCGTAAGTGGTTTCTCTCAACTCTCCGATGATAGACAACGTTTAAAATCAAATTTGTTGGGCATCTGGGAACAATGCTCAATAACCAAGTACAGTGGTCCCTCGTAAATTAGAACGTTTCGGTTCAAGAAACTTTAATTTCTTATAAAATGAAACATTTGTAAGCACTTCAGAAATTGTTTCATCTCGAAATTTAATATCTCATTGAAAATTATAATTTAAATATACAAAAGACTCGATTTTCTGAACGTTTTAATTTTCGAGAGACTATCGTACTTTAAAGCTAATTCACTACCCTTTAGACTTGGCATATTGAAAAAGCTCAGCTTAGTTTTACATAATAAGCGCATTATATAAACACCCACATACTTTACACATAGGCATAAAGTTTTAAAGTTTCGAGCGTGATACTGTCATACCATCAAAGAAATATTCATACATATGAACTATATGATATAAATATATAACTACATACAAATATGTTTTAGTTTAGCCAAATTCATTTAGTTGTTGTTTTGTACATTGTTATACATGCTTACACTTAAAGTATTTCGATAAAATGAAAAAATAAAAATAAATAAATAAATACAATTCGTGTAAAGTAAAAACTATTGCCTTGTGAAGTTAATATGTATGAAAAAAACACGTTGACCGCGTTTGAATTCAAAACAAAGCGCACTTCCATGTACAGCTGTTAGAGTTTCGATACTTTCTTCATTTATACTCATTAGGTTACATACTCAATAACATTGGATTAACATAACTTTTAATGTTAATAACCCAGATAGCGGCGCGTCGGCGCTACCGGTTGCCATAACAAAACTCGTAATAAAAAGTGCTGACACATTAGGTACTCTAAACATAAACAAATTTACCGGTCAGAAAAACAAGCCAAACAAAAACCCACTTTTAAACGTGATCGTCAATAGTACATACATAGTGTGCCTTGGACTTACATATGTCGATAATATATAATTATAATATTTAAATACATTGAAAAAGGAAACACTACGCAATTAGAAAACAAACACGTTGTACATTTGATTCTTTGTGGTCTAGAAGAAGAAGCAGCAGAGCGCGGTTTGTTATTATTATTGCCGAACTAGAAACCCAAATCAGCAATAACCGCATCCAATTCATCCTGCAGATTTGTGGCCCTGGAGCGCACCTGTGAAATTTGATCCTGCAAATTGTCAACATTGGCCTGCAGCAGCACATTGCATTTCTTCATAGCGGCAAAGCGACTATCGTGCTTCTTGACGCGTGGCTCCAAATTGCTCTTCTTGGCGGAATTGGCAGCATCCTACAAAAGTAAACAATCGGGTGAGTCATTGTATATATAGTAACATATGGATATAATTTATATTTACTTCTGCTTCGGATTCACTGCCAGACTCCTCTTCGCTTTCTTCAGATTCTGATTCTTCGGACTCCTCCTCGGATTCTTCCTCCTGTTCGTGCTCCTCTTCGGCTTCCTCTTCATCATCTTTCTCCTCTGCATCGACTTCGTCTTCGTCCAACTTCATTGAAGCGGCCATCTTTTGCACCTCCTTTTCCAGTTTCTTGAACTTTTTGTTTTCCTCCCTGCAAACATTTTAAATATGCGACTTTTAATATGAGAATTTCGTTGATTTAAAGACACTTACTTAAGTTGCACATGATTCTTCTTCATGGCCTGTTTGAGTACATCCTTCTCCTTCTTGGCCGCCTCCTCCTTGACCTTTAGCTTGGTCAGTTTGCTGCGCAGCACTTTCACTTCCTTACCCATTCGTTTCTCGCGTCGTTCTGTCTTCTTCTCTTCGGGTTCATCGGGATCGCTTTCGCTTAGGTCCAGCTCGAGCTCAGGCGAACTGTCGCGTCCGAAGTGCGCCTCGCTTGGTCTTCGCGACCCATCATATGTGCCACCCTGCATTTGCAGTAAATAAAAAGATTAATGCAAACACCTTGCCCAGAAGGCTGCCCGAGAGCGAATGTGGCTTTTTTGGGCATTACCTTATGCAGGCCGTGATTACCGTTCATCTGGTCGTAGTAATCATCGTCGTCGTCCTCGTCGAAAGCGAAGCGAAAACTAATATGCGATCGGTTAGTGCTTGGAGTCGTATTGCCCTTATATAAATAGCGATAGCATTGGTTAATCGGTTAGTAAGCGTAGGGAAAAAGCGTGTTTCTATATGTTGCGTTTAAGAATTGATTTCTAACTTTAAACAGTTTGTTTTTCAAAATAATAACCGATAACTTAAAAGGATTGTCAGAAAGTTGTTTAGAATATGTGCTTCGTAAATGCTTAATTTCTCAGTTAAATTGTGAGATTGAAAAGCATTCGAACTGCAGGATACATAATATTAAATGTTTGAGGTTATAATTGTGAAGACCTCGTAACAAATTGTTTGAATATACATTAAGTACTATAACAGGAACAATACTTTATTACTTCTCTAAGTATATTGACTTTTTAGATAAACTTATAATTTGTTTTCTTTGAAAACACTTTACCACTTTGCCTTGAACTTAATAATTTCAAGCGGTGTTTTTCTATTTTCTGACTAATTTGATACTAAGAATTCTAAAAACTTTTTTAAAATTCTAAATAATAATAAAAACATTGACAAATAACAAAATAATCTCAAAATTTGAACAGACAAAACACTCCAAAACATTTCTAAGAAATTAGCTATTTAACTAACGCACATTTCGAACATAATCAACCTTTAACGCTGCAGATTTGTGATAATGAGTTGTGTGATATGTTTTTTTTTTTTCAAAGCGCAAGCAATTTCAAATGTACACACTAATTGGTACATGCGGATATCAGCCTTTCAGCGTAACCCGTCTCCAAAAACCCCACTAATGTCTATTGTAATGTGTCGTGTTGTCAGCTGAGATGTGTAATTATTTGTCGTATGGTACTACAACAACAACAACTACAACTACAAAAGGAAGCAAAAAAAAAAACACTACAATCAATGCGAAGCGACTAACTGCAGTTGCTTTTTTAGTGTTGGACTTTTCTTCGTTTCTTTTTTATTTAGGTTGAGCTGTCGCTCGGAAGGCGGGGTGGCGCTGAAAATGTGCGAGAACAGGTTGGAAACACGTCTATGTGGATAGGTTAATCCCCCAGTTACAACAACAAAAACAATTAGAACTACAACTATTCTTTCTTTAATTTTAAATAGAGAAGTTCAACTGACAACAACAACAACACCAATGAAAATACACAACACGTTGTGCACCGCCCACAAATTGTGGCAACGCCTACATGTCTGTGCATGTCTGTCTCCTCCACCTCCTTTTCTCTTTTTCCCCCATTCTCTTGGACTCTCACCTGCAACGCAGCTGCCAATTTGCGCTCGAGCAGTTGTATTTGTCGCTTTTGTTCCTCGATTTCCAATTTGGCTTCCACAAGGAGTGTAGTAGTATCGTGATAGTTCTTCTCCACCTCCTTGGACACTTTGCGAGCATCGTCCACCTCACGTTTTAGTGAATTAACATAGGCCTGCTCCGTTGTGGGCGTTGGATCCATGGTGGCCACAATCACATTAGAGCCATATTCCAGATTCTTCTCACGTGACTTCTCACGCTCCAACTCCGTTTCCAGTGTGCGTATCTTGGCCAACAGTTTCTTATTCTCACGATCCTGTGCATCCCGATTACGCATTTCTAGTGCCAACATTTGCTTGGTACTCTGCAGATCATCGCGAATCTTATCAATGTCATCCAGCTCATCCGGACTTTCCTCATCGATTGACATTGCCGAGGCAATGCTTGGCCTGGAGCTACCCGCACCCATTGCTGCAGCACTGTTTGGACCCAAGGCATGACTGCTTGGCGCCTCGCTTAGCATATTGATCTTTGACTGCGACTTGTGCAGCTGCTCCTCAATGGTCATTTGGCGACGGAACTTGCGCAATCCCCCCAATATTGGTTTGCTGCGATCGTTAGTTTGTGTGGGTTTCAGACGCACACCGAACTGAATCTGCTTGAGCAGCTTATTGTGCGAATTATCCTTCTCTGTCTCATAGATGAATTTGTCATCCACTTTGGTCATGGATTTGCATGTCAATATAGGCTGAGATCTGCAAATGAAACGATGTTATTATAATTATGAGAAGAAAAAAATATCTTATTGATGTCAACCTCATTTCGAATTTAGATCCACATTCTCAACTTCAAGACCATTATATTATTATTACTATATTATGTTCAATTCATTTAATAGAGATTTTTGTCTTAACAATATTGTCTCAAGCTGAAAACTTAGCTGCTTGTTTGTTGCTTTTAGGAAAACGTTTGCAAACTTTTTCTACGGATGCACCTTTACAAGTTCAGTTTAACGAACAAATTATAGAACAATTAGTTTCCTTCCCGGGTTTTTTGCTTTTTGATCTAGCATACAAAATTTGACTTTTTACACAGATTCTAGGAAGTTGCTTGTATTATTTCGAAATGCCAGAAATATGTCCCCTTCATCAAAGTAACAATCTAGATTTCTTACGAACTTTGCTAATTTGTTTGAATAATATATTTAACCGAAAGAATAATTTGATTTGCAAATCAAAGTCATTTGATTAAAGTAACTCTTTTTTCTGTTCTTATATCTTTTTGTAAGTTGTCAGTAATTTATGGCTTTGGTTTGCGCTTTGAATAACCCATTTGTAATGGATTGTTAATGCCAGCCATTTGCTACCAACTGGCCAACTGGCGAACTGTGAGTGGCAAGTTAGTAGCAAATGAGTATTAAGAGCTGCTCACCTATCGTTGCATGCCACATGGCGCAACTTCTTCCCGCTCTCCACCTCCTTCATCATCTCCGACCAGTCAGGACGTCGACGTGGTCGCGTTCTATATGCGTGCGTAAAATAAGTAAAATAAATGATGGTTTAGTTTAAGTATATCTTAAGTTCTAAGCACTGTCTGGGTGTCTTAACAGTACATACTTGAGCTTCTCGATCCTTTGCTTTTGGGTTTCGGTGAGAACACGTTTCTCCCCGACCGCCAATGGTGGCGGTGGCGGTGGTGGCGCCTTTGGCACCAACGATGGCAGCGGTGGAGGCGCTGGAACTGCCAAAAACAAAAGGAGAAACAAACGGTTAACTGAGGGTCTTAGCTGATGGCTATGTTAAAGATGAATGGAATAGCTATATATATATATATATATTTTTTTTTTTATGGTTGTTTTTTTTGTGGCACATAAATCGTTTAGAGCTGCTTGCACTCGCGGTTATTAAATATAATTTTAATTTAATGAGTTTGCAATTTGTGTCAGTTTGTTGTTTTGCGGAAAACTTTCGCGAGCTTTCACTTCTCTCCGTCTACATCTTTCTCCTTGGCCAACGGCTATAAATTGAGTTGTGGGTGGTTTGAATGAAGATTTCTCAGGGCATTACATTCCAATTCATCGTAAGTCTAAAGTTGGCCCCGCACATTGGCTGAGATTGAAAAGTTACGACTGCATAGCGCTACACTTTGCTACTCCCATTCTTCCCCCTAACCATTCTCTGTCAATTTGTTTTATTGCCTTAACACCTCCTACTGTCTACTCTCTCTCCCGTTCGATGCCAAATTGCATCAAAGGCACAACTTTGATTGCATTTTGTTTTTTGGTGTAGTTTTTCTTGTAGTTTTGCGCCTGACGTTCCTTTATCGTTGCGCTTGGCATGTTTTTGGTTCTGGGTTTTTCGTTTGGATTTTAAGGTCTTGTGATGCGCTTCTGCAGGCTTTTGTTAGCTATGCCAATTAGTTGCGTAATGTAACTGCTGCCAACTGTTTTCTTGTCTCCAATAAATTTTCGCTTAAATTGTTGGCCTAACAACTTCCCCCGAATCTTTAAGGAACAAAATACTTTTTTTTTTCTTTTTGTCTCTTTCTCTCTTTTAGACTTCTTCGACTTCTTTCAGTTGCTCTTGCAATTAAAAATTGAAAAAGTTCTTTTTATTTCGCCTTCTTTAATAAACCCGTACATCGCTACTACATAACCCTGCGACTTGTTCACACTCTGTGCGCAAAAGTACTTTGCATTCTTTGCAGATACTTTTTGTCGTAATACTTTTCAGGTTGCTGACTCTTCTTTGGTGTTGTTGCTTGCTGTTTGTTGCTGTTGTTCTTTGATACTTCAAAAATAAAAAGAAGAAAGTGCAAAAGTCAAACAACTGCTTAAGACAATGCTGGGCGCCAAAGTGATGAAAAGCTGACAAATCTGTTAATTAGCTTTGTTTGAATGAACCCACGAGTTACCCAAAAGACACCCTTGCACCCATTTGCCCTTACGCCTTCACCCAAAAGCCAGCCAGCCTTGTAGCCACGGAGCCATGGAGCTCTGGAAACACATCTATATCCTTTTGTTTTTTGCGGCTGCTGTTCTTGCCTTACTTTTTGGTTTTCTCTCTGGTTTTAGCAGTTGCGCCTGGCTGAATCTGCACTTAATCTTTAAGTGGTTGGCTGCCTCTTTTGCGGTGCTGCATTAGACGTTGTTCCCTATACCTTTACATATACACACATATATAGAAGTATCTGCACCTGCTCAGAAACTAATCTCGAGCTCGTGTTACTTAGTTCGAACGAAATCAGTGCCAAACTTGATTATTGTCTGGCAGTTACCCAGCTGCATGTTAATGTACTTTTCCTCCACCCCTACTCTCACCGGTGTCCCGGCTCCCCTTAGTGCTGTCTGTGAGTGGCCATTTGTAGTCACTGATTAAAATACGTGGTCAACTTTTTGGGCAACCAATTGAGCGGTCGTTTAGTAAGTTTCGCTTAATTCGTTTTAGTAATTTATGGCAAAGCTCTGGCAAAAGCGATATCCTAAATCAGTGCACACACACACCCTATACACAAACAAACACATTTAGAAAATGAAAACAGAAAACCAAATGAAGATAACAAAAAACTTGCCCCAACGCTTAGGGTGGTGTAGTTGTGGGTTTGGCTGGGTTGTTTTCTTCATGTCCCGGGCCAGATAAAACTCTTCATTCATTCATTCATGTCGACAAAATTATTTCTTATTTAAATAAAATGCCAAGCAGCAGCAGCATTCCCACAGAGCGTCTCGGAGATGATGCTACCCACTTAATATACCGCAAAGCCTTCACTTACAACGACGCCAAAATGAATAGCAGGGTATGTAAACATAAATTTTGCGAGCTCACTCACAGTGATGTCCCCTTGCCTTTTCCTCTTCTGCATGCCCTACATATATATACCGTGTTCCTTTTTTTTTTCGTTGTTGTTACACACTAACTGGTGGTTCCCCTTTCCCCCCTACATCGCTGCTAATGCTGCTGCTGCCGTTGCTACTGTTGCTGTTGCTCATTGTGTTTTCATCAACCGAGAGAATATTCTATGCATGCACAAATGTTGCCGTTGTCATTGAATCACGCTGAGCGGGCCAATGTCGGGGAGAACGCGGCATTTGCATGGACTTCAGTTTGATGACTGACTTTGTTCGCCCATTGTCTGAGCTTTTGGCATGATGAAGCGCTCCCTCTTTCTCTGTGTGTGTGTGTGTGTGTGTGTGTTAGTGCTGAGACTCAGCCTCATATTTTACAGTCACCCGCACTGCACACATACACGCACACAGACATATCCTGACAGCCTTAATCCCAGGCGGATTTACTGACGCTTGATTAACATGTTGCCATCTTGTTAATAACTATATATTGCCATCTCATTTTTGTAACGCACAACTTAAATAACAGTAAGCAGCAAGATAACTGTTTTGAAATTTGATTTGAATATTTCTTGATTTTTCGAAATTATTTGTTAAAAAAAAACCTATAAGTCAACGCACACTAATAGATTAAGCTATCGAGCCAAATAAGCTCCTATTTGTATATATAAAACTTATTAACATAAAAAAAAAACTGCCTAATAACCCTTATAACAAAAGCTAAAAATATAATAAAATTATTTATTAAGATCTTTTTAAAAGTATCACATATATAAAGTTAATGAAAGCGAACGAAGTATTTACATTACACATATAATATTTAATATGTATATTTAATTGTCGCTAGCACTATACCATTATAAACTGCAGGCAATTTCCACATCATAGAACTTCATTATAACGCCCAATCTATTTGATATTTAACACCGTCAAAGTGAAAGTCTTTTCACGCAATGCGCGTTGCAATTATTTATTTATTTATTCGACCGATTTATTGGCGACCAGTGTAATTATTGGCATTAAAAATTCGATGCTTTTACGTCATGTTCAAATTTAAAATGGCCCAATCATCTTTAATGCCCTTTTATACCTCCCTTCTGGCTGCACCTATTGAAAGTCGGACATTTCTAATGGCAGCCAAAATAAACCGCATAAAAAATGAAGAAAAAAAAAACGAAGAAAAATGTGGCACAGCCGTTACATATCCTTAGATATACACACGCGCACAGACACAAATCTATATGTATATATAATATATAGAGCAGGCTCATTTAAATAAAAGAAAATATAAATTTTTGTCCAGCCGCTTGTCCTTTTGCCTGCTTTTGAAGACATTTGCTGTGTGGACTTTGCGGCTGCCTACGATTTTTATTTTTTATTTTTATTTCTCTGTTCGTTTCCTCGTTTTTTTTAGTGCGTATATTTGAATATAAATGGCGCATTTAGTTTGGCTATATCAAGCACATGGCCATATATCTTGGCCAGCTTTTGTCCTTAACAGAACTAAAGACACAAACTAAAACAGTTGCCGGCCCCCTCTCTCTCTCTCTCTCTCTCTCTCTGTCTCATACTATCTAGCTATATTTTTTGTCTCTATCTTGCGCCTCTATTGATAGTTAGCATCTTTAAGGAACCTCAAAGAACAAAAGAGGGAAACGCAAAAAAAAAACACCAAAGTGCCTTTTCCACTCATCTATCCTCATCTGGTTTTAAACATTCCACTTTATGTTGTACTTTTGACACAATGAGCAATAATCATGAATTTTACTTAGATCATAAAAAGAGAGACGGAGAGTGAGAGAGAGAAAATAGCCCTGAAAGGCGGTCCAAGTCGCCGTCCGAGCACATTAAATAAATGTTTTTCTTTTCTGTCTGCATTGTTGCCTTTTTCTGGTTTTTTTTTTTTTGTTTTTGCTGCTGCGGCTGTTGCCTTTTTTTATGCGACAAACGTTGGGCTCAACAGTAGCACCAGCAGCAGTGGTTACCATTTTGTTGAGTGACCTGCCATACGATTCCGTTTTCCTTTTTCTTCCCTCCCCGATTCCCGTTGCGACTTTCACCCAACAACGCAGTTGTTGTTGTTGTGCCTTGCCTTTTGTTTGCCTCGCAAAGATTAGGAAGCATTTGCGGTCACGTTATTGCCCACTGATTAGGACATGCTCGCAACTTGGTAGGTAACTGCGTCCCTTTTCCACCCACACACCTTCAACTTTTTAGCCTTTTGCCTTACTGCCACTTAACGTGCTTTTCACGTCATGCTTCTCAATTTTTCTTACGCCTTGAGCGGAATAGCGGGTGAGGGGCGGGTGATCGGCTTTACAATTCAATTTGTTAACTTATGCAACTCACTGCTATAACTCTTTAGTATTGCGTCTTACAAATTGACTTCGCTCGCGGCCACAAAATGCATTTGGAATATTGCGAACGTTTGTCACAGCCAAACAATGACAAAATTGGTTTTCTATATTTTTATAAAATAATTTTTGGGCTTTTGTTTATTTATTTTATGATAGGTGGGTGGCAAAAAAAACAGTTTTGCGCCCTTTCCGAATCAATGCACAGCACTCACTAAAAATTTAATAAATAAAATAATGTTATTTATATTGGTTTTTAGCCCTCGTCTTCTACTTCTGCTCTTTTCCTTCACTGTTTCTGCCCTGTGTATGTGTGTCTGTGCTTATTTATTTGTATTTCTTTATGCGCTTTGTCGTTTTTGTTTTGGATGCACACATTTTTGATGAAATGTTTTCATTTCATACTTAAATTTATATATATGCTTCTGTATTCTTTCTGATGGATATATACACATATAAAAACGAGTATGTGTTTTATAACCGACGCGCAGTTGGACCTGAATGGACTGACATGCATATATCTATACAGGTACACATATGCAAGCGTATGTGAGTCTAGGGATGGTCTCATGACTCAAAATATTCCGTCATGCATAATTAAAGTGCACTTTGAATTGCATTTGTGTCGCATGCAGGATTTTTATTTCCATTCGTTTTGGTTTGTCATTTGATATACTGCAATGAGGTACTCCAACTTTCGTTGAAATGAACTCATGAATGCCAAGTGCAAATTAGATAGCAAATACTAGCTAGCGAGAATCGTTAAAAGTGCAAAAATATTTAGTCAAATCTAAACATTAAATGGCATAGTATTTTAAACTGTTGAAATAAACAAGTAAGTAAGTAGAATTCAATGCTTTTTTATACTTCGTAGTTTTCTTCAAACTTATACTCCTTTTATAAAATCTTATAAGTTTTATTACATAAATATTTTACTGGCAAAAAAGTTGAGCTTCTTCTTTGCCTCTTTTGTTTTAAATATCTATATATCGATTGTTTTAGCATCATTAAACGGAATTAAATATATATTTCGTCCACACTGAGTAATATTCTCAAACATGAACAAGTTATAAATTTGTTTGTTGTGTTTTCAACAATCAGCCACTTGAAGATCTCTCAATAGCAGCATTTCCTGTCACTAACGACCACTCTTGATGTTCCACAAATTATGTTTACCAAAATGTTCTATATTTATTTTGCTATAAATTTTTTTTCCTCCATCTATTTAAAAATTGTTTTCGTTTTTTTTTTTTAATATCTGATGCGCAGCATAAATTTGAATGAATACCAAACTTAACAGGTTTTTAAAAATGCTCTGAAGAGCAGCAAATACTAAGCTTATGCGCGCTCTATTTTGCAAATCATATCAAGTGCTCCACTCAAAATTGTATGCATAGTATTTTCGAACTATGAATTCAAACTTAGTTTGGAGACTCTTGAGGCGCAGTTGTTTTGAGAGGTATTGGTAATATTATAGAAATAAATTTAAATTAAATAAATCAATTTAAGCACATTAAGAATGTTTGCCAACAATTTCAATTAATCATGATCCATTTGTAAGTCAAGCAATATTTAAATAGTAAATGAGTAATTTCGTATTATTTTAGTCCATTTAATATCCTCTCACTCACCCAATTGATACAATCACGCACCCATCCCCAAATCGCAATAAACCCTCACACCGATGCCTGTGCACATATAGCGCATATCACTCATACGCTACGTTTGCCGCGTCATTCTCTTATATGTTTTGATTCATTTCGCTGTGACGTCTGTTGGCCCTGCCTTTCGCCAACTTTTTTAATATGATAGCGACAGAGAGAGAGAGAGAGAGAAAGAGAAACAAGAAGCTCCGGACACATAACAGACAGTCCAATGCAAAAAAAAACAAAATGCACACGGACAGTTGATATATTTTGTGTATCAACTGGCATTATTTAAAGTACACAAGGAAAAACAAGTAAGAAGGCTTTAGTATATATAAATCGCGACTACGAGATACCCTGAACCCTATAGTTAACGCGTACAGTCCGTGCTTGGTATACTGCACACTTGACTAAACTTCAATTTCCATATATCCGGAGCTTCTCAACCGATTCCAATAAAAATGTCACATGCATTGATTATTTTGTCTCTAGTTTCAGAAAAATATTTTCGAAATTTAAGATTTTATTGCTATCGATTACCTGTGTATATCGGAAACGGGATAAGTTATCGAAAATTTGAAGAAAAAAACTTTTACTACCTAGAGCTTATGCTTCGAATCTGAAGTCTCTAGTCTTATAGTCTCTGAGATGGACGCGTTCATACTCACAGACGGACGGACCGACGGACATTGCCATATTGACTCAATAAAATATATGCTGATCAAGAATATATATATACTCTATGGGGTCGGAGATGTTTCTTTCTGTCTGTTACATTCTTTTGCACAAAACCATTATACCCTTTTCAGCCATTTGCAATGGCTTCAGAGTATAAAAATAAGTAAAGAAATATATACAATAAGTTAAATACGTATAGTGCCTGGATTAGAAAATTTTTAAAAATCATTAGAAAAGCGTCAAGTAAATATTTACAGCATTTTTGGCATATATTTGGCGATCCATTAGAGTTGTTAATCGGGGTAGTTTAGCATCCAGAGTCGATTCGTTACTCTCGCTCGATCCAAACTTACCATTTTTAATGCTCGCTTCGCGCTTTATTGAGGGCGCTTTCCTCAGGGTTTTGGTTTTAAACTCAGGCTTGGGCTCTTCTTTGGTTTCTTTGAGTATTTCATCGACTTTGGGTACCTTTTTCAGTACTGGCCGTAGCTTGGCCAGATTATCGGTGCTCTTGCTGGGCAACGGCTTCTCTTCCCTCTTCACATGCCTCAGCTTTGGTTTCTCCAGCTTGAACCGCAAGCGACGCTCACGCTCCTCCTCTGTTTCACCCTCGACGGCCTCATCATCATCCTCGGGCGCTATCTTCTTCATTGACTTGTCGCGCTTGACCACAACGCTGCGCAATTTGGGTTTCTCTAGTGTGAAACGTTGTGTCAACTCACTTTCCTTTTCTTCCGGTTTCTTGTTGATCTGCGTCGGACGCAGCTGGGCGGCCTTCTTTACATGCTCTGGCACCTTGTCATCCAGTGTCTTGTCATCATCGTCATCTTCGTCTTCATCGTCGTCCTCTTCATCGGTTTCTTCCTCTTCGCTCTCCTCTTCCTCAGACTCCGTTTCCTCCTCAGTTTCTTCCTCCTCCTCTTCGCTCTCCTCTTCCTCAGATGAGGATTCTGGCGGTGGAGTCGGTTCCTTCTTTTTAGCAGATGGCTTGCCCTTTGTGGCCAAACTAGTTGCCACTTTCTTGACCGGCTCTGGTGGTGATTTTTTCACTGGCTCTGGAAGTGACTTTTTCATTGGTTCTGAATTTTTCTTGGGCGCTGCTGTAGCTGTTGTTGTTGTTTTCTTTACTGGCTCCACAGCTGACTTTTTTACTGGCTCAGCTGACTTCTTAGAATCGGTTGCTGGTGTTGCCTTTGCTTTGCTGCTCGTTGTTGTTTGTGTTGCTGATTTTTCACCATTTTCTTTGGTTGCAGCGGCCTTTTTGGCCCAAGGCTTTGTGGCAGAAGCAGCATTGCTAGATGCTGTGGCAGCATCTTCCTTAACCCACGGCGGACGGAATGTAGTTCGTCCGCTGCTGCCTGCGCCGGCGCCGCTGCCAGCGCCTGTTGTTGTTGTGCTACGGGGCGTCACAAAGGGCATCTTGGGGAAAAACTCTCTTTCTCCCTCTCTCTATATATCTCTCTCTTCCTCTGTTCCTCGATTTAAACGCCAACTATTTTCCGTTCTGTTAATTCTCCAGGGGCTGTTGTTGTTGTTGTTCTTTTTGTTTTTCACCCACTGTAGGTTGTCGTCGTCTATTTGCACACACTTTTTAAATAATTTTCTGTGATTTTTTCCCTCCGATGTTGAAGTTGTTGCTGTTGCTGATGAAAACACAAAACTTTGCACATTAGCACCAGAGGCAACCGTTGACGGTGCGATGGGTGGCGCAAAGACCTTCACTTGGCTCACTCTCCACTTGTCCAAAACTTATTTGAAATTGCCGTTTTTTTTGTTTTCTAAATTCTTTTTATATACATATAGTATTATCTTTTTTGTTTTATTTTTGTTCGTTTGTTGTTGTTGTTGCTGGTGTTGTGCTATTTATTGAAAAGTCTGTGTGCTGTGTTGGACGATGAGCAACAGCTGTTTAAAATATTTTCAATTCTCAATTCCGTATATATTTGGGTATGTTTCATTTCGTGATTTTATTTTTAAATGCATGCGCTCATTAGCTGCTTGCCTCTCGTTTGTTGTTGTTGTTGTTGCTGTTGTTGCAAGTGGTATATGTTGCTGAAATGTAGGCCTTTGTGTCATAGTAACATTCGGTGCATCATTGGGTGTCTAAACAGTTGAAATTGGCCAAATTCCACCAGTCTAACAAAAGTGATATTCGTTTATTCGTTTTTCCAGCTAACTGCCACTACACAACAACAACAGCAACAACAACAAATGACAGCAAAACAATTTGCTCTGCCACTGCCTTCGATATGTAAAAGGCGAAAATATTTAATTTTAGGTTCTTTGTGGCCCCAGAGAGCCAAAGCGTCGGGAGAATCCGAAAAAAACACAAAAAATCTCTGAAAAACATTCAGCTTTGACGCTGACGCTTTCGGCTCGTTTCACAAAGTATACAATGAAAATCACACACACTCTAACACACACAAGAGAGCCAAAAACGAAAAACAAAAAAGAAAACCTGGACGAGGCGAGAGAATGAAATGTGAATTTGTTTCATTCTATTGCCCAGTTTTCATGGCTTTTTTCTTCTTCTTTCATTCCGTTTCTCCAACGGCCTTTTGCAAAATGTTTTTTTTTTGTTTTAAGCAAATGATAAAATTAATATTTATATCCAAAAGAAAATGTTGCTTCTGTTGAAGGCGTTAATTAAACATGACATGCAAATAAAAATTTTACTTATAAAAATGGCGTCATTAGACCGAATATTATAGACGACGGCTCTATAAAAATCATATAAATTGAAGGCCAGCAATTTGAGAAAAACGTATTGTAATTGAACATTTTTCAGTACAATTTTTAAACAACAAAGGCCAGCTAGATATGTGTTTATATGATTTAATATATATGTGGGATTTTTCTTGTAACGGCGACTAAATTTCCTAGCATTTTCAACTCGGATGAAAGGTATTGGCTGAGCATTTTTTTGATTGTTTTATTTTTTTTATGTAGTTTAATTAAAGTATTATTTTTGAAAATGATTTTTCAATATTTATTTCGTTATTTGCAACTGCATTGCACGTTGCACCCGTTTATAGACCAAAAATATATTTCTATAGTAGATCGTCCACACCCACACGTTTTGAACACACACACACACGCACGCACACTATGACACAGTGGGGCAAATAAACACAGTTAAGACAAAACGCGGATATTTTTTGTCGGCACGCAGCGCCTATGACAGCGGTTCAAAAACTAAATTCAAGTATTTTTAACAGCACGCTAAATGCTTGAAAAATTCAGAAAAAAAGTAACAACAACAAAACTCAACGCTCTCATCCGCTCGTATGTAAATATACATATGTACATATGAGGATAGCTCTCTTTGTGAATATTTAGAAAAATGAAATTGAAAATTATTTTGGCCGACCGAACATATTTTTAGCATACTCTCGGACAGTTTGGCGCTCGACACAGTCGATTGACCTTATAGCAGGTGCAGCATAGTTCAATGAAACTGGAATTATGAATATCTATAAATATGGAAGTTCTTGGTTAAGTAGCCGCCGGCACATCTAAAAACCATTTACACTCAAACCAAAAAACACACACGCACGCACATATATCTGTTATCAAATTGACCATTGAGCACACGATATAATGGGTCTCAATTACGCAAGTAGTGGGTGGTGGTGGGTTTTGGGGTATTGCAGGGCGTATGCACGTCTTACCCTGTGATAAAAACCACTCGTCTAGAAAATCCAAACCCATTAGTGCCTCTGTTCTTTTTTATTCCTGTTTAATATTTTTTTTGTGCTGGATGCTTTAGGTTTCTTTTTTGAAATATTTACATTGTCGCCGTTGCCCAAGTTACGAGCTATCGCCTCTTTATTCTTGTTTGTTCTCGTCCTCTCTGTTCAATCTGTTCAATGCGATTGACATTTGCCGTGGACTGATTCGCAATCGTTTAGTGCGTGATCTTATTTATAGAGTACCAACTGATTGTGCATCGATTAGTTGAACCTGAACCATTACAAAGTGTTCAGTAAATACAAAAAAAAATTCTAGATCTTTATTCATGTGGAACCGAACAAAGGGTTGTAAGAAAAAAATGCTATTAAGGATTAAGTTCTTTCAGCAAAGATAAGGACAATAATAAGGATAAACTGCAAAAATAAATTATGAAATCCCAACAATGGCACCAGTATAATTGTGAAGACAAAAGCAAAATTAAATAATATGCAGCAAGTCCACAAAATAAGAAATTTTTGGGAAAAGGTGCCGCACATTGAGAATCGACGCTTTTAAAAGGGGGAAAAAGAAATTAAATGAAAACAAAAAAAATAAAAAATTTAACAAGCAAGTTAAATAAAGGAATGTCAGCGAAGAATCGTAAACCGATTGAAAGGATGCAATAAGAGTTATTTTCCGAAAAGAAGGGAAATAAATGACAAAATGCGGCGACGAAAAATGGTGAAAAAGCTGCGATAACAGACAGAATAACTTATAAGGGGAATGCATAAAAGGAATAAAAGCTGGTGTAACCCCTTGCCTGACTTAAAATGCGAAAGTATGAAAGGAGAGAAAACAAAAGAGCATGCATAACAAGTGCCATCAAGAAAAGCCACCATAATGTCAAAGTATTGTTGTATGAAATCTGTCTCAGGGTAATAAATAATAAATTAAATTATTTCTAGATGCATTCTGCCACAAATGTCATAAAATGTAATATATGGAAATATAACGCGTAAATGATCACAAAAATGTTCAATTTTGGCTAACAAAATATAAATTCTCAAATATTTGAAACATCGACGGAAAAATTAATCTAAAATAAATAAAACGATTGCTTCAACAACAAACTGCACAGAAACATTAACAACACAAAAACTAAACCTATTTTAAATTAAAACACTGTTCAACACTGCCATTTGCATGCTTTGAAATTTTACGAGGCGTATGAGTAATAATACAATTGTCAAAGAGCGTGGAGCATTGGAGGGTGTTGAAAGATAGTTGCTGCATATTTTAAAACTTGCGCACGTGAAACAATTTTATAGTTTATATTTATTCGCCATTCTATTTCAGATTTCCACCAATGAACACAAATACATTCTACTATCTACTATGAATGCATGTTTGGTTTGGGAGTCGTTATGCATAGTTTTGAGGCTAAATGCAGCAAACAAATATGTGCTGCATACTTTTTGGCTTTTCCAAAAAATCATACATTGTATGTATATCATGTACGTAATTAATGGGGCAAAAAATATCAAATCTATAAGGATGGGGCCCATTTTTGTAGAACTTTAAAAATACCAAAAAAGCTTAAAGCCAAAAGGGCCCAAGAATTAGTTACGGCAGTTTTTCGAAGAATTCGTTTTAGCTAAAATCATTGCTTACTCCTAGGCGGTATATTAAAGTCTTCTTTGAAACGAGATGACATAAAAACTACAGCACATTGGCAATATATATTGTTTTTTTTTTTTAGTTTAGCCCAGACTTCCTAAAGCTTCCATACAGAGTTAAACGTAATGAGTGGATGTATAGTTGAACCTTTAATAGTAAATTTAATTTGAATATAATTGGGTTTATTCAACTAACAGCAAGTAATAAATAATAATTCTTAAATCTATTATATATTCTTAGACGTATATTTACATAGAAAATCCCAGTTGTCTTACTTTCCAAGTTTACTTGTTCGATACTTTTGGAGATCCATAGCTTAGTTGATCATTCCTTTTTAGCCTTATAAAGTATATGTCTAAGTCAAGGGCCATTAGCTAAAGCAAATTAATTTATGTTATGTTGTTATTGTTTCAGTGTGTTTCTATGTGTATTTATATAATATTGATATCTGATGGTTGATAAAATTAAAAAAAAAAATAAACAATTATAAATAACTGAACTGAACAATTCACGATTAACTATAACGTCATGCAGAGAATTTCATAAAATCAAAATATTTACCTATGACTTGTTTCATTTTGTGCATAGTTCGATTTTGATTGAAAATCAAAGCACAAATCAATAAAATAAAACTCACTGACACTGAGTTTTATATATATATATATATATATATACATATATTTGTGTGTGTTTGGGTTGTTTGTTGTTACATTTTGATGTGATGGAAAGCTGAAAAGTTGCCATGTAAATCAATTTGATGACTGTAGACAACTTTACAGCGGTTTGCACACAAAAAGACAAAAAACGCTAAAAGCAAAAAAAAAAATTGCACTAATTGAAAAATTTGCCCAAGCGAAAATCAAATTCCAAATTGTACAAAGACAAACAAATTTTTTAATTAAATGAGGCAGCATTTTTAATTGTAATGCTAATAGTTTGTTTTATTTGTAAGTGTATATATAGTATATATATATAGTATATGCTCTCTCTCTCTCTGTATCGCTCTTCCTCTTATGAAATACTGTATATGGCCGCCTCTGCTAGACACTTTTAGCTGATTTTTTAATAAGTAGCTTCTGTGTGTGTGTGTGTATGTTTGGCTTAAACCTTTTTGGCCACAGGCTGTGCCTCTGCGTTGGTGGTTGTGGTGGTGTTGATCTGCGTGAAATGCGGCCACGTTGAAATTTCCTGAAACAGTCTTCCGCCAGGGCAAACCGTGTCGCGCACCTGTCGATGGCCCAAGAGCTTGTATGCGGGGTCTATGTATCCTTGTGCAACACCAAATGCTATCAAATCCTGCACTGCCTGCAGCATGCGACGAGGCGGCAGTTCAACTATGGATAAGAGAGAAACACAGAAAAAAGTATTACATTAGTAAAGTGTTAGAAATTTGCGGTGGTACTAAAATAGGAGGTAAAGATGAGCTTAGTGAGGATTTATGATTTTAGAACTTAATTACCTTTTATGGCTTGATCAACATCAACCTGACATATACAACGAATGCAATTGAGTAATCTTTACGTCGTTACGTTACTACAACAATTGTTAACTTAAGCAAAGAACTACTTGCGGAAAACTTCTCGTTTTTTATCAATATAAAGATTGGAAAACTGACAAGTTTGATATAAGAAATGGATTGAGGATACGTATGTATATATAGAATCCCATAAGGTTTGCATTCAATTATTAAATACTTTTCACAAACTCACTTTGCCAGTCGCCAATGAGAACAATGCCCACACTTTTGTCATTATATTTGGGTGCATGAGCACCGACAACATTAAAGCCACGTCCCGTATATATCATTCCATCTCCGCCGATGCCGAAGCTATAGCCAATATCATTCCATCCACGATCCACCTGATGAAAGTCCTGCATATCTCGCATAGAACGCATACAATCTGGTGTTGTTGTACACGCAGCTGGTATATACGAATGATGTATGATGACAAAGGGTGCGGGACCGGTGAAGTAATCCACTTGCTTGGCCATGCGTGCACCCCAATCAGCGCGAGACAGCAGCTGTGAACCACCGTCGCCTCCGGCTGCACCTCCTCCCTGCGTTCCTATCGGCTGCATGTGTTGGCTGTAACCTGTGAGAAAAAAAAACAGAAAATAGATTGACCATCAGTTTATTGACTTGATTTCGATTGAGGTTTGAGTTGGAGTTTCAGCTGTAGCTACTTTTGTTGTTTGTTTTGTGTATTTACAATTTCGCACTCACTTCCTGATTGTGTGTGTGTGGCAAAAGTTTGACTTTAACTTTACCTCGAGTCTCTATTTCAACTTTGGTATGTGGCGTATTCCCATTGATAAATTATTTGAAACGGATTCCCCACACTTGTGGCTGCTGATGGCATTTAATGTGTTTGCTGTTTGTGTGCGTTTGTTTTTGTTTTTGGAGTGTTGCCTCAACGAGGTGAGAAATCGCAATGAAATGCCCAAGCCAAACGACTGACTTCAGCACTTGATAAAAATTCCCCGCATACCGCTTAACGAGACAACAACAATCAAATAAGCAAGCGAGAGACCGAAAGCGAGCCAATAAGAGAGAGAGCAAGAGAATCGTCTAGCATTAAGTTAAAACAACAGAGTCGTTGCCCCAAGTTGATCGGTTTTACCATATAGTGCTTTGAAATATCAACTAGATTTAACTTCTCTCTCTCTCTCTCTCTCGTTCTCTTTTTGTGGCTCTCTATTGGCGTATATATTTCTTCTCCAAACGTGTCAATTAATGAACCGGCCTCAGGTCATATAAAATATGCATGAAGTTTGCTAAGCGATTTGTTTTGTTTACAAATGCAAAATTTGTATGCTCTTTTGTGCAGCTGTTTGCATACCGAATGAAAACTACTTACTGATCTTTTGAAAAAAAAAGGCTTTAAAAATATTCAAAGAAGGATTCTTCATTCCTCAAAAATAGTTTTTAGAAAAAAACAAGCAAAAAATAATTTTAACATTTTTAATATACGACTATTTTTAAAAAGATTAACGGTTTGATAACTTGATATCCTCAACATATCTCTGTTCAAAACCATTCAAAACTAACTATTTATTATTGATGTTAGAGTATTTAACTTGTTGCTGCGATCGAATGCTCTCTTCGTCGTCCACAAATAATGATGACTCAGCTTTAAAGACTACAAGCGAATTAAAATAATCATCGAATTCACGATGTCAACAGGCTGTATCATCTATCAGTTTTTGGCGCGTTTTACAGTTACGCGCTGACGCAGACAGCTGTAGGCCAAAAAGGCGGCCTTCGCAGTCCACTTTCTGGTTGTCGTCGCCCCTCTAGTCATAAATGCAAATGCTTAGCGCCACGAAAAAAACTATTTTCATTCATTTAATGTGGCTGTGTGAGGGTTTGCTCTGTGTGCGTGTGTTTGTAGGAAGAGAGTGAAACTTTAGCAGCATCCATTTGGAATGTTTGCCATGGCGTCGACAGCGTCACCACGCCCACTTCCCAACGCATTTGTATGCATACGGAAAAAGTTTGGAACGGAAAACGCGAAAATGCTGAAGCTAAAGCTGGAGGACTGAAGCCGCACTTGACTAAGTTAATTGCAGCAGTTTCTAATTAAAATTTTGTGAGAGAGAGGAAAACATTTTTGTTAGCACCTGCATCCAATCCGCGACTCCTCATGCCTCCTCATCACGAAACGAGAATGAGAATGGGATTACAGTAGCGCACAACTGCAACCGAAACTGAATCTGAATCTATATGTGGATCTGAAGTCCCATCTATTGGCAGTGTGTGCTTGATAATAAATAGAGCGTACTTTTGTAAGAGGGACGGGGTCTTGTTTAAGCAGGGGCTTGGAAGAAGGGGTGGAAGTTTGGTTGGATCATTTGCTGTTTAATTTATGCATTTCTGCTTGTTACAGCTTAATGTCGTTTATATATTTTCGCATGCAAGTATGAATGTATATAGTATATTAACACGTTAACACTGACGCACAAATACAAAACACGAACATTAAATTTAAAATGCCCACCCTATTCGGGGCGCCCCCTTTACACACGCCCACTTTACACACGTTTCTCTAATCGTTGGCCCCATTTACGCGCGGCCCAAGTAAACATTAAACTCATTGTGCTAATCAATGTTGCAATCTACTGTGACACACACACAAGCCCATCGACATGCAAACACACACACACCCACTTGAACCCTTAATAATTTGTTTAGTGTTTTTGCGGTTGGGGTTGTTTTTGCCTGCACGCTCATATTTCATTAGGAAATTGCTTCTTAAAAATGTGATTTCGTCTGTCTGCATGAAATTGACTTGCCTTAAGGCCACACAGAAAGAGAGAGAGAGAGCGAGTTTGAGAGGGAGAGACTATGTGGCGGTGGTTTCTTTGATAATTTGATTTGGTCTAATCCTTTAGTATTTTGAGCAAGTTTGCCTCATAATTGAAGTATTCAATTTATTCAATTTGCAACAACATAACTATAATTCCTTTGCCCCTTTCGTTCTGCTCCTCGCTCGACCTTAGCGCGCACTAATTGTTTGTTTTTAATCAACCAAAGCACATCAAATATGCTATTTATTCACATATACACAAAGTCACACACACACTTACTTACATATTACTATATGTATGTGCGTTCCATGAGCAAATATTTGGCTTTTAACGGTAACATTTATTAAATGTCGTAATATAATATGGAACACGAAATATTTCAAATAAAATGACGCTCATTTAATGAAAACCAACCAGAAATCAAAAAAAGAACGTTTCAAATAAAAAAAGGCAAACAAAAACGTAAGCTTTTCAAAAGTGGAACAACGGTCGAAAGTGTTGCTGAATTTAAAATACTCTTCTCAAAACAAATTATTGAAATAAATTTACAATGTTAACCACAATATAATAATTATAAATATTGAAACAAAAATGTTCCTCATCATTTTTTCTATGCCCTATCTTTTTTTGCTTTTTCTGTTCCATATTTAAATATTTTAAGTCTCAGTTTCAGTATCTTGTATCCACGATTTAAATCATTAACAAAAAATATATATGCACTTAACTACATACATTCACTTTTTTCTTTACCTTCTGAAGCAGCAGTTAAAACTACTTTTGCTCCCCCTTATAGGGTATTAATTAACAAACAATAATTTATAATGTACACATCATAAAAAATATATTGTTCCCGTCCGATTGTCATTATGATTGCGCTGTTTTTATGTGTCTTAAATAACATTTTTATTAAACGCAAGCTAATTAAATTTGAGCGCACAATCTGAAACATACGGTACGGTACTACAAATAATCAATTACTATATGTTCCTGAAGTACTAGTACTAGTAGCTCTCTTCCTCCCGCCCTCTTACAATTGTGTGCGTATACTCTATATTTTTTTTTTAAATTCAGTTTACAGGGTGAGCTGGAAACAACTTCCAGTAGCAGGTGACAGGCGCACAGCATTTGTCGTCGTCGTCGTCGATAAGAAGCGAATTGCTTAGCGGAATTTGTGTGGAATAGCAAGCTTGTGTGTGCGGATGTGTTTGTTGTAGACGTGTGTTTTTCAGGGGCAAGTAAGCGATAAGACCTAGTGAGCTTGTTGGTTGGGCTTCATGGCACTTACCCATCATTGATAGCAAAACTAATCCAAGTGCTGTCATACTTGCAGGTGTTGCTTTTATTTTTTTTCCGGCTGCTTATTTAGGAACTTATTCTTTTGCACAATTGTGACTCTCTCTTTTTATATAATTTAGGAACAGTGTTTAAATTTTAAGGTTATTTTTTTTAATATTTTGTTTTTATGGTTGGCAAGAGTTGTGCAAAATTTGATTCGAGGTCAAAGTTTCACATGCTGGTAACGTTTTCCGTTTTTATAGTTTTCCTTTATGCCCGTTTTTGTTTAACGATATGTTTCGCATTCACGCGGATCTGATGAGCGAATGGTTGCGCAGCATAAGGGCGCACCAATGTTTATAGACGCGTACCAAAAAAAGAAAAAAAAAACAACACACAAAATATTTTTTCTTTTCGCACCAGCGCTGTCGACGTCAGCGTCGCTGTTGTTGCCTGCGCGCAATGCCAAACAGTTTTTAAATCGTATGAAATTTATTACCAGCGCCAAACAGCACAGCGTCTGCGTCTGCGTTGGCGTCGCTGTCAACGTCGCAGTGGAGCTAATCGAATCGTTCGATTCGCTCGTTGACGCTCCGTAACGCTCGCTTCCGCTCTTTGATCGTCTCTCAAATAGTCAGCTGATATCGTTGTTATCAGCTGTGATATGGGGATTTGTCTGTTTGCCTAATTAACAGGTTTGATTCGTATCGTAAGGGTTTTAAAGGTTGAATTCTTGCGTGTGAAGTACATATCCACTGATTTAGTGATTTATTTTAATTGCAAATTTATCGACCTCCTTTCGAACTGTGGCTTCTGTATACGTTGCGTTACGTTGGTTGGGTCGGTACTTTTTATTTGCAACTGTTTACCGTCCGGTACTTTTTCCTTTTTCGGATCGCATTCATTATGACTTGGCACAAATGCCATATGAACCTGAACTTTGTGCCGCTTTCCATTGGCCAATTTTGTTGCAAATGACTCGTGACTCATAAATGGATCGCATTTGTTATTTATGGGCTGAAACTAGCTGTACGGCTATAATCGATGTTTTTCTTTTACTTTGTCAAACATTTCATTATCTAATCATTCCATTAAGTGCCTCTTCATTGAGTTGCATATATATATATATATATATATATATATGTATATATATATGGAGATATCGGCCGCTCGAATTTGTGATTAGATAGATTATTTTTTTTTTTTTATCAATTCCTAACTTTATAAGTCGTTTACTTTTATAGTTGTGTTCCTCTTGAGATAAAGAAAGCCCAAAAAGTACTATAAAAATATACAAGGCCTCTTTATCAAGTATGCGTAGATCAACGACAACATTAATGAACATGCGCATATCTTAACTATTTGCATGCTCCAACTCAACTTGAGACCTTCATGAGAGTATATTTTTTTTTACGGACATAACTAGTTAGCGGTTTAATTATCTAATTTTGTAACTGTTACTATGCATTGACTGTTGGTTGGAGTATTTCCCCTGATTCTTTAACACACGATTTTATTAACTACTTGAACCGTATTTTTCAAATGCGTTGTGAAAGCTTCCGAATGACATTTTGTGCCTTGCACAAACTAAATGCCCTTATCAAATACCTTATCACTCTCTCTCTCTCTCTATCTCTCTCTCTCACTCTCTTTCTTTTTTGTGATACGCTTCTCATGTCATTGTTGTTTTGTTATTATTTCTTGAACCATCCGGCATTTTGTGGGGATGCCCCCGGTCGTATTTGAGGGGAAGTCCAGAGCTAATGTATCTGTTAAATTGCTTTAGTCAATGCGCCGAGATTTGATAGACAAATTAGCAGCGTTTTTATTCCCGTATTTGGTTGTTAAATCAAAACTAGGTTGGTTTGGTAAGGGTATTTTATTCTTTGTAACATTATTTATACCCTGAACCCATTAAAAATGGGTAAAAAGGGTATAATGATTTTGTGCAAAAGTATGTAACAGGCAGAATGAAGCATCTCCGATCCAAAAAAGTATATATATTCTTGATCTGCACCAACAGCCGAGTCGATATAGCCATGTCCGTCTGTCCGTCCGCCCGTCCGCCCGTCCGTCCGTCCGCCCGTCCGTCCGTCCGTCCGTCCGTATGTATGAACGCGTCGATCTCAGAGACTATAAGAGCTAGAGACTCCAGATTTGGAACATAAGCTCGCCTAATCCCTAGTCATGACAAACTTGTTTTAAAATTTCGATAACTCTTTCCGTTTCCGATATACACATGTGATCGATAACAACTAAATTTTGAATTTGGAAAACTTTATGACGCATTTGAAACAATACACGAAATAATGACAATCTGTGAAAGTTTTATTGAAATCGGTTGAGAAACACCGGAGATATGGAACATTGAAATTAAGAAAGTGTGCAATATACGCGTACACACACTCACACATACTTGCAAGCACTGACTGTACGCTTAAAGTATGAGTTTCAGGGCATAGTCTAGTCGGGATTTCTCGACTAGGGCCTTCTTACTTCTTTTGTAAACACCATGATCCGCTAAAAAAAATTGTAAATTTTTAAAATAGCACAAATCTTTGCATAATTATTCAAACACATGGCATGTGTTGGAACTGTATAAAAGATTTTAAAAACTTGTTATACTGGCTGCTTGCGTCAAAAAGATCATAGACTTAGCAAACATTTTGTTTGAACATTTCTTTATGGCGATAGTTCTTAGCGTATTTTTGCTTCGATGTGCTTCTTTTAAACTGATTTTCCCGTCTTGTTTTTCACTGGCTCAATCTATCATTCATGCAACAAAAGCACACTATATATATAAATATATTTATATATATATGTATATATATAGCTATATATATATATATATATATATATATATATATATATATAGGAGATTACCGCAGCCTCCAGATGGTCATCATAAAAAGGAAATTCAAGTCGTTTGCCAGCCAATATTTTTGTTGTCTTTATGTGGCAAGGTAAACACGCAAGCTCTAGACCACTAATTTATTTATTTATTTGATTTTGCAAAAAGGGGAAATTTTTGCACACACACAAACAAAGTAGACACATGGAATAGTTCAAATAGTTGAATTGCTTGCGCGGCACTTACCACAAATTATAGCAAGTTGTTGTTGTTTACGTTGTTCTTGTTGTTGCTGCTGCTGGTGCCGCCGTTGCCGTTCGGGTGCGTCGTCTACGTCAGCTACTTTTGGCATAGCTACCATTGCTAAGGTCGCAGTACTGGAGCCAGATACAGAACTAAGCCTCGACCCACATCCAGACCGCTCGTCGCCCATTGATTGTCGTGCCAATGTCGTTAACAACCAAAGCAACTATGAAAACCGCTAACAACAATGTGAAGCGTATCCGGGTAACCGAAGAAAAAAAAACAAACTTAAATCCCGATGCCAATGCCGATGCCGTTTAGTGCCTTTGATTAATTCTAGTGCATTTCGCCATACACTGTAATTTGCAGAGGGTATGCGTATGTGAGATTTGGTTGGTTGAGTTTTGGTCAAAGCAACGGCTTAAAAATGTATTTTTGAATTTACTTTTCGAATCCCTAGCAGCTTATAAACTAGTGCGATTAGAATTTAATTTGGTTTAGATTTAATTGTTTTAAATTTTACATTGAATTTTTCATAAATGAATACAAAATTCGCAGAATTTAGTGGAACCGGATGGAAAATTATTAATTTCATTTTCATTTTTATAGGCCACAATTTTTATGTTTTTATTTAATATTTCAATTAACTTAATCACTTGAGCAGTTATTTTTTATTACCAAAAAGGTGCAGTTTAAAATAGACTTTTTTCCCTTATATTAAAATTGTTTTATGAGCACAGTAAAAAGCCGTTATAGACAATCACGATAACGTCCAATATAATAATAATAATAACAATGACAGATTAAAAGATGTTATCAGTAATATTTTTGTTATGTAGAGCAATTTTGTAGTAACAAAATAAATAAATAATATTTAGCGTAAGAAGTTTTTATAATTTCTTACGTATTTTTAGTTTTGCGATATAAATTTACAATTATCGCGGAATTCTTAAGTTTCATTGATGGAAAGTCGTGTAAGATTACGTCCTTAAATTCTTTAAGTTCTTATTCATTCCGATATTCATCCAAAGTGTATTAGTTAGTGTATTTTTGCGTCGTCAACTCTCAACCTCAAACACGCTTCTTGTCTTTTTATTTTTAATTTACCATTCGACTATCCGCTAATCGTTCATCTTATCAGGGTATTAAGTGCTTAGCTAACTGCGGTTTGGCACGCTCTTTGCTTGCTTGTTTTTATACATGTAGTATTTACTTTGGTTTTGTTTTTTATTGTCGTTTTGTTAGAGTTTCGCAGAGCAACAGAAATCACATTGTTTTTAGGGTATTCACCACAAGGTGAAACATTATCTGTGCCGCTGTTTGATAATGACAAGCGTCGATTACAATTAGCAAAAGTAATTGCGAAGTATTTGTTCCATCATGTGCCGAACATTCTATCAACACTTTGCTCCTCACTTCACACAAACCCCACGATTCAAATAATAACAAACAAACAATCAAACAGTCCAAATTGCTTAATTTGTGTTTAATTTATGTACACAGGCTGTTGTCCCTTTTGCCAGTAATTAGATTTACTAATAATGTGTTCTACTTGAAATTAATATATTCATAGATTGGTGATTTGGCTAAGCATTCGAATGCAAACAAAGTAAAGTATTATAAAGTTAATTACCTAAGAAATTTATGCAATAATTCATCAATAAGTTAAATCAAATATTACGTTCTTTGATTCTGCTTTTTATTCGCTGGAATGCGTTCATTGCGAATGTAAATGAAGTTCTAAACATTCGTTGGTTTTAAAACTTTGTGCAAGAACTTAAAATGAATATATTGTTAATTAAATTTTGTGGAAATTGTTTTTCTTCCCAGCTACTACAACTACCCAAACATTTGTACATGCATAATTAATTCTATATTAGGAAATGTTCTGGCAGTCGGCAACTCATCAGTTGGCGTGTTGCTATCGCCTAAATCATTGTCTCTGTTCGGATTAGATACGCTTTCTGGTTGCCTTTCGCGTTAGAAATAACTTAGTCAGGAGGAAGGCTCTGGAGTTTGGTGGCGAAGGGTTTTCAGATCTCTTAACTGATGCTGGTACGGATGCCTGGCTCCACACACGACACGCACATACCATATATTAAGGGGCATACTACATGAAATGACAAACGATTTGCGCTGCGCGTAAATTGAAAAGCGCTGAGGCTGTGAGATTGCAGCAGTCAAAAGACAGGAGTGCGACTCCAAGCGGGACTCTTTCTCTCGCTCTCTCTATCTATCTCTCTCTCTCTCTCTCACTTGTGAGGCAACATTTGGCTGGCTGACTTTTGTCTGGTTGGCAATATGCTGGCAACAGCAGCGACTTTAGCATGCTTGTTTGGCTCTGTTTTGTTATTGCCGCCAGAATATATTTGTGTGTATATGTCTCTGCATGTCTAGATGTCTTACTACCCGACTCTACCTCCCGCCCTCCCCTGCACAACCCTCTTGCACGTTGGCGCTGGGCTGAATGCCAAAACTTTGGCAAAGTATTCAAATTAAAATTTCAATTAAGGAAGTGAATTTGGTGTGCCGAAAGTGTATTAAGTCTATTAGGGCGTCATCTTGGCATTTGAGCTCCAGTCCGTTGGCTCAATGTCGCACAATGTCCCGATCGAAATGTGGGTGACTCGCACACGTGTGGCATGCTCCACAACAACAACCATAACAATAGCAACTACGACAACGTGAAAAAATACCACCCACTCCGGCGCCAATCTTGTTCGCACCGTTGCTTGATTTATTGCCAAAGTTTTGTCAGTCACATGACATAAGAAGTACTCTGTGTGGAATATATATTGTGAATTTTGTATTAACCAAACAGAACACATTGTTGTGGTTCTGGTGGATTCGGTTGGGGCGGCTGTCTACTTGTGTTCTGTGGGCATTATTAATAATGTAATCAATTTGTAAACAATTTGGCATATATCAATGTGCTTCGTGCTGCCCATAAATCTCGCACAGAATTAGCAAAAGCCGCCGACCGCGTTCACGCAACGCCGGCCAATTTGCATCTCGATTCCGGGAAGAGAGAAAGCGAGAGAGAGAACCCTGGGAGCACAGCTTGGGAACACGGAGTTACGCAAAACGTTGACGTTGCTGACATATTGCAACGGGGCCACGTTGATGGATGGACGTTTGGGATGGACATTTGCCTGTATCTCCGGCTGGCTTTCAGTTCAGTAGGTCTGGTGGGCGGCACATTTTCACCCTGCCAACAGCTTTGAGGGGGTTTCAGTTTTGGTTGTTTGGTTTGGTTCCGTTGCTGTTGGCTTTTGCTTGGTTTGTCTGCCTGGGCTTGGCAGTTAGTGACAGCTGCTGCCAGGCAGAAACCAACAAGCAAGGCAAGCAGACAACAAACAAATAAAAAAAAAAACACGAATAACAAGCAGGCAGACACCAGCGTAAAGAGCGAAATATCTAATCTCTAACAAGCCTGAAATTTCTTCTATACTCTAGTAACCTGAGATTGAAACATTCGTTTATACTGTCAGTTGGTCGAGTAGTTACCCTACCCCACACATAGTGCATTGTTGGCTTCGGTAGAAACTAACGAGAGCACCTGCCAGTTATTTAATTTGAACGCTCTCTTTAGTACTCAACACATTTGAGCAAATTTAGTATACACGCAATGGGCACATAATGCCAATCTACTTAAATGAATGTTTGCATGTGGCCAATTTGCAGGATGAACGATTGATGGTAAATACAGTTACAAAAAAACACACAATGCATCACCGTCTATTTCGTATTGTATATTATAATTGATTTAAATATTGTTTTTAAGTTTTTTTTACTTTTAATTTATTTATTTTAGTATATTAAGTTAGAGGTGAATTTATATGATGCTGTTAAAGGTACAATAATCTAAAGCAGAATACTAATGCATCACTCATATTCATATTATTTGAACACCTTCAGCACTTGCCATTTCTATTCGAACAGCTTACACTTGTAGAACATTTTTGGGCTCATTTTCAAATCAATTGAAATCTATATTCCAAACTGACAACACATTCAAGTATAATTTTCCTTGACTAGGCTGCGTTTGTTCTCTCAGTAAGTTACAAAAAAAAAGAAGATATAAATCCGTACATATCAAGAAAAGCCAAATACAAATCGTGTGAGTGTCTGTGTTTTTTTTTTAAATCCTTATGGAGCAGCGCACTCAAACGGCAAATTGAAGTTAGTAATTTTTCCATTTTAGCTGCCTCGGCTGGTTCTGTTGGTTGCAAGCACGACTAAGCAAGACAGCAGAGTGTGTGTACACTCTCAGCACTCTTAAAACTTTATGAACTTGTCACTGAGAGTGACTCAAATTTTAAAACAGTCTTTTTCTTTCTCCCTTTTGCAGGCAACAATGTCCGGACGCCTGAATCATCAGCATGCAGTGTACGCCTGGCGGCAAGAGCAGGAGAATAATCGAGTGCAGGCAACGCAGCAGGTGAATCGTTACTATGATCATTGGGGTAAGGTGACCTCACGCTTTGAGAATTGGACCAATCAGGCGTACTATGACAAGGCGGACAAGAAGTTGCAACAGCGTAAGAGCCAGCAGCAGAAGGACCAAGAGTTGTCCCAGAGACGTGCCAAACTGCGTGAACTCTTTGATATTGATAATAATGAGTATGATATGGAGTTGGGTCGCAAGCGCAGGCCGCGTGAATCGCCGGCAGATCTCAAGACCTTGGAGCGCATTAATCAGTCAATTAAGGAGCAGGAGCAACTGAAGCGTAAACTGGAAATGGAGGCAAAGCTCTATGGACGCTGGCGTCACGGTGTCGACGATGAGAAGCTTTTGTACAAATCAAAGACGGACAACGAAGTGCTGGCCAAGCTCAACTGGCTGGACAAGCAGATTGAGCAGCAGCAGCAGCGTGAGGAACGTGAAGCGCTGGACGCCGAACGCCAGCTGCTGCTCCAACAGGAGATCAGTCGTACGGAGCAGGCTCAAATGGAGCGTCAACTTATACGCGAACAGGAAATTAAGGATATACGCGCCGTTCAGGAGTCACATGTAGCAGAGTTGAAGCAGCGTCAGGAGCAGGCTGATAAGTTAAAAGAGGAAGAGCAACATTTCCGCTTATTTCTCACCGAACTGGAGAAGGAGAAACAGCTGCTGGACGAAAGCACATCTCTGATTCTGCAAAAACCCAATGCGAATCACGCATTCAATCTAAATCGAATCAAGGTCTTCATACGCAATCGCAGTGAGGCATATCGGAAGCAAATCTCTCTCTGCATTAATCTGCTCGAGCGCATGATCAAGTATGCCGTTAATACGGAGCAAGTTCAGCAGTTGATGGACAAATGCAAGCAGGAGCTAGAAACTGAACAGCTTGCAACCAGTCAATTCGATGCCATGTACGAATCGGAAGCCAAATACAGTCTACAACGTTGCGAGGATACATGGCGTGAGCAGCATCTGCAGCGCTATGGCGCCGTCAATAAGCTCGTGGAGCAGGAACAGCAATCGCTTAGTTCGATGTTGCGCGAGAATCTCACCGAGCAGCAATCACTGGTCGAGCTGCGAACCACACATGTTGCTGGCATTGAGCAAACGAACAAGCAGCTGGAGCAGCTCAACAAAGAGCAGGTCTTAACTTCTCCTCGAGCCCCAGATACAACCTCTGTCTTGCTCGAAACTTGTGATACCATTGAACAGCCCAGCTCAGCTCATACTAGCCAGCTGGATCCTGACGATAACTCCCAACTCATGCCCAAGGTCACCGATTCCTTCACCAATCTCAATCTGGATGTGTGGCAGGATATGCCGCCAGTGCGCGGTGGCATCGATTCGCCACGTCTCAACAAATCGCGGTCCATGAATGTGGTCAATTCGGAAAATGCTATGCCGCCTAGATTTGCACGTAAACGCATCGTCTGGACCTAATAGTTTAGTTTATGCAATACATTAACTTCAAGACCAGTGAAATTTTAAATGTAGTTTTTGGTTAGGTGAATGTTTTAGCTATAGTTTAAATTATTATTATTAAGTATGTGTGTGTGCGAGTCTGTATTTTAGTGTGCTTACTGTAAACTGTGGCTAAAGTGTGTTTATAATCGACAAATAACACTTGAAGATAAGCCATCTCTCTTAACGTATTCAATAATAATAATCTTAATATGTGTGCGCCAACAGGAAATGTGTTTTTTTTTTTGGAACTGGTTCAAGTATCAGGTATCACAAATGTGGTGTCTTGAGCTCAAAGTTTAAAGTAACAAGAGAATGATTTATATATATTTATTTGTTTTTTTTTTTTTTTATATGTGACTTTGTGGATGTTCATTGATTAAGAAAACAAAAATTTGCTAATTGTGCTATTAAATTTTAAATTGTTAGTGTTTTAAGATGTTGCCATGATACTTTCAGCTTGATTAAGTAAGTGCTAGCGACCTAAACGTACTAAGTACCTTGAAAATCTATAAGGAAATATTCTAGTTAGGGCTTTTTTTCTAAAAAGGTCATCTTTTGCTAATCCTGACAGCATATTTTCAAAAACGCTGAAACGTTGGTGATATGTTAAATTGATATTAATAACAATATGCTTAAAACTTTTTGGTAAACAACATTAGAAATTGTATTATTTTCAACCTAAAAGTATGGAAATTGCAAATTCATAAAATAAAAACATTTTTTCACTTACGATTTTTGTAGCATTTTTTATTAATTTTTGTTTTTTTGCTTCCATTTAAAATGTATGTATTTGATATGTTTGTTCTACCAAATAAATTGGATAGTGTCCGATTTTGATTGAAAAATGTATGCAAAATAAACAGCTGCATTTGATTTATTTCTATCAATTGTCTAACATAACATATTTCATCCTTAAGATGCAATCTATTTAATTGCTGAATACTAAATATATTTTTCAATAATTTGCATGTTTATCATCTATTTTGGGATGCAATTTATAAGCTCATTATTGTTCACCAGATTTATTTCATTTCATTACTTCACCTAAGGAAACGTCAACAAGTCAAAAGGAGGACAGGAAACAAAATTTAATTGTATGCAGTCAAATAGTGAAACAGGACCTAAGGCCATTATTGTTTATGCAGTGCACATTGTTAACGAATAAACAACATATTATCTGCAATAGTTTCCAGATAACTGCCAAATGTTTGTCCTTCAAATCGTTGCAGTCGATTTAATAATAATAATTCCATCATTAAAAACTAAATAGGGAGAAAATCTGTTGCAAAAATATGCCAAATTTAGCGGAGGGCATGCAGCACCATTTGATTAAATTTCTTTGAGTGTTTGGGGCACAATCCAATTTCATTTGCACTAATGGCGGCCGCCTGCTGCTTCTGCTGCTGCTGTTGCCTTGGCTGCTCCCAGCTGCAGTTTGCCGCTGCAGCTGCTGTGCAACTTCCGGTTCGCTTCGCTGGCAGCAACAATGCAAAATACACAGCGCAGCAGAAGCAACGGCGTCGACGGAAAAAAACAGAGAGAAAATTGCATGAGGCAAAAGCGATTGTTAAATTGAATTAAAACCAGCACGAAAGAAAAAACTGTAACGCTATACAAACACTGCCCCACTGCATTGTGGAGCAAGTGCAACGAAATGCATCGTGAACACCACTCACTTTACGTCCCTCTCTCTTGCTCTTTTTTGTCCATCAATTTTGGACATAGTGTTAGTTTAACCATTACGCTTGCCCATTTGGTCTAAGCATAATGAGATTTTAACCAACTAGCTGAGGATTTCGTTACATTAATGGGTAACATAACAAAATTTGGTCAACAAAGTGCGGATCTCTCAGTTTATACAGTAGAATGTTTTCAGTCGATTAAACATAAATGAAAAGATATGAAATTTTTAAACGTTGCCCGGGCAATGAAATAAAGGCATCAAATCGAAGTGCCATACAGCATAAACAAGTGGCGTTACCCTTTCACAGCTAGCAGTATTACTTCTGTGATAAAAATCATATTTTTCGTGTTGCCGTTTGCTGTCGTTTTCTGGTTGCGTCGGAAATTGTGTGGAATGCAACTGCTTGTTTTCCGTGTACGAACATTAAATAAATTACATTAAATCAGCAGACATTCATGTACCTACAAATGGAATTTCAATGAGCAATGTCTTTACTGTAAAACAAAAAATACAAAAATAAAAAGTTACATAAAAGATCAGCTATCAGCGGCATGACGATACTGGCATACTCTTGAAAACCCGAGTCAGATGTCAATTCAATTATAATATATACAAAAGATATTTTAATTAATATAATAAAGTGCTCCGATTCGGCCATACATAAATAATTATGCGATTTTATTTAATGTTTCATTTGTGAAAAGATTTTTGTAAAATTTAATACAACGATGTGTATAAACTTGTATTTTAATTGTACGAATACAAATACGTGGTTAATATTATGAATAAAGTCATTATTTTATGTGAAAGGACACATCAAATATTAAATTATTGTTTAATTTATTAAAATGATAAAAATTAAAATGATTGTATAATTATCGTTTAATAATTGTTCCAATTATGTTGACCATCGCTTAAAAGCCTTACATCCATTAAATTTCTCGCTTGAGTGAATTTTGCCACTGCTTTTACGTGCGGGTTTCAAGCCGTAAAATGTACAGGCGCATTAAACAGGTGCGTTACGATTTTGGCTAAAAGTTCCCTTTCTCTCTATGTCTGCCCCTCAAATAAGATTAACGGTGCCGGCGGATGCGTTGACGGCAACAAGAAAAAGCCAATAGTGACATTTACGTCAACAATTCAACAAACAATTCCGAAATGTGGCCATAAAATCCATGACAGTTGCTGCCGCTTGTTGCTCTTGTTGTAGGTATTGTCGCTATTTTAGGTGTTGTTGTTATTCTGTCCGTTGTTGTTATTGTTATTGTTGCTGCTGCTGCTGCTGTCTGTCCCCTGTCTTTTTGCCTACCACTCAGCGTCTGTTACTGTCTCTCTGTCTATCTGGCTGGCTGTATGCTTGCTGCCATTTTCTGTTGCTTACCAATGCACAAAGCGGAAACGGATGCGGATCCGGAAATACATGTATGCGTGCTGTCGCAACTGGCTCTTATTGTTGCTGCTGCTGTTGCTGCCATCGCTGTTGCTCTTTGCCGTTGCTCGCATACAGTCAACAGACGGACCGAGGGGCGCCAACGTCAACGTCAACGTCAATGGCAGCGTCATCGGCTCAGCCAGAAGCCAACATGTCGCCAAACAAACTAAGCCCCAGTAAGGCCGCACACATTTTGCCGGCTAAGCCTTCAGTCAATTGCATTCAAATAAACGATTCACACGACTCCTGACTCACCCACCCCACTAACTTCGACAACAAGTGGGAGTGTTTTAGTCCGAGAGGTTTCTGATTAGAAAATACCCTTTTTTTTGTTTTGTTTTGTTGCATGCGTACATACATACAAGTGTATATATTAAAGAATTTGTATAATACCAAAAAGAAGGTTTACAATTGATTTGGAATTTAAAATTGGTATTTTAAAGTGAATAAAAAATCAAAAGTAAAATTTAGCTATATGTTAAACCGACTTTTTGGGTCGAGAGAGTATTAAAAGAGATTTGTAAATACATACGGTTAAGGAGGGAGAAATAAAAGGAAAGGGAGAAATAAAAGGAATCCTCTTACTGGTGCAAGCAGTCAAAAGTGCGCTTTTGGTCCATTTGCATAGAAATGCCCGTAGTCGAAAGTCTGAAGCGGTTTCAACTCGGGGAATGTTCAATTTTTTATTCCGGGAGAGAGAGAGCGCAACATTGTGCGGGAACTTGGTCGGTTGCGAACGATTTCATGTAGCACTTTATGGTTGAGCTGGGAGCAAAACTGCGTTTAAACTTTAAACAACGTTAACATTATCTGACACGCGATGGTAGCCATGGCGCAACCAACTTCGGATACCCCACAGCACACCAGTTTTTTTAAAATATTTTTTGGAGCCATTGCCATAATATAAAAAGCTGAGTAAATATGCCAGCCAACAATATCAAACAACAACGAGAGAGTCGCTTCGCTGGCGCCGCTTTAAATACTTCTATGTTGTTGTTGTGTATTACATATGTATGTAATGTGTGCGTGTCTGTGTGTGTGTGTGTGTGTGTGTGTGTGTGTGTGTGTGTGCGTAAGTGTAAAACAGTTTCAGATTCATAACTAAAAACCATAAAACAAAATTTTGTGCACGGACATACCATTATACATACATACAGATCGGACCAGTCAGCACAATGCTACACCATATAACACCCTCTCAGTCAACGGGAAAAACTTTAATACTACATAGTAACGGATATGAGAATAATAAGGATGCTGCAGCATATCATGTGTATGGATGTATACATGTTTGTGCGTCAGTCTGTGTTTTACACAACAGAAAAGATTAGCCTAATGGAAATCTGCCATAGCGCAACTCTGAAAATGCATTAGTTCAAGCAAGCAACCATTTTACATTTTCCACAGTAAATTTAACGCTCAGGTATTTGATATGAAGAACAAAGGCAAAACATTGCAATGGAATTTCGTAATAAAGCTGGGGGTTGCATTTGTTAAAACTAATATACGCATCTATTAAGTGGTGTGCTCAAGTAAGTAAAATGAATTAGTTTCAAGTTGAGTTAACAAATGTCTGCCATAAAAATAAATATAGTAAAAATCAACATGTATGTAAGTTAACTTGACAATGAGCAAAGTGCGTTTACAACGTAATTTTATTTCAAAGTTATTAAAAATACTTAATTTAATTTACTGATATCTTTAAAAAAGTTGCTTAAAGAGAAATAAACTGCACAAATATGAAAAGCCAAACAAATTTAAATGGCACTTTCAATCTACCAGCATTTGATTGTCATTATTACTGATGTCTATTTGGTTCACCACAGCTTTGACTTTCATTTATGGTTCCGTGAATTTAAATTTCAATTACTCATTCCTGGTGTCTGGCCAATAAGTCATTGAACTTCAAGCTACTCATAGTTAAGTGGTATTTTGAAGTTAATGAAGGGCTTTTATATACAAAATTATGATTGGAAATCTTGCAAAAACCGTAGGGTTTCTAACAAGACTAGAATGCAGTATTCGAATATTTTCTTTCATTACAAGCTGTTGGTATAATTGTTCTAAGTTCTAAAAATATAATTTACATTCTATAATATTGGATGACTGTAATTGCTTTTGCTTATATTTTTAATAAATGCTCATAAAATTAAATTAAACTTGTTTCACCATTTTTGCAAATATACTCTCGAGTATTCGCTGGCGCATTTACGTTTTCGTTATTTGGTTTCATTTTAATATATATACATAAAGAACCCTCACAAAGGCTCGGCTTGCGGGGCCTTTTACGCACTTTGGTGTCGGATGAGTTTGAAACCACGTTGGATTTGCTGCTATGCTGCCTCTCCCTTTTTGGCATTTTCGTCATGTCCTGGTGTCGCCTACGTCGCATGCCTGTGCAGAATCGTGGAGGTGTGACCACAATCCAATTGACGGTGCATAATTGTCCAGGTGTTAGTTGGAGGTGTTTCTGAGACGCGTGAGTTTGTCAGGCGACTGCCTGCGGGCTTTCAGTTTTCAGCAATTGTGGTTTTGAAACATATAGACACATAAAACAATTGTAACTGCTGTAATTCCTCTGTTCTACGGTTATCCCAGTTGTTGCCATTAACTTGGCTTAAACTCACACAAAAGTTAGTCCACACGCCGAGCGCTTAAATGTACATAAGTTAGCTTATTGTTTTCATTTGGGTTCCATCAAGGCTATTCGCACTGTTTGTGCTGTTTATACGGTTTAAACTCGGTTAATAGGACTTTGTCCAAAAGTTTGTGCAAAAAATTTGAATTAATTTGCACTTGCAAGCTACACTACTCATACAACAACTCATTCACGTAATCGTGAGTGCCACTGTGAGTACTTGAAACCGCCCAACAAAAAGTACAAACTGGCAGCGAACGAATATGAGATACACTAGGGATAGTATTAAAAGGGCTTTTGTGGTAAAAACCCAAAGTGAGAGAAAAAAATGTATAATAAATTTTATTCTTTAATTTGTCTACTTGTTAAAAAAAGTGCTAAGGTTTTAAATGACTACCACTTAAGGTTAATGCTGATTAAGTTGTTGCCCAAAATATATTTTTTTGGCTTTATCGATGTTTGTTTCATTTTGGTGGCATTGCTCACTGACTTAAACCACTTTGAATTTTTAATGTGTGTTAGAAGTTTATAATACACTTTTTTAGTAGCATATTAAAAGGGACACGGAACAAACCCATTATACCCTTTAAATAAAGACATGAACGACACAAGAAGAGCAACTGCAACAGCAACAAACCTCTCATTCGGTTATTGTGCATTCATAAAATGGCACTAATTAAACAGTTAAAGTACAGCTTATGTATATATGTGCACGTATATGAGATTTCTACACAGGATGGGTTCGTTTGAACTGTAACAAATTTTTGGTCACATTTCCTGCCAGCTATTATTATCAGCACTGGAGTTGCCCTCATTCAGTCTTTCTCCTTTTTTGTCTCATGTAGCTCTCTTGGCATCTCGCTCTCATTGCGTTGAGCGCCGTAACGGTAATTAACGGGCTCGAACGGAACTGGCGACTTTGAAGCAGCGTTTCTGGACCGGCGGCAGCGTCAGCTGGCGGCCAAAGAGACCCAGGTGCAACACCTGCAGAACGTATACGTAACTTTTGTAATTAAAAGCAGCGCAGTGCTGCAGCAGCAGCATGAGAGGAGCAGGTGATAGAGGTAGCTAGGCAAAACCAACAACGACTACAAAAGCAGCCATGCAAAAAAGCTGCAGCTGCAGCAGTTAGGCGTTAGGGTCGAACTAAGGCGGCGTGGCATTATAACAAAGGCATTGCAAAGCGCACAATAGTTTTGGGTCTTCCTGGCGCGGGATGTGACATGACGGGAAGGTAAGGTAAGGTGTTCGGTGTTGGTTTGGGTCGAGTGGGGTTAAATGCGGTTTGCGGCTTTGACTGGAGCGGCGAACTTAGTTGTGTCTTAGCGTTGTTTGCCTGTGCAGCAGAATCAAAAGCAACATCAGAAGCAAAACACTGAGAAAATTTTGATAGGGAAACATTTCAATTGTACGCTTAAATATGTTTTGAGAAATATAAAATTTCTTGATTAAAAACGCTTGTAAACTTTTAAGTTTTCTCAGTGTATTTGCTGCTGCTGCATTCAACACTTGCAACTGGGATGCAGCTCTCCTTGCCACAATTTGTTAAAGTGCTAGCAAAGGACTCGAAGCAATGGTCCAAACACCTTTTGGCCAGCCAAGTGTAAGCCGGACAACGCAAATGGAGCATTGCCACCTAAGCTATTATTATTACTATTGTTGTTTTTGTACTTGCAACGGCTTAAGACTCAATATTTGCATTAGAACCAAAGCTGTTGCAATCAGATTATGAAAATGAGAAAATGGCAACGATAATTGAAAATTGATTCCGACAATTGCTGCACAGGTAAACAAAAGTGAGCAGCAATCGTATTGCCGAGATCTAATATCTCTTAGTACACGCTACTACACCAGCCTAATACGCTTTTGGTCCATTCAATGAGTCGAAATTATATTGCCCATACGACCACAAATAGCTTCAGTTGTATGTGCTCAGTGATGGTAAAATGGTTAGCATTTAATCAAGAACTGAAGCAATTTTCATGTACAATTTGAGTGTTTGTTTCGATTTTGAGTACAGCTTGCTTTGGAGTTCACATTATTTGTTCAGACTGTGTATTATTTGATTGAGGTTACACAAAGTGTTTGTTACTTCATGTGACAATCTTTTCAACTGAATGAAAAATGGAACATTTATGGTAACTTGTTATAAACATTCAACGCTCAAACCCAAGTTGTACTAATACAGTTAAAAAAATTTAATCTTTTTGTTAAGTTAAACAATTTGTTTTAGACACGCCAAATTCTTGTCAACATTGTATAAACATTTAACACATTTATTTAATTAATTCATTAAAAGCATTTATTTTTAGATGTTATCAAAATGTTGTTGTTTTTATGCAAACTAACGAACATTAGAAAAACCATCAATATGGTTGAAAAATATAATGAGTACAAATTGGTAAGCCAGTGTTGAGCAACAGGGTGTTGGTCACGTATAAGTCTCTTACCCACTGGTCAAACACCACACATAATATCAGTGGCTCGTGTGAGCAAGGTATTGTTTTTACATCGCCTGCAAGTAACCCGCAGGCCATGTGCCATGTGGAGGGCCTTGCGTGCTGGACTCGACGGTGTCAGCAGATTGCTGATATAGTTAAAACATGCTGCGGGCTGCCTGCGTGGGCTCGCATAACATAACAAAAAAAAGAAGAAAAAAAATGTGTCCAAGTTTAATTGATAAAGTTTCTGATGATGCCATGACGCCGCATTAAGTCTACAACCCAGGCCCAGCACCAGTACCAAGGGACAAAACACTTGTCTGCCAACAATCCTCTTCCCCAAAAGCCCTTGTCCAATTGCCGTTACTTTATCCATATTAAAAGGACAAAAAACCAGAGCAGTTTGTTCAGCTTTAAGTTAAGCAACTACGTGTCTTTTGTGCCCCATCTGTGTTTGTGTGTGTGTGTGCCCTGTTCGCATGCTGTTGTCTGCACTGATTCCCACAGCGCTCGTTAAATCAATCGTATTGAAACGGCAACTATCCTTACGTACCCCTAACCCAACCTAACCCGGCCCAATCCAGCCAACCCACTTCCAAAGCGGACAACGCAATCAATGCAAAACAAAGACAAAAATAACAGCAAAAAACAAGAGGAAACGACAAAAAAAAAATGTATAAATGAAAACAGTAACAACAACAATAATGTGATTCCGTCACTTCATTGAGGACATCAAAATGTATGAGCCTCTCTGCATGTGAGTGTGTGTGTGCTTGTGTGTGTGTGTCCTGTCGATTGCCCACCAGGCACACACGTGGTTCCATCGTCATCAGTTCGATCCAAACTGGCTGCTTTTGCTATGGCTGCTGGTCACGTTATGCCCTGCTCAGCTTTGCTTTTATTAAAAACGCTATGCAGAGCACATTACAAGTTAATAATTCCCGTGCCGAGTTGTGCGTTTTGGCACACACACACAAACACATATGGTTGCGGGCACGAAGCTGGAGGGCATGGTCACGGACACGAATGGTGCCATATGCCGCACATTCGTCGCTGTTGAAATATATTTGTGCCCCGTTATTCAACCACTCCGACGACGTTGCCGTCCCAGGACGCAACATGAAACGAATAATTTTTATGATGCTCTGCTACCCATTGCACGAACCGAATGAATGGCATTTGTGTTCGAAAATACATTTATTCGAGAGCGTCCTCGCTCTATGGACATTTAGTAGCTTCGAGTGTGGGAAACAAAGTGTGGCAGCAACACATAACCAAAATGAAAGTCAGAGAACACACACAAGAGCAAGAGAGAGAGAGAGAGAGAGAGAGAGAGAGAGAGAGGTAGAGAATGATCTGTTGCCCTTTTGCTCTGCGGCGGCGGCAGTTGACACAAATTGTCAGTTCATCAACGCCTACCGGGCGTATGTGTGATGTTCCTGTGTGCTTGAGGATGTGAGCGATGGGGACTTCGGAAATCGCCAGCTTCGTTAGGCAACACTCGCACACACACACACACACACACAAATATGTTGAGTGGAAGAGTGTGTAACAAGCTCATATAAATCGTGCACGTTGGCCCATAACCATATTGAAAAGTCTTTTGGGCTCCTTCTTGTGGGTTCTTTTACTATTTCTGTTGCTGCATCTTGTTGTTGTCAGTTTGTTCCCGGCCAAAATGTCATTGTTATTGACTTTATATGGCTTATTACATAAGCAGCGCAAATCCGGACAATGCTTACGTGACAAACGTCCTTTCGTAGTCCAACAAAAAAGAAAGAACAAAATTTGGACACTAATTAAATGTAAGCCAACATTTATCCATTCAGCCATTCGTCCCAGACACCAAACCCAAATAAAGGCAGATAAAGTTTCCAAAGAGGATTTGGGAAAGGATTTGCGTGTGAAATACCATTTGGGTAATGCTAAAGCCATTTTGGGGAAAAGTTCAAATTTAAAAGTTGGAAAAGGAAAGAAAACTATGTTAAAACTGAAGCAAAATTCATAAGTTAAATTGTATTGTTTTTATTCCAGTTTCAAAATTTTCTTATTATTTTTAATGCATTTCTTTCCGTTGAGACCAGGAATTTCTTTTTTTTTTAAACTTCTCATGAGAAAATCATTTCTATCGCAATTTTAAAACCTTTAATTTATTGCCTTCTGCGTGGCATATGGAAGAGATGTTAGTGGCAGGCACACATTGTGTGTAAATTGAACGCTTTGCACTGAAATCGATTTCTGGCACATTAACAGAAAGAGGCCTACATTTTTCACAAGGGCTCGACCTCGAAGTTAATCAATTGACAAAAGTTATTAAAAGTTTAAGCGATCAAATAAAAGTTTTTTGTTGTGTGCCAGAAATCACTGTAAAGCTTTGTCGCTTACAAAACTCCAATCCGTGTAGCCCCTGAACGCACCCCCTCTTAGCAAATGGCAAGCCAATGCAAATCAATAAAGGGGATGAGGGTGAGGTCGTTGCGACTTTGAGACAAATTTATATCGTAAATTGTGTGCAACGAAAATGAGATACGTAGACCGCATACCAAAGGCATTCTAAGTAAAACATTTTCTGATTAGCTTCAGCCACGTTGTCTGCTGACTGTTTCAGACTGCTGCTCGGGTCCAAGTGTTGCTGTCCCAGTTAAAACGGCAAAGTTCCAAAAGGACACAAAGCGACAGTAGCAGCAGGAACTAAAAGAGACCAAGAGAACGGAGGTGGAGAAATAAAAAAAGCTGGCTACTGGGTGTTACTATTTAGGGGGATCCAGTTTATTTGATGTTTTGTGCTGACCCTGCTTTAGGTTTGAGAAGTCCGCAAGCATAATATAATCAAGATAGAGACAAAAACCATGGCAAGGACAGCAACAAGACAAGACATGCCAGTTCGAATTGTCATTGCGTACAACTCGTGCTCTCTGTCGTGAGAACTTCTGCTAATAATATTATAAAATACTTTTAGAAACCTCAATCCAAGTGAAAAAGAAATTTACACAGCTGTGAACGAGTTCTTACGATATAAAGCGTAAAGTAACGCGACGATTATTTATTTATTTTTATTTATTTTTAAATCCTTTTTGTAAAAATATAAATAAAGTTAATTCACTTAAAAAAAAAATTAAAAAAATTATATATTAGAGTAAGAGAAATAATTATTGCCACTACTATCAAAACTGTCTTATGTGTTATTTGGGAAAACAAAAATCTCATCTCTATTTCAGATAAACAAAATGAGAGCTCGAGAGGGGAAGCCAGCACTGTACTGACTATGGGCATGGACTGCCTCTAATTGAACTTGTGTGGGGAAACGTATTAGAGCCGATGTGTGAATGCTTGTTTGTTTGTTCACTGCCTGGCTGACTAGCTGACTGGCTGCACGGCTGGTTGGTTGGTTGGTGTTGCTTAACAGATTCGACAGTTAGTCGTTCAGTGCTTAGGGCTTTGGTTGAATAAAAAAAAATATTGTGTTAACTTTGGTTAGTGAACTCTGAGTGAAAGTCTCAGTGCCTGCAGGCAACTCGTAGCTTAAGTGCGAGCGAGTCCAAATCATATCATATCGCCATCTCAGTCTCTAAGTTTATTTGCTTCATTGCTCTGAATGCTAATGATGGGAAAATTTGCGAATTTGTGCCAGTGCGTATCAAGTAAAAAGAAAGAGCGGAGAGCAGAGGCAAAACTCTGAGCTAAACTGAACTGAGCTGAGCTGAAATGCTAATGATGTAAAAAGCTTCGTCGCTGAAACAAACGACAACATTTTCAGAAACAGCACGGAGTAGGAGGTGGTGCTGGGGATGAGCATCCAACGATGCCCTCGAAATGAGGCAACTGACTTAACTTAATTGAAGTTGCTTTTGGCTACTGTTGCTGTCATGCCAATTGGCTGATGGACTCCCCATTTCACTTACTCTGGAGATACTTTAACTACCCTACATGCGATGTCTTCTGCATTTAAAAGCTATGAGCACATCAGCATCCCACTTTCGTAGTCATTTTAGATGATGTGATCGGATGCTCTCGCTCGATGTGATTTCGTAATTAATGAATCCGCTGGAATGGGCATAAATGGAGCTTAGCGGTTTACTTGATGCGACTCAATGGCGCACCCTACCTCAAAGCGTTTAGTTAGCCGTTGCAAACCTGTGAAGAAAACTCACTTCACCCATTCGTTGCCCTACTTAATGGGTACTTGGCACTCCAAAGTGTCGACGGCCAGTTGGTATATTCCTTACTCAACTTTTCCATTTAATGTCCGTTCAGTGTCATTACAATCCCCCACAAAAGCTGTGCTTAACATTATTGCGATTAATTGAATGAACTTATAACTAAACCAGGCAATTTTAAGTAGATCTTCTAATTAAATATACACTGGAAATCTAAATTGTTTTTTTTTATACCCTTAACCCATTGAAAATGGGTAAAAAGGGTATAATGGATTTGTGCAAAAGTATGTAACAGGCAGAAGGAAGCATCTCCGACCCCATAAAGTATATATATTCTTGATCAGCATCAACAGCCGAGTCGATATAGCCATGTCCGTCTGTCCGTCTGTCCGTCCGTCCGTCTGTCCGTCTGTCCGTCTGTCCGTCCGTCCGTCCGTATGTATGATCGCGTCGATCTCAGAGACTATAAGAGCTAGAGACTCCAGATTTGATATATAAGCTCGCCTAATCCCTAGGCAGTACAAGTTTGTTTTAGATTTTCGATAACTCTTCCCGTTTCCGATATACACATGTAATCGATAACAACAAAATCTTCAATTTAGAAAACTTTTTGATGCAGTTTGAAAAATTAGACTAAATAAAGACAATCTGTTAAAATTTTATTGAAATCGGTTGAGAAACACTGGAGATATGGAGTATTGAAATTAAGAAGGTATGCCCTATACGCGTATACATACAGACACTCACACATACTTGCAAGCACTGACTGTATGCGTAAATTATAGGGTTAAGGGTATAGTCTAGTCGGGATTTCTCGACTAGAGCCTTCTTACTTGTTTTTTTTGTAAAGCTTCAAAAGCATTGATGTAAATCTTTAGCTTATTTATGTATATTATTTCATTGTTGTTGGCATTTATGAACTCATGCAGTTATCTGTTCTTCAATAAACAAAAATTATTATGAAATACATTTTTCTGTACTGAAGTACACAACTGTAGATAAAGCTACAGTCAGTTGTTTACTTACAAATAAAGCTTATCTATGGATTACTGAATGCATTTTATTTCTTGCTATAAAATATATTTTTGAACGCATCAAACGTTAAACAAAGTACTCACCCAACAAGTATAAGCCATAGAGTCTTTAAGTACTCTTAAGTTTTCTTCTCAGAAGTCAAGTTTGTTTTAGTTGTTTTTCTTTTTCATGTTCTTTATTTTATTTTGTTGCTTTCTGTTTCCTTTTTCTTCTGCAGACGACCGCACCGCACCGGATGTAAGGTTCGCACTTTACTGCTTTGGCATATTATGTGCCAGCTCTCTTCTCTGATGACTCGACATATTATGATAAGCAATTACTTGGAGCTGAGAGTGTTTTGTAACTTATCGGAGACGGAGAAATGTTCTTCCCAACATAATGAAAGCTTACTCTTTTATATACTGTCGCATTCAAACTGCAACAGTTTTTAAATTATTTTAAAGCTTTTAAATATTTGACGATTTAATTTAGTTCACATTTGTAAATTTCTTAAGGCAGCGCTGAGTTTTGGCATCTTTTTTGCTTGGTAATGAAATTAAATTTTATATTCTACACTCACATTGTCCGAGATGCTAAGGGTAGCTTAACGAAGATTTTATAGTTAGAGTTCCGACTGTGCTTTTTCTTCCTCAGGCTAGACGAGTGTTATGGTCGTCGCCTTGCTCCAACCACAAAAAGTACTTGAATTGTAATTTTGTAATTATGATGTTGGCCAATTGGCCTGTTAGCTTGTATTTAGTACTTCCTTTATGTAGTTGTAGTGTGTGCAGCTTTAGGGGCATTCTAAGTAATATTCTCGATTCAGCTGCCTTTTGTTCTTTTCTATATGCTTTAATCGCTTTAACTTTAATAGCTTTTATCAACATGGTGTCCAGGGTTAACAGTGTACACTGTGAACTGTACGGAATGCAGGCTGCAACATGCAGAATGCAGAATGCAGAATCTGGCCCCAAAAATGTGCAGCACTTCCGGCTCATTAACTTTGATGTAGGCGGCGGAATGGTGAGAGGAGGACAGCAGCACAAGCGGATGATGATGCGGATGCGGGTCTGGTTGGTATTCGCACTTGGCCAAGTGGCAAGCATTTGTGGCAGCCACTGACAATGCTCCATTAGCATGCAACATATTTTAATTAGCCAAATAAATTGTAAGTGACGGTTGCCCAAACGATTTTCCATGTTTCTCTGTCGGTGTATGTGTGTGTGTTTGTATATGTATTAAATCTTCTGCCAGTGTTGATAAATTTCTGTGCAGAAAACTCTCGACTTAGTATTCTGAATTGTTGCCTTGAGCTCGCCTAAGCTAGTTTAAGCTAAAGTGCTTTTTTTTGCCAAGATTTATTGCGAACACACAAAAAAAAAGAAATACAGATCGAGGGGAAAAAAATGTTGAATGCATTCAAATTTCAGTCCCAGGCGTCTGTTTAATTTCACTTAACGTTTAACCTGATGCCATTAATTGAGCGCAATTAACGTGCCTTTAATGACGCCCTCTGGTCATGACCAGCATAAGCTATATAGTATATACAATCTGTACCATACCTTTCATACATATACATATACCGTTTTGCCTACATATGTATATTTAATTAGCGGGCCACGTAAAGTCAACACTTATGGGTAGCTTGCGGGGGCCAGGAGACGCCAGTGCGTCGCTTGATAAATAGCCAATAATTCTTACAACGCTGTAGAGGCGCCTCGCTGACTGTACGTGTATCCCAGCCCGAACCCAAAACCAAGACCTAGGCACTGCCCTCCTGTTGTGCCCGTTGAAAATGAAATGAAATAAATGGTCTGGCATATAACCTTGAGCGTGTGTTGTGGCTATTATCATTTCTAATTTGCAGCAATTAGTTGGGGCTCAAAAATTCTAGAGCAAACTTTGTCGACAAAAGCAGCAGCTTCTACAGAAGAAGAACTGGCACAACAATGACTAGAACTTTGCCAGAGGCCACGTGGCTGGGCAAAACACAGTAAAACAAACAAACTCAAAATATGTAAGTCCTAGCTTAAAAGTGTTAGACTCATGGAATACCCAAAAGACCTAAATCAGAACAAAAATCAAATCTATTTGAATTTAAAACTTATGTTTGATAAATTTAAAAAGGTTCTTCTAACAAATTACGATTGTTAGGACTTGAAAAAAATTTATAACAAATTGCATCCTTCTAACTTTAAGAGATCCTGAGTTTCTCGTGAGCATGTTTTTAGTTCCTGCATACCCTGAGCTTTTTGAGGCTGAATCATTCCACGTTATATGTTATTTGGCCTCCTGCACACATTAATGTAATATTAGACTACCCATCTGGCATTATTTTGTTCTTTACAGGGTACAATAGAGAAAAAATTTATTGGGCGTGGGCCAGCTTACATATTTATAAGGCACATTAAATTAATTTACGCATGTTTTGCCATGTATACAATGTACTTTGGCATTACCCAAAACACAAGCAGAACGTTCGGGGTCAAAACGAAACTGAAACTTATCGCTCTGCCTGTTTACACACGACACACACCCGGGAGTACTTAAACATCCAGTACAAATACGTGAACAGAGAGCGCAACAACAATAAACGGCATAATTAGTCCTATTGATTGCCGAATTGTTGATTAACATGTGACTCGGCAATCACAATTAATGTTATTTAAGCTACAGCTGCGCGCAATTAACACAGTAGGAGCTGGGGCAGCAGATGTCCTTTAGAGTGGTGGGGCTGTGTAGCAATGTCTATAGCAAGTTTTAAGTCTGAGTTAAATATTATGCAGTCTCGCTTATTCTACGTCCAAATTGGTCTCGTGGGTGTCTTTAATGTTTTTTTTACTTGCAAGCGCACAAGAACCTTGAATATTATTATCATTGTTCTTATTACGTTATATATATATATTTGTGCTGAATTTAAAAAGTTATTTATTTACTTTGCCGTCCTGCTGAAACATTATCACCTTGACTTGACTATGAGTTTCTGGTCTGACTATTCTTTTAATAACACAACAAATTACAAAGCTCTCGGCTGCTGTGCTTTAAACTTCAACCAAGTTTGTTTAAGGATGCTTCAGTGTCATTAATTGCGGCTTCAGCGCAGCCACAGAAGCTTTCATATTGCGGTTAAATAACTGAAATGCTTAATACTTATCATCAAAATCAATGATGCTTTATAATGCTTTCACATTCTCTCATTTATTTTCCACGTCGGTAATGTTTTCACTCTTGTGCATCATTTCTTTTAATATTTTTTTAGTTAAAGCTTTTTCGCTTAATAGGTCATTCGCTTTAATTTATGATTGGGCGGTTTTACTTCGAGTGCAGCTTAGCTTTTTATTCATTTATAGCTATGACTTATTAAAATTGTTTGTAGAAAGCATGTACTCTTCTTTAACCGATCTGTTTTCCAGTTGTAAATTTCAATTCATATTATTCTTATTACTTATTATAAATACTCAACTCTTGATATGGAATCATTTGATTACATTTTCCAAAATCTTTCAAATAAGCATTTTTATTTTTAATACTTTCGCTTTCGCTTTAAAGCTTTTTTCTTTTCTTTTTTAATCTATCAACGTCAATCTTTAAATGAACTTTCTTGTAAGCTTCTTATACTGAATTACTTTCAGCCTTTCTCTCTGTTTCTGTACATTTACAATACTATTTACAAGCATACTTCAGACTTGACTTCAATCATTTAAGCTTGGTATGTTTTTTCATCAGTCACGTTTTAACGGAACACTTTACTGGCGACAGCCTAATTGGCCAAAGACAAAGCTTTCGCTTTACACGTCTCTCAGGAATTGAAGCTTAGCGGCAGCTTAACGCTTACTAAATCACTAAACCAGAAATCAATTTAACCCCTTGCCTGAGTTTCCTTTGAAGTCTTCGAACTGTTTTGCCATAAGTCCTTCTCAATGTGTGTGCAAGCCTTTGGGGATAATCGTCTTATCCGACAATTTACGCACGAAATGTCTTACCCACCAGAAAGAGAACGATAGAGAGCGAAAGAGAAGCAGGAAAGCGCATATGTAAATAGCACAAAAATAAGAACAACAATTAGTTCTATTGATAAATGTTGTGTGTGGCTTTTGGTCATAAAACATATGACCCGTCGTATGAATAATAGATTTAAAGCCGCGTTGCACAGATGCAAAGTATTCGTATTCGTATATGTATTTGTCGTTGTCCCACTTACACAATGCCTTCTTCTCGCCCCTCCTTCACATCTGCGTCTGTTTCGGCTTAAGTCGCAACTCAAAGCGTAGAAAATGGTGTGCAAACTTATGCTTATCCTTATGCGACATTCTGCTTTTCCTTGCCATGGGCTATGTCCTGGTGCTAGATAAATTGCTGTAGAAACCTGCTTGGATGCATGTGTCGGATCCTTGGAATACTTGGGAACTCAAATATCCTGCCATCTTGCCATTCTGCCATTCTGGATTGCCAAGCAAACATTTTTGGGAGCACTCAGCAACGGGTTGCAGGAAATGCAAAAATCTTTGCCAAACCTTGCATGTGAATACAATTTTGTTGCTGCTGTTGCTGCGGCTGCATCTTACTTGACTGTGTGCCAAGTTATGGAGGGTCCTTGAGAAGGGTTTGAAAATTCGAATAGACTTGTATTTTAAGCGGCTCAATATATTCTTAATATACTGCAGCCAGTTGGCGGCAAGACGGTAAAAGTTAATACGATTTAACTGGCGCACAATTTGCAGACATCCAACAACATCAATTGGATAAACGGGGGGCGGGCAGGGGGCGCCCACACAAATATTCAAAACATGCCAAGAAAAAAAAAAAAACTAGGAGTGAAAGGGAAATTCTGTTTACAAGTTGGGGTTAAAGCCACTTTGGCTTGCCAAAAATATGTATTAGGCCACTTGACTGCGTCTTCGTTGTCCGGAACTTGCTACCGCGGCGGGAGTACGACCCCGAGAAAAAGGGGTGCTATCAGCATGGCGTTAGAGTAAGGGAGAGAGGGTGGGGTTGGCGGCAGATTTGTTGAGCTCATTCGCTTCATGAATAATTTGCGCCACGATGTCGCTGCCTTTTGCTCTTTCGGTCGCTCTAAACAATAAACAAATGGCCAAAAACATATGCAAAGTCTAACAGTAGCAGTAGCTATAAGAGACGCCTTCACACACAAACACACACACAGGGTGCTACTCTATGTGCTCCAGAAAAGCAAACACAAACACTCACACACTGTTGAGTTGACAGCTCAAAGGCAACCATGCCGCGTGCGTGTCATCAATGGCGTCACACTGGTTCGACTTCTAACGAACTGGGTTGGATGTTGTGGAAGGAGGGACTGTGGAGGAGGTGGAGGTGGCGTTGTTGTACAGAGTCGGCAAGTCGGCAAGTCATCTAGTCATCAAGAGCATCATCAGGCACAGCAGCATCAGCATCAGCAGCATCTAAACAAATGACTTTGGTTCTACTATACTCTAGCCGGGAGTACTTAAATTTTTCCATGAAATGTAGCAAAGATAGCGTAAAAGTACATAAAAATTATAAACATATTTTTGCTACAATTCCAGTCTTTATCTACATCAAAAAATTTTATGTGATGTGTGTGGTTGATGTTGGTAAGCTTTAAAAATATTCTTTATATAAAGCATTCATCGTTGTAAAGAAGTGCTTTAATATATATATTAATAAAAAATGCATAATGTTTTTATCGCTTCTTCCTCGACAAAAAAGTAAATTTCAATGTAAATTGCACACTGTTTTCGAAAGTGCATAGAATCTGGGATATTAAACGCTTTAATTTTGCGATTATCGATTCAATTACGGAAGAACTTATTTATAAATTCAGTTTGAAAAGCTTTTTAAGTGCAGTTGATGCTTGTTATTATTATTATTATATAAATTATAAAACGACTCCTTGATTTATTTACTAAAGCGATATTATGTTCGATAAAAAAATAAAAATTCAACAACATCATCAAAAAGCTGCCATGAAAAATTCTATTCAAAAACCATTTATCTTTTTACACATAAATTATTCAAGCTCAATTAAAAATATTTTTTTAAATTTAAGTTCTTAAATTGTTTGTATAAGTCAGTGAGCGGTTATTTATAGCTTAAAATCATTTAATAAAAACCTCACATAGAAATAAATCGCTTTTGACAAGGCTGATGAATGAATACCAAATAATCACCTCAATCAGAACAAATTTAAATCTTCAAGAGTATTAAATCTTCTATAAACTGTAGATCACAGCTAGAGCAACTTTTTTTTGCATGTTTTATTTGTTTTCGCAAGAGATAAAAACGTGTGAAAAGCCATTTGGCAGGCAGGACACAGGAAACTGGCTAAAGAGGCCAGGTGTGCAGGACATACAAGGAAGGTGGGAAGGTGGGTCACCTGGCTTCAACTTCTACAGCTTTGGCAAATGATAGTTTTTATCGCAGTGGGCAAGTGTTTTTGGCCGATGAGTTATGGTTGCTGCATCAAAAAGGCTTTGCAACAGCAACAGCAATGGCAGCAAATAGCATCAACTTCATCCGAGGAGCAAAGTGTATTTGTGTGTGTGTGATTCAGATGTGTGTGAGTGTTTATGTTTGTGAATGGCCCATATGACCAGCAGCATAACCATCAGTCTCAGCCTCTATATATATCGCCTTGAACGTGCGCACAATTCATCACATGCTGTCACTGCGTCTTGGCAGCAGCTTCTAACAGCAGCAATACAGAAACAGTATCTTCAACTTGCACCGCAACAGAGACAGCTACAGCAACAGCCTGTGACTTGGCATGCGAGATAATGTGTATTGAGCTGCTAGTTGGTTAATTTTAATACAACACCAACACACACACACACACACACAAGCTGATTTATTACTGCTCTCGGACAATTGAATCATCCCGTCAATACAATAAACTGCACTTGCTGTCAGTTCGTTGAACGTTTGCTTTTGCAACACTTTATGTATGCTTGGGTTTTTTTTACGCCAGCGGCAGCACTTGTTTTTTATGAGCAAAATGTCTCATTAAGTAACCGACGAATGAGTGGCATGCCACGCCTCTTGGCATCGCCCCATCAGCAGCTGGCAACATAAAAAACTCGTTTACCTGCATTAAGCGAAACACTCAACAGACGGTTCAAGCGTAAAGGAAATGTGACAGGAGCCAACGCGTGTAGGAGGAGAAGCAGTAGTGGTGGGGGGCACTACAAACGGATGCCACAAGTGCGCCATGCTACCCGTACTCTGCCACAGCGCCGTAAGGCAAAAGCTGCTAACTGTAAGATGAGTCCCAAGTCAAGCTGCTACACCAACAAGAACAAGAGCAGGAACTACAGCTATATGGCAGAGATCCTTTCGCAGTTCCGTGCACGGCTGTTGCTGCTTTAGTTGTTGCTGCCACCTGCAGCGAAGCCCCAAAATGCAAATCAGCTGTGAAGCGCGAACCACGCGACTTCCTGTGACTAACGCCTTCATCTACTCTCCCCCACACCCTCCCACCTCTGGCCAACCTCGTCGGCCTTCAAGTGTGTTTTGGACTCCCCGGGTCGTCGTCGTGTGCCACGTGGCTTGAATGTAATTGCGCACACTTGGCGGTTAATGGGCGCGACACAGGCAATCTGAAAAAGAAATGTATGAAATTTGTATGAAATTTCGACTACGAAAAGTGCAACGCACACAATAAAAAGTCCCCCCCAATAAGTGTGTAAAAGAGTGAAAGAGAGCCTACAGAAATGCACAATTGAAAAGCACTAGAAACCACTCGAATTTCCACACAAGGAAAGGCTTTGTACTGTGCAAAGTCTCTGTGCAAAAAGGCTTATATTCATTGCATTCCTTCATTCCTTTTTTGCAACTTATGTTATATCATTTCGGATTATGGTAGTAATGTTGAGTAACTTGGATCTGTATAAAATGTGCAATTTCGCCTACTTTAAAGGTCGTATACTTAACACTCGTAGTTGTTTATATAAACTTACAGCCTACGCTTATTATCTATGCTAATTTAGTTTTATTATTTACCATTTATTCAATACCTTATAACGATAAGGCAAGGTCTTGTCAATGTTTGCCGGGGAATTTAGGTTTTAACCTGGCCCACTTTTTTCTCATTAAAATAACTCAAATTCCGAAAGCCACTAAAATATTTATATGTGACATTATACATATAGTATATATTGATTTCTGTAGAATTTGCTTTTCGGTGCTTTTTCGCATATCTTTGGATTGGTTTTTGTGCTTTTTATTTTTCATTTGTGGGATTTTTCCTTTGTTGTGAATTTACTTATGTGGAGTTATTCCCATTATTTTCATTTCCAATGAATTGTTTTTATTGCTTATTCAAATATGGCTTTCGGTACTTTTTAGTGCTGCACAAGCAATAAGCCAGTTCCAACTAGTTAAGATACTAAACGTAACAGGTTTGAATAATAATAATTAATGTTCTTTACAGACAATTTAGTACTTCAGTACTGTGCAAGTAAATTGTTGAAAAAATAGCACAAAAATGAGTTCTAACATATTTTATGAAATAAATTTGAACAAGAGTTGTATAAGCAAAATTATTAAACGTAAAATGAAAAAATGAAATTGGCCTAAACAACAAATATGTACATATAGAAACTCGCAAACCAATTAAATTAATAAATTGAATAAAAAGTAAAGGCTAAAAACTGTGTTCCGAGTCGAGTTAATTGAAAACAAAACTTTATACAAAACCAAACAAATAATCAAAATTTTTTGTTCAAAATGCTTGATTGGATTTACCTACTCTGGGATAAGGAATTATAAAAAAGAAATTTTCTATAAATATTTCATAAATTTATTTTTGTAGCAACACGAATTTATTAGAGAGAGTTATAAACTCTAAAATAAGGATGCTAATGGTATTATTTTTTGTTTGTATTACTTGTCGTTGTTGGGCTGCCTGACATTTCACAAAAGCAATGCGATGTGCTTTTCGCTCAGCTGGATACTGTTTTAGTAAGGATCACAGCAGGAGCTGTAAACCGGTGATTGGCTCGTACTGTGGTTTGTACTGTGGCTCGTACTGTGGCTCGTACTATGGCTCGTCCTGTGTGTCATGTGCCTGCTGCGTGCGACTCTTGTCCTTTTTATTTCGGATGTGCGTAGTTTTAATGTGCTTAGAATTATGCGGCAAATGCGGCAGTTTGCCTCTTGTCACCCACTTCAATTGCAGCCAGCAGCAGCAACAACAATAACAGCACTAAGCTTAACCCTTACAATTTTTGCCCTGCAGTACCACACCACTGCCCCAAAGGTATACAACAGGCTTAGATATTGTTATTGTGCGCGTGCAACGCTGCGTATGCATGATTTACATGAGTTTTGTTTACATTTTCTCGACGTTACCGTTGCAATTGCAATTGCAGTTGCATTTGTTTTTGTTGCTGCTGCTGTTGCTTACGTTGCTAACGTTGCTGTTGGCAGTTGTTGTGCTGGCCCTGTTAACGTGTTATTGTTATTGCTTGCGCTTGGCCAAAGTCAAAACATGTGAACTGTAACAAAAATTAGGCAAACAGACAATAATTTAGTCAGTGCCCGAAACTGTACCACTGACCTGGGCCAATTACAAAACTTGTTTGTCACTGCCAGCTACGATTGCAATGGATATTCGAGTTTAAAAAAAACAAATGTGAACTGCGTTGAAAATGCTATAAACGACTTTATAAAGCTATTGTGTATATACATATGTTTGGCTGATTGCTAAAATCAACAAGATTGACGAATTTTGTCAATGATATCTCTAGAGACCTGACGAGCGACAGGTAAAGATAGACATGTAAGAATTTGACAACCAAATATTAACAACTACATTAGAACAAAAATAAGCAATGCTCCTGTGTTGAAAGCTCGACTTCATTATTCTCCGAATCATACTCTAACAGGTAAGCAATTTAATTTTAATCCTTTTCTTTTGTTGATCTAACTTTAACCGTTAGAACACATACCCTTATAGTAAATTACCATGGTTAGCACTGTACTTTTGTCAGCAGCTAAAGCTCCTCCACATAGTGTATGTCATCGTCATAAAGATGGTTCTGTTTGTAGTTTGTCATTGAGTGACAAGTTTGCTTGTCAAGGCAACGCGCCGCATGATACACGGCTTATGTATTTTGTTGGCATAGACACTGACTTGTAATCTTGGCAATTTGAAAGCAATTTTCGTTTGCGACCTGATGCTAATTAACCAGCTTTAATTTCAATGCCTACAAATTTTCAATGCGCTGCAACACAGCTTTGGTGCACAATCCACACGCCATTTGGTTGGCCCACTGACTCGATGACAGAGTTCTTTATGTTAACCCATAATAACGACTCACACACAGACGCACACACGGACTAGGCTAACAGTTGCCAGACAGTCCGACAGCCAAGAGAGAGTGTAAAAGAGAGTAGCCCGCAGGAGAGCGCTTAGAGAGTGGCGTTGAGAGCGAGAGAAAGTATGCGAATTGCTTGAGAGCGTTTGCAACATGTTGCTGACCAAGTTGGCAGCATGTTGCACGGATCTTTCAATTATTCGCTGCGTGGGAATATTAAAATAATGAACAGGCAAATGAAAATATATATGTAGCATGTAAACGCCAACACAGAAACAGATTTGTATATCTACAATATCTATGCAGAACATATAAAAGTACTTTTATGCAAATGAATAGAATTGAATGTAGTTCGAAATGAATATGATTCTGCCTATCTAATGAAACATTTATAGGACAGAACCTCTTGTTCGCTTGGCCTTGGTCACAACCGCATTCGCAGTTACTTTATGTATGCTATCATAGATTTTTCCTATTTTTTTAAAACTTTTTTTTTTTGAGTTGCCATCCTTACAGCTCATCGAGCAAAACATTTTCCATTTTGATGGTCTGCCGTCTGTCACAAACACACACCATCATACCCAAAATAAACATAATCTGAGCAGAGAGTGTGTGTGCATGAAAATTGTCCTAGTCGAGGTCTCAAATGCTAAAAGCGTCTGGCAACAACAACAACAGAAAAAACAACAACAACACCGACAAGAACACTAACAACATGGCACATTATTTAATCAAGCGTAGAAATTGAATAGGCCCTTAAAAACTTTGCCTAAGGCACTTAACCCCGCTGTGAGAATGGAAATTGACGACATCGCTAAAGGACGAACCACACGTAAACTTTGACTGAAACAGACTGAACTGTCCCCCACAACCACTCCATACCCTTCTCTCCACGAACAGCCGCACCAACTTAAAATGACTTTGAGCTTTGGGTGTTTCGGCGGCTTCTGTCTAAAGAAAAAATGAGCTGATAAGAGAATTTCATGCAAAATTGGTAAGCCAACAACCTTATTACTTAATTGGTGTTTAAGAGGGTGGCACTGGATGGTGTGTGTATGTGTGTCCTAAATTCTTTTATATACTATATTAACAGCTCGTTTAGTAGGCCGCAAAAGCGTCAGCTGTTAATGGGTAGGAAGTGTTTTTAGGGTTACGCCCAAAAGAGTTTCACAATTATCTCTGTTGATTTTGGCCTTCACTTTTTTTGTTGGTCGACATTTTTTAAGTCAACAATGTGACATTTATGCTTTGAAATACTAAAACAATTTTTTAAAAGTATGTTAAACAAAAACTCAACCACAAAATCAAGTAGTAATTTGTTGTAAAAGGGATCAAAAGATAACAAGAATACTAAGCACGAGTGTTTGGGCAGGCAAACACTTTAAAGCAGACTTTAAAACAAAAAAAGCATGCATATTAAGAAAAGACTTTTAATTAAAACATATATCTTAATCTTTTAAGTCGTCAATATAATTTACTAACTGAGTAACATGAGATCAACTATAAAATGTTTCATATACCTTTGTTTTTTTCAATTAATGGCATTTATATCATTAATTTTAAACGTTCGTTGGATTTGTAATTGCAGCTCTTAACTAAGATTAAAACATAACATGAATGAAGCTTAAGAGATTGGAAAGCAGCTATTATGCATATACATATTACTGTTAATACTTATTTGTTGGCATGACAAATTTAATTTACGGCAATTGTTGGAAGCTTTAATATGTGCATGAATAAAAACTGTAATATATGATTTGAAATAAAGGCTTTATTTTATTTTAATTCATATATTACTGTTTTTAAATAAAAACAAGTAAGAAGGCTCTAGTCGAGAAATCCCGACTAGACTATACCCTTAACCCTATAATTTACGCATACAGTCAGTGCTTGCAAGTATGTGTGTATGTATGTATACGCGTATAGGGCATACCTTCTTAATTTCAATACTCCATATCTCCAGTGTTTCTCAACCGATTTCAATAAAATTTTCACAGATTGTCTTTATTTAGTCTAATCTTTCAAACATCATGCATCAAAAAGTTTTCTAAATTGAAGATTTTGTTGTTATCGATTACATGTGTATATCGGAAACGGGAAAAGTTATCGAAAATCTGAAACAAACTTGTACTGCCTAGGGATTAGGCGAGAATATATACCAAATCTGGAGTCTCTAGCTCTTATAGTCTCTGAGATCGACGCGTTCATACATACGGACGGACGGACGGACAGACAGACGGACGGACGGACGGACGGACAGACGGACGGACGGACAGACGGACATGGCATCGGCTGTTGATGCTGATCAAGAATATATATACTTTATGGGGTCGGAGATGCTTCCTTCTGCCTGTTACATACTTTTGCACAAATCCATTATACCCTTTTTACCCATTTTCAATGGGTTAAGGGTATAATAAAGCTTCAATTCTTTCCCGTTTTCTCGGTTCTGCTGGTTGGCTGTTGATTTTTGACGTGATTTTTTTATATTTATTATTTGAAAGCAACATGCATTTAATTCATGGCATACTCTCTGTATAATGAACCAAATTGATCAGCCACTGAAGAAATGAAAATTTAGTTTTCAGCTGCCAACCAGAAATCCAGACATAAAATTCTGCGAAATCGACTCAATACATGGGGCAAAAAATAAAAAAAACTATAAGGAGAGGGAGCTATGGTTGTAGAACTTTAAAAATACGAAAAAAGGTTATAAAAAAGGGTAAAAAAAAAACAAAAGGGCCTAAAATGAGAACCGGCAGTTTTTCCAAGAATTCGTTTTATGTTTCTAAAATCATTGCATACTTCTAGGCGATATATTAAAGTCAATATTTGTGCATAACTTTGAGTTTTGAATTAATTAAATTCGTTTTAAATAAGGAATCTAATTGAATAAGAAATCTAAAAAGCATACTGACTAATTTATTTATAAATGTTGCATATTTAAAATGTATGCAAAACTTTTGCAAACACCATTTGTAAACTAAGCCCATTAAATTGTATGTGAATGCGGATCCGTTCGTGGCATTCGATTCTTTTCCTAGAATTTTTTATTTAAATTATGGAATAAAAAAGTACGCCGAATTCATGGAATGTCTTAAAAATGTAATACACTTGATGAAAGACAGCGGCAACGAAAATTAAATTTCTTTAGCTTAACAATGTAATATTTTGTATGTACGTGTGCATATTATATGAATGACAAGCATCAGGGTGGCTGGAAAAGAAAAAGATAGATTGATGTTATAAATAGCAAACACAGTTTAAATACTATATATAAATGGCATTTAAACTTCCTGTGGCATACCTTAGCTCCGACTTAAGTAACTGACTTATTTCGTTCTCTTTTGAATAGAAGCAAGTTTGTGTGGTTGGGGTGCGTTTCAAAAGGTTGAACACCAAAAAAAGCTGCAAACTTATTTTTAATTCTCACGCTTATATATATATATATTTTATACTGTTTTTGTATTTTGTAGCTGCCATTTACTTGGAGCCCATGTCAAACTGCTCAACAGTGGCAGGCGGGCATTCAGGACGGCAGGCCCCCACCCCCGGTTTGGCATGCCTGGTCAGGTCACACTCAGCGAGCTGCTCCGGCGTGGACGGCGACGGCTACGGCAACGACGGCGCTGACCATTTCCCTGGCATCCGTTTTGCCTGTCTGAGTGTCGGCAACGTACAGAGCTATATAAAACTACGAGTACTATTTGATTTCAACATTGATTTATGAGCACATCCGCTACACGTACGAGTGCCGCAGACCCATTTCGATTGGCAGCGTTTTGTGTATGCCAGTGCCTGCCTATGGCAGTATTTGCTTTGCACTTAACTGGCCAACTGAGTTTGGTTTCGTTGTTTGGTAGCTACTACCGACTGCTAACTACCTACAGCCTACTGCTGCTGCTGACGGCGACTGGCAGCTGATTGCCCAAAAGTCAGTAAATTAAAGTTCATAGAGCAAAGAGACACACGTGGAGCGGGAGAGGGGAAATAGTTGGTAAAATGATGTGCGTGTGTTTCTGGGCATGAATTTGTAATTTATACGGTTGCAGAAACCGCAAAAGCAAAATAGATATTTATTAACATATAAATTATGCATGTGATTGGAACAGGAGCCACAAGGAATGACCAAAGGAACCAACCGCCTGATACAGCCATCAACAGGATGATTAATTGACAGCTCCCCAGCAGTGTTGGCTCTTTTAAAGTTTCTAACTTCTCAACTTATTTGTGATACAGTGGTCAACTGCAAATTCGAACGGTTTTGGTTGACAGGTGATTATAATTTCTAAATTTTTTGTACCACAAATTAGATTTCAAATTTTGAATGTTTCTATAATACAACATATATAAACTAGATTATATATATATATATATATATATATATATAAACAAGATTTTCAAGTACAATCAAACCGTATTGGTAATCTGGACTTTTGCCTTAAGTATAATTTACATTTTCAAAACTTTAAGATACATCTATGTATTTTTGTCGTCAAAACAGTCACTCTATATTATTAATGCTTTTACTTCAACTGGCGATCAAAATATTCATGTTTCTAATAAAAAATAAAGTAAAAAGTGTAAGAAGCAATATAATAGATAGGATATAACTATTGAACTATTTTTGAACGTGCATTGCACTTAAAACCGCTGCCTTTATTGTCCCGCCCCTCTGTCAACGATTCCCCGCACCCCTCCCATATATAAAATAAAAGCGAGAGGATAGTTTTCGCCTGTCACATAAATCGGATCAATAAATGATGATATTATGCTACCGCAGGGATACATAGAGCTGCCACACACACACACACACACACATGTCCGCTCGCAAGTAGCTAGAAATAAAGGCGAGATGCGACAGTGCGCCAAGTTGTAGGTGGTAACACATTAAGATAAAGTGACAACGCCTCCTTCTTCTGCCAGCAATGTCGCTCCAAATGCCAAAAAGGGGTAGCGCTCGCTCTTGGGCTCCGGATGAAGGACAAACAGAAATCAGGCAGCTAGCATCTAAAAGGGCGACAGATAAGGGCGGGGCGACTGGTGACGAGCGACGGGCACATAAATGAATTGCCTGCATGTGTGTGTGTGCGTGTGCGTGGTGTGCATGTCTGTGCCAGGAGGTGGGCATAGCTTTTATTTTCGCATGGCATTTTATGCGCATCACGCATACGCACTGTTACACCCACGCACATCTTCACAGGGTCTCACATACGAACTCATAGATGCTCATAGATAGATGTGTACACAGGCAGCGACATGCATAATAGCAATTTCGCCGCTCACTTTGAATCAAAGAGCCCCTGGAGTGGGAGGGGAGACAGAATGTGGTGGTGGAGGACTTAGGCATAAGCGTACCAGTGCCAGTGCAAGTGCCAGGGTGAGTTAAAGTGGGTAACCCTGGCTATAATGACATTTAGCTTTGAAACAATGTAAACAGCGACCAAGCAGCAGCGACATCCTTGAAGTTCAAAGTTGGAATGCTGTAGGCAGCCAAAAGTTTGCGCTAAGTATACACACACATATATACACATACGCATACGCACCACACACAAACTGGCGTTCACACAAAAGCGAAGTATGCTAACGAATATTGTATGAACTGTAAATGCTTCGCTCTCATCGCAGTTAGAGAGACTTTGTGACCGCAAATAGTGTACCCCCTTAATGCAAACCAGCAGGTTAACTTTGAGAGCAACCTTGGAAGCCATAAATTCATAAACTAAAGGTGCCCAACGTGAGCCAAAGGACCAGTTAAGTTTATCCGGTGAGCGAAGGCGACGGGAAGCCGACATTAATAGCGACTGATATGGAGGCAGCTGCGACATACACACATGCAGACATTCAGACATACATACACACACAGAGCTGCACACACACACACACACATACTTCAGTTCAAGCAGTCTGTGCTAACGGCCCTTGGCGTATTATAAATGACTGAGTTAGCAAGAATTTTTGTGATTTAAATCAATGTCTAAGATGAGCCTTCATTGCTTTATAACAAGCAGATTTACTATTTTAAGGGCATGATGTTTAGTAAATCCAATTGCATTTTTTTAACTTTAGTGTTTGCACTAATGGCATCATTTAACACATGAAATTATTATGACGTCCTTCCTACATGAAAACTGAAAAAAAATAATATGTACGCATGAAAAAAGTATAATTAATTAAAATTATGTTTATCAGTTAAGCACAATATATTTTTGTTTGCATAGCAAATGAACTGCTTGTTAAATTGACAAACAAGCAGTAAACTGTCAAATATTGTCATGGCTGTTTCCGCTGCTCTTCAAAGTATGCAAGGTTTTTTTTAAAGTACAGTTCAATTTATTTCCATGCCGTTAAATTGTTGCTATGTTACACATTTGTCTGAATTAGAATTTTGGCATGGTGTTATTTAATATGGCAGGGAATGCCTTTATTTTTCGGCACAACAGCGCACAGTGATATGGATTTATTTATGGAAACCAAAAAATTTAACCAAAGAACTAACTAAACTGTTTGTTAGTGCTTAAATGACACCTAACAAACAATTTGTTCTATGATACTTGCATATTATAATTAATTGACACATATTTATCACGTGGGGGCACATCCTTCGAAGAGCTCCATCTATTGGCAGTGAAATTGACGAATTGATGATTTGGTATTGGAGGCGTTTAATGGCATTGTTTATATTTCGCATGGATATGTGGCGTATTCAAATGACAAAGGAGACTCGTAGCATTGTGAGAACATTTACAAACTCGCTTGTAAATATTTCAATTAATTTTATGCTGTGTCTATGTCTCTTATGTGCAACTCTCGATCTGTTTTTGCGAGCTGCCCTCAGTGTCGCCAAGAGTGGAATATAAAAAATGGGCGCCCATAATCATATGCCAATAAAAAGTCGGCTGGCATGCCGCACGCTTAATGGGCGTGTCACAGAGGCGGTGGGCTGTGTGTGTGTGTGGTGTTGTGGTTGGGCATGTTTGGAGGTGTCCTGTATTTGGGTTCGCATTCGGGCCACGTTATCATTATGCGCTACATCACATACGCATGTGGCCCTGTGGCAGCTTGAATTGGTCAGCTGCCTATGATGTGAATGCGAATGTGAATGTGGTTGTTGTTATGTGACCACCTATGGCGTGGATGCTGTATATTACATTCAATTCATGGCTAGAACAAATGATGTGGAAATGTAAAATAGATGTGCGGCTTACGAGCGAGAGATATTCACAGAACAGCCACTACAGACAGACACCACAGACAACACATGCAGCAGACAGAGTACACACGCATACATACATATGAATGCCGACACTGAATATCTGACTGAAACTGGAGAATGAATGAAGTCCAGGGCTGTTTGGTGCTACGTTTCTGGGTTCAGAGGGTGAAAAGTGAAACGTCATAATGTGGGAATAATGGGACAACATATGCACACTTCAAATTAAAGTTAGCACGGCACACACACATACATACACACACACACACACATTCCTGTGTGCCTCTTATCATTCCTTTTGCTTCGATTCGATTGAGAGAGAGTGGCCCCAAGAGCGTCTGTCACGTCCTTGTCGTTTATTTGGATTGGGTTTGGGCTGTGGCTTTGAGTTTCATTAGCTGCAACGGGCAACGTTTAACTTTTATGTCCATGTGCCTAACTGCAATCAGCCCGAAGGCAATAGACTTGGGCCACCACCAACACCAATACCATTGTCCAAAACAAAAACAGAACTTTTATGGCATCGACACCAAAACGAACTTTAATTGAACAGCAGCAGGAGTATTTTTGAAGACCAATTACAGTAACAACGGACGCAGAGTCATGGACAAAAGCCAATACCGTTTTCTAATTGGCTAACTGTAATTATTTAATGGATAATGGCCATCAAAGCATTGCTAGTACAAAGGAAGCAAAGGAGGCATGAAACAGAGACATGACAATAGCTTTTTTACTCCCATGTTCCTGCTGTTTTCATTTCATATCTCATGTTTCGTTCCTTCCTTTTTATTTAACAGTTATTGGGTCTGACTTGACACTCAGCTCTAATGACAAAAGTCATTTTCAATAAACGATACGAAAAACAAGCAATCTAAGGGCAACAGACAATTTTTACATACAATATTAAAATATATATATTTTTGATCTCTTGTTAAATTGAATCCCAAATAGGTTTAGATGGGGATGTGTGTTGTTGTATTTTTAATAAGTTTTTGATGACTTGCATAAAATATGTTCGCAAAATGACAACAACAACAACAATTGTGGAGTACCATACTATATTTGTGGAATGTCCACTTGCAGAATTTATGTAAGCTTTATTGATTTCTATCAAGCGCACTTGAAAACTGCAAAAGGAACATTTTGTGGAAAGTCATTAAACTGCAATTGCCACTAAGGTCAATCGGGCATAAATAGTTTAGTGCATTTTTAGCTGCATTTTATGGTAGTGGTCAAAAATTTTTGATTTTTCTCCGAAAATGGAAATGTGAATTTATTTGTTGCTTCGACTAGCAATTTATGCATTCTGCATTTGTGGCCTTAAAATTATCATGACAGCTCAAATAGAGAGAGAGAAACGTTTGCCGGCTTACAGTTTCAGGTTAGATTTGTTTTATTTTGATTGATCAAATATGTACATTTTTCAATATTACTTAGACTTTTAAAAACAACAGTCTATACATAATTATCTGTAAGTCTGCTTATTAAATAACAATAAAAATGTGCTTGCAGCAAATACCAAATTAAACTTTGGAAGCTAATAGATAAATAATATTTCCATTTTCATGAGAAGAGAAAGAGGCCGACTGACAGGTGGGTAAAAAAACTCTATTAAAACCCTGTGCTATTGTTGCCTTTAATTGAATAAATACTCATTACAGTCCGGCAAAACTCAGCAATGCGAACATTGTTGATACGCAATATTGTTTGTTGTTAAATCAAGCATTGTTAAAATATGTTGTTGTTGTCATTGTTTTTGGTGTTAAAAATGTCGAAAATGGCAGCTATTCGTGTACTAAATATTTAGTACTTGTTTACGTGCACGCACACACAACCACAACCATATACCCCTCATAATTAAAAGAGTTTCCAGCTGCGTTGTATTTAACGCTGTCAAAGCCAGCCACTGAACATATAACGCATACGAAATACATGACAAAGCTTTAAGGAAAAAAAAAAACGTGTGGTAAATGAAAAAATTGCGTCTGTCATTCAATGCCATTACTTGGTTGGTTGGTTACTTAAATACTGATACTCCTCCTGCTGCTGCTGTTGTTGTTGTCTCATGCCTTTAATGAGTAATAATAAATGGGAACATTCACGTGCTCCATAATCTTATTATGTATGTATCAATATTATTTAATGTCTTTCTGCCGCATTGTTATGGGCCGTTGCGTTCGTATCTTAACTTCCTCGCTCTTTTCTTCTTAGGGGGCCTGGGCTATTAATTGTGCTTAGTTTAGTGACGTGTACTTAGTTGCTGGTATTTTTGTTAATCACATGATGTACAAGGGCAAACAGGAAAACAACTGCCTGTGCTGTGTGATAAGAGCGCTTTGCTAGTGTTCCTACATATACAAAATCCATACAGTATGTGTGCTTGTTGTCTTCATATTTTAACATTTATTGTCTGCATCTTTTATTTAAGAATTGAAACTGAGCTTGGGGTTTCAGGCCAGGTTACTTTTGGCTCGGTTGGCCGCATTTAACTGACCTCTAAACTTGTATTCAATTAAAACTGCAGACCCTTCTGCACTATTGCCTATGTAGGTGCAGACGTATGTGTGTGTGTGTGTGTGTTTGTGTCTGGTTGAACCTTTCTAGCATTTACTTAGCATTTAGTTTTATACCTATACATATGTATATGTACGTACAAATATATATATATACACAGCATACATTATGTACGTGTAAAAAACTATAAAACATGAAAGCAAGTTTCATAAATCACAGCTCAAAGCCGAGCAAAAGTGAAAAATCGTAGGGCCCCCATTTTAATTAAAAGCGTGCAAAACACGATACTCTACAAACACACAGACATACTTACCCAAACACAGACATAGACATATATATATATTTAGTTACAATCTGGGTAAGATGTATACAATGTTTTTGGGCAAAGCCATGGAAAAGCCTTTGCCTGAATAATGATTGAAAAACAAGCAAAGAACGGAGCCGGCTTTTTCTTTGGGTTTTGGTGCGTGAGCCCGGGTCTAAGTTCCTTCAATTCCTTCGGTTCCGCTGTTCCACAGTTCCTTCACAATTTCCCCCGTTCGGTTTTCAGAGCGCTGTCACTTTTGCGTGCCGAGCAACCGGCAACGAGTTGTACAAACTCAAGAATGAAGTTTACTTAAAATAATTTGCAGGCTGTCCAGGCTTAAGCATCCAGACGCCCACTCCCCCTTCTTTTCTGTTGTTACAGTGGGTAGGCTTTGTTTGCTTATTTGCAAAAGCCCATTTGTTTCTGGGTACGTGCGTCCTCTTAGTGCGTGTAGGCGACAAAAGTCTTTAATTTTGCCTAATAACAGCAGCGCTGACAAAGTTTTCTAAAGCCGCCAAAACGAGGGCGTTAACAAGCGTCAGAGACACACTCACAAATACAAATGCAAGCACATACACACATACACATAAACTAACACAACTTAGTGTTTATTTCGCAAACTACAACAGTGAGTTACACACATAATACCCTGTAATCTCTATAAGGTATCGCTGCAGGTATTTACACAAATGCTTAGCTTAAGTGGGACAAAGCCTTAACTTAGTGAAACAAGAGTTAAGTTTTTGGAGTTGATTCTTAATGTAAAAAAAAAATAATAATAAAGGGATAATGAATTCACATGGGGAGAATCAATTTAGCTTTGGTTTTTAAGGTTAAGATCGATTAACTTTTATAACGTTCCTTGACAGTTAAGTTAAGTTAGGTTAGCTTAAAATGTATTAAACTCTAAGTAAACAATTAGAATATACGTTTGAATATGAAGTTATTTATTCTAATAAATAATTTGCTACAAATGCTCAAAGTGAAACTTAATATAAACACTTTGCCCAGAGTCAGCACAGAAATGTTCATAAGGTTATTATATGGCTATTTAATCTCTAGCTTTTGAGTTTTGCACCTCATCAACATACATATCTAATCAGTTAAGTTGAAATGGCAACTCTCCAGAGTATTAGAGTAGTCAAAGTAGCTCCAGAAAGTTATTTTGTGCACTCCAAGTACATAAGCATAACTAGGTATAGAATTATAGAGGTATAGTCTTAGAGCCCGACTGAAAGAGAGAGAGAGAGAGAAAGACAGGAGTATACCAAAGGAGATAGAGGTATGGAGGTACAGCCGTCATAGTCATAGTCATGCCATAATAGCGTTTTGATACCCGCACATAAACAACAATGACAACAACAACAATAATAACAGCAGCAACGTTTCGACAATAAAATGCAAAGAAGCAAACCAACGCAAGACACTGCTAGATACCCCCAAAACCCATCCCCACTCCCAGGTGAACTCAAGCTGATGCTGTCTGCTTTGTAGTCGCCGATGCTGCTGGCACTGATACTGCTGTTGAGCTGCGGCTTTTGGCTGTGTATCTTTTCATTTGTGCGGTTTTGGGGCGGGTTAATCGCAAATGGGAAGCGGTGTAGGCAATGGATTACGTAAACTTAAAGAAGCTAACGTACTTACTATGCTGGCAAGCGCAAGGTGCTGCGATTTATTGTTTGACGTTTGCCGCTACCACTGCTACTGCCACTGCCTGCTAATGCTGTTCCGTTTGAGGTCATGGTTGAGATGGCAAGACGGCGGCGGTTAACACAAATGTTGATCTAATCCGCTGGCTAGTCATGGCCAGCATAGACGCCATGACATAGCTAAATGGGCAAAAATAGCAAAACAAGCTCGCTTTCTCGCTCTCGCTCTCACCCTCTCTCTCTCTCACTGCAGACTTGATGAATGTATTCGGATTTGAGAAAATTGCAGGATAGCAATGAGCTGCATGACGCTGCAGCCGGTTAGTCCATCAGTCAGCTAGTCAGGCAGCCAACAAAAAGAGGGTCAGACCAGTCAGTCAGTCCCATCCGTCCAGTGTTTGGAGTGTTGAATTACCCTGTTAAATGGCCCACACTTGAATCACTCTCATTTCCGGCTAAACATCTGACTCTGAGCCTTGTACGCTTGCATTGACTATTTGCGGTGTGTATGTGATGTGTGTAACAGACCTTGAATATATGTATGTTTCGGATATTTTTAAACTTGACGCTACACATTAAATGATTCGTGTGCGTAAATTGGTTAGTCACTAAAAAAAAAAACTTTTTTATGTTGGATGTGTGTTCAATTTAATTAGAATCTTAAAATCAAACATGTGTTTTAAGGGTACTTTGAGTTCGTCTCTTAAATACAATTCAGTACACATCATGTAGATGTACAATGTACCATTGTAGGTGAAACGAGAAGGTGAAGAGGAGACAGGAAGTCAGTGCATGCAAGGGCGCTCTGCAGGCTGGAAAATGTTGGTAATTGTTGAGATAATGGCCTTTCATCTGGCCATTGCAATCAATTTATAAGCTCAAAAACAGAGCAACAACTCGAACCACTTAATGTCACAATAAAAATGTAACAAACCATGAAAATTACATGTTTCCCAGCAATTTGCTATTTTGACATGGCCCATGACAGCGGCAACCATAACTGAACCAAACCAATATCAACTCAACTAAAAACCCAAGCGTACCAAAACAGAATTGAACGGTACCGAACCATTACCCACTTGTCAACGGACTTGTCCTTGTCCAATGCGCTATGGAACACAATGTCCCTGCACTCTCTTACGTGCTAGATATATGTATGTGTAGGTGTATATGTACAGACATATGTGTGTACATTTTTGGACCCCGTATATAGAGAGGTTCATGTGGGTGAACTAATATTTATCAACAAGCGTGTTCGTGTTGTGCGCCTCGCAAAACTTCTTAAAATGCTTTCGAATTATCGAGACAAAAAAGTCAAATAAAGTCGCATAAAAGAAAACGTTGCAAAATAGCTAAAGAAATTTTCAATAAAATCGGCTTTTGTTGGCTGCCAAAATGTGCACACATACACTCACATACATTTGTATATAAGCAAGCATATATATGCATGCACACATACCAGAACAGATATATGTGAATGGCACATTCCTGGGCATTGGTCTCTGTTCTCTACGTTTTGGTTCTTTGCCTCGCTTCTGGTTCTGTTCGCCACTTTCCGCATTTCTACTGTATTCAACTTATTTTGCTTTCTTCCCGTTATTTTTTTATTTAACGTTAAGTTTTTCACTTCAGCTTTTGCATCGCAGTTCGAGTGGAAAATTGACATATGTTTACTTTGTTGTTCTGATTGCTGTTGCTGCCTCTACTTTTGTTTTGTCTCCCCCTGAATGTGTGTTTTATAATTTTTTTTTTATTTTTTTTTGGTGACCAACAGCTTCTGAATGTCGAGCATCATTAAATTGGCGCACGCTACCAGAACTGAAGGCACACACTTTGCTTGCTTAATGAATGACATAGTCGTGGAATGACTTTTCTTTTTCTTTCCGTGTTTCGCTCACCAAATTGAAGAACAAGTGCATCAATGAGTGACATAATTGTGGAATGAATTTACCATTATTATTACTGTCTTGCGCTCACCAAATTGAAATGCAAGTGCAAGCAAAATGAATTGCAAGGTTTAAAGTCGAACTTGTACAAAAAATTAATTTTTAATATTGGCTGTACTTTATAAGCTTATGCCATAAAGTTTTTAAGAAAAGCTTTAAAACTCAAACAACACTAAATAAGTTGAAAATTAATTTGTTTTTGGAAAAAGTTTTCTTCTTTAAAAAATGTTATTTATTTAAATATTCAAAAGTTGTGTAAACAAACATATTGCCAATTTCACCAATTTATATTTATTTTAAGCTACATTTCTCTCGCAATCAAAAATGATTTCTTACATCCGCAACGTTTAATATACTCACAAAAGAAAATCCAATTTTAAAGTACTCTCACATTTCAGCAAGTAAATAAAACTTTTCGCAGCACAACAACAAATGGATTATACCTGACATTGAGCAGGTGTAAGCTCTGGTTTGTTGTCAAAAATAAACTATTTTGCAACATTTTGCGAGCTACAAATTCCGCACTTGTTCTAATAACTAGGCGCTTGACGGTAGCGTATTTCGAATTCTCAAGTTCCCCGAAGGTTGTTGTGGATTTTTTTTGTTGTGCGTTTGTTTTTTGTATTTTTATCACAGATGAAAAAAATTAAATTAAATTGAATTATTGAATATTTTTATTACCAGGGAGAACAAATGTATGTGTTTGAGATTGTGAATGAGATGTTTGTGCTTTTTATCGCTGCAAATATAAATACTATATACATTCATAAGCTAAAAGGATATTGCAAAAACTTATCAAGATAGTTGCCAGGGACACAATGAGTGGACACAATAGAATACAACAGAACAGAACAGACCCTGCTCCTGAAATCCTCTGTCCAACGTTCCCCGACAAAGACAACTCAATCCCATGGTTGGTTTAAATTGCCGATTGAAAAAGCCGCCCGGGGCAAACAATTGTTGCCATAGTTGCTGCGGCAAGGCCACACAACTTGCAACTTACAACAGTAACAACAATAATAAAGAGCAACTGCAATATTAGCTACCGATTGCCATTATGTTAAGGTCCTGGCCGCGTCCTCGCTCCCTTGATGGCTGGCTGGCTGGCTGGTTGGACTGTAAAAGTGCATTGTGTGGCAGAAAAGTTGCAGCAAAGTTGTTGAAATATTGAAAGACTGCTAAAGTGAAAAACTGACGCGCCCCATAAATGATAAGTGATTAATGGGCCAAGTTGCGTACCGGTCTTTATTCCTTTGATTCTGATTTTGGTGATGATGATGATGATGATGAGGGTGACGATAACCCCTGTGCACCCGGCACTAAAACATAATTAGTCACACACACATAGACACACTCGCACACACACTAACATTGACTGAAATGCACATTAATGACCAGTTTGGTTTGCGAACATTTTTGGCAAACGCTGAAAACTGCCACTGCAAATGAAGTGTAAAGTAGATAGTAGAAATTGCCGAGAAATGCAGAGATTGAATGGGTGGTGGGGAGGAATTATGTGGAGAGCATTCGCAAATGCAAACGCAATGAAAATGTTTTTAAAAGTCACAACAACAAAAACAAACATGAGCCAATTTACATAACCCAGAACAACAAATAGTTACAAATTGAAAACTTTTCTCTGCCAAGATTGTAAGCGATTGTCTCTCGTTCACTGTGTGTGTATCAGCTTCCTCCTCCCAAATGTCACACCCCCACTGCCCCTCTGCCACCACCACCATTCTCATTACGCCAAAGCGCACCCAACCACTACCCACAGTTCGCTTTTGCTTTATTCTGTTACAGTTGTGCCAAGCTCTCTATCGCAGTTTCAGTTTTCCATTGTTATAATCAAAGTAGCACAAATAACAAGCAAAAAAACCCCGAGCAACTGAAATTGACAGCACAAGCAATATGAAAAACCTAACAGCAGATAGAACATACTACAACCCATACATTGCTCAGATATAGCGATAGAGATACAGATACATTTGCAGATACGAATGTAGAAAGAGACAGATATTACATCGCTGCTTCTGCTGCTGCTGCTTATGCTGCTGCTGTGTGTGTGTGTGTGTGGGAATAAAAAAAGTATCGACAAGTTTTGACGCTTTATGGCATTGTTTAGTGCCGCACATTTCGCCAAAAACGTTTTTCAACTTTCACACAATTGCGCTATTTGCCGCGTCTTATGATGCCAGGCGATTGCATGTGGCGGCAAGAAGGTCTATGCTTGTGGGCGGTAATACGGAGGGATGGTCTCGTCTGCCGTGGGGTGGGGTGGTTTCGTGTACGACACAAATCTGCTGACGAAAGCTTTGGATACGTTTGGACCAAAGCATTTTTTATACGTAAAACGTGCGGAAAGTTTGAGTGCCAGCTTAGAGACAGAAACGACCAAAGAGCCCAGCACGAGTTAGGGCAAAAAAAAAGTTATAAACCAGTAGATAATAAAATAATAAAATATATGTATTTGAATTGTTCTTGACGCGCCAGACAAACACATCCACACCACACACAATCTGAAAGTTTTTTGTTCTTGCTGCAACGATAAAATTACATGTCAAATTGAATGTAACCTGTTATTTGTGCGCTTTATGCTGGCCATAATTAATCGCTGTCCCCACAACCCACAAGGCCATTTCCAATTGTCATTTACTTCAGTTGATGTTCTTTTTCATGCTGTCAGTGAGCTAAAGGACGCATTGATGGCTGGTCAATCAATGGTTGATTTTATGACCAAACAGACGTTTAAACTTTATTCGCATTTATGGTCCAAGTGTGAATGTGAATGTGAACGTTGGTTTTGCCTTCCGCAAATGAGCTCAGTTCGTCTTGTGGTGGTCGCTCATTAAACTGGCGCCTTGTCGATGACCTCAGCATGTTCGCAATTGCTTCACTTCAATACTAAAAGAACACTTCAATAAGTCAGAAAATTCAGTGGGCCATTTCAGGAAGACCCAATTAAAGCACAGTTTTTCAATTAGTTAAACAAACACTCTTGGTGTCTTTAACTCGTGCGTAAAAACAGTGTACAATCCCTTTTTGAATATATCAATTAAACTCAATTCAATTGCATTGACCATTGCAAATTATTATTTAGTTTTCCATTTCATGCATATTCTTCAAATACCTGCTACGAAAGATGCAATCCAACTAAGCCACAAAATTCAATGAATTACTTATTAGAAACTCAGTCTGGCTTTATTAAAGCCATGTCCAATTAAATAATAAATTTGCATTCACATAGAGTTATATCTGTGTCATTAAATACTGCACTTTAATTTCGTTAATTTAATACAGTTGAATTGCTTTAGAAATAGATTAATTTAAACGCAACTAATTCAATTAAGTCTTTTAAAATAAAATTCAATAAAGTTTTTGACTTGATTAGTTATTTAGTTAAATTCAATTAAAAATTAAATGTTTATATATTTATAAATTTTTTTATTTTTTTTGTTTGGTTTTGCTGAAAGCATGATTATGATTATAGAAAAATTCATAAAACAAAGAGAAATTCTACTGTGGATTTAATTATGCATTTTTTTCATTTGAGTTTTTGTTTACAGACATAAAACGCTTCAAGCTCCTCCAACCACAGTTTCTTTGATATTCGCCAAACAGTATAGAACTTAACGCACTTAATTGGCATTAAAAGATAACTGCAAATATGAATATGTCAATAAAAAAGGTAATTATAATTTGTAAAAGCATGGTAGTGGAGCATTTTAATTGTTGATTTTATTGTTTTACTGATGTCAATAAAGGTAAATGAAATTATATTAAAATTAATTATATGCTTTGGTTACAGAATAGGTTCAATCAAAGCCACATTAATTTGTAAAGCGAACTTATTCAGACTCCAAAAACTCAGTTTGTCTGTCTCTCCCAATGTCTAAATGATATTATGCACATGTGAGCCTGGAAATTGTTTTCAATTTGATTTGAGTGATTCGGTATTTGCCTCTGAGTTATTTGAAGATTGAGCGTCATACAAAATAGGAATGGATAGAAATGTGGAAGCTCAAGGAACTATTTGCGAAAGGTAATGTGATTTCTCCCCTTTTGTTGCGATTTGTATGTTAATCAATCGGTCTAATCGAATCAAACGTATTTTGACAACTGAATGGCTCAAAATGGCAAAACGGCTCATGGCCCGGAATTTGTCTTTTTCTTTGCCGCACAGATCAACAATAACACAAACAACAACAAGTGCACAATATGCATAAAACTTTATATGGCATTTAAATCGTAAGCTTGGATAGGGGTGGGTGGAACGAGGGTGGCGTAACTAGTTCAAGCAGACAGCCAAAAAAAACCATAAAGACAATAAAAGTACGAACGAAAACAATCGATTGTTAACTCAAGCGTCACAAATACCGGAAATCGAATACAATTTGTAATTCTGATGAACAGTTGAGTAAAGCTTTAAGCGCACTCCTGTGACTCCTGTTTTGTGTGGCTATCAAGGACCAACAACCAACAGCTCATGGATTTCCTGTTCCACTACCACCACGATACTCCTACTTGGCACAATGTCGCTCTTGGACTTGTGTTTTGTTTGCTTCTTGCGTTGCTTTTATTGTTGCTGTTTTGTTTCTCTTAGTATGCGCTTTGCTTTCGTTAGCTGCTACCGTTATTTGGGATTCATTTCGTTATCGACTCAATGTCGACAACAATGGACCAGAATGTAATGCCAAATTGGGCGACATCGTTTTATGTGCTGTCGGCGTTCTTGTTATGGATGTTGTTGTTTTTGTTGTTGTTTTGGTTGCTGTTATTTCATTCTTTGTCTAAAGGTAACGCCAGATCGTATACGTTTCAGCTCGTCCACTCATCATCAGCTGCTCTGTTAAATTTCGCACACGTAGCAGCATAAAAATTGACACTGATAATTCGCATGTGAGTTTGCGATTGCTCTACTCTTTAGTAGTATATGTATGTGTGTTAAGTGTGTGCCATGGAATATGTGTAGCCAACGGTACGTATGCGCGATAAACACGCACACGTAACGCACACATACATCATGTCGAGTAAAAATTTGTCAGTTCGGGCATTGGGGTTAAGGGGTTTGCTTGAAGGATAACTGGCGGGCTTTCGAGGTTGCGTGGAGCGAGGAAAAAGAGGTTCAATGTCGCGACGCTGTTTACACAAACAAAGTTATCAATTTTACACACGCCCCGCATTCAATTTCCCGGTGGATGGGCTTCCCGTTGGGATAACAACATGTTCACATATCGTTCTCACCATTCACGCCTCAGCAATCTCTCTCTCTGTTAGAGGTCTTGGCGTGTCGGCATTTTCATCAATTCGGTATGCAATCAATGTTCAAATCGAAGACACAACGCAACGCAACAAAGCCTCTTAGCAACAATACTAAATGAAGTACCAGAAATCGCCAGCTCCAAGGGTTGCTTTGCACATTTCTAATATAGTTGTTAAAAGTTTTGGAGTGTCAAACTTAGTTTAATAGAGTTTGCTAAGCAAACACTTTCGGTTCAGCTATGGTTCAGGTTCAAGATAAGTCCGTTCAACTTAACATTTTATGCATATTTAATATTATTATAAATGTAATTTTTAAGGCAATCCTTAAGTGTTTCAAGAACGCAAAGAATATTTATGGAAGCATACAATTTAAATGCTGCAGACAGTTTTAATTTGTTTTTGTATTATTTTTTTGTCGTTGTCGTTTCTTTCGAACGGAAAATCTAATCAAATTTATAGATGCCATGATAATAAATTATTTTGGATTTTTTTTCTGCTTATCGAGGTAGGTCATTTAACTGTGAAAGTACAATATATATTTCTTTCAGCCACACCAATTGACCAAGCGATTTTCATTTAACCACATTTAAGTGGGTCTTATATCATTCAAGAGTGCTAAGTTTTGGAAGAGGCTATAAGAGTTGCAATTGAAAATTGTTAACTCAATGTTTGAATACAGGTCATGGCTAATTTGTTTGCATGCCAATGAGCTAATGCAAAATAATAAGGCAACCATAAATATTATATAAAATGCAAACAACTGTTAATTGTCCAACTCTGGAAAATACGAATGCACAAAAATAAAAGATTATATTTTATGGTATTTAATGGGGATATAATAACTATTACCTAATGTTCATAAAACATTTTTTCATTGCAAAAAACTGCAACGATTAAATTGAATTAAATATGTTTGAGAATAATTCTATGAAATTCACAGAATAAGCAGATCAAAATATTTCATAACAATCCACTTTAAACACAGATGCCATAAACAAGTAAAGCTACCCACTTGTGAAAAAAAAATCACTTACAGCATTGAGTGATGTGATACATGTAAGTGAGGGGCGAGTCGGGGGGTAGACATGAGACAAATTTTGCCCCCGCTTAGTTGAGGAATGTATTTTTTAGTCTAAAATAATATACGACAAGTCGGCAAGTGTGCTTTATTGGGATAAATGTATGTACATGTTTGAATTTTGGTTACCATGGGTGTCGTGCCACAGCATAAATATCCATAAGAGCCTAAGCTGGGCATCAATTTTGATGATTTGTTTGCAACAAGTTTGTATACAATATCTTAGACAATTCCCGACAATGTTCTTGCTTTTAAGCAAAAAGAAATGCACGTAGGTAAAATATACAGAATTGTGTTGGAATTCCATTCAAATTGCATTTGTCGAAGAAATATTTATAATAACTTTGGAAATTCAATTTCTAAAAAAAATATGTGAAACGAATTTGCATTCAAAGACGGGTGGCACACGTGTGTGTATGTGTGTGCGTGCTGTTTGTGTGTGTATTGGTGTCGATGGCTATGCCTTGTCGTTGTCTGTATGTTAGAAAATTAAAATCGACCATATGTTGCCCCATCGATTTTGATAAGTCGCTAGCTCGAAACGCATAACTGCCACCACCCACTTTAACACCATATCACACATGCATACGCACACACATACACACAGCTGCGACAACCGGAGCAGAAACGGCAGCAGCAGTAACAACGCTGCCAGGCTTCATATCCGCTTCCGTTCTAATATAATGGGTCACCGTGTGACGGTGTGTGTGTGAGTGTTTAGGTGTGTGTTTTGGGTGTTTCAATTTCCCAACTTTCAATTGCGAGACGCTTTGACACAAAACTTGTAAAAACGCATCTTGTCATGCATGAGTGTTTTCCTTTTTTTATTATTAATGTTTTTCCTGTTTCTGGTTCAATTGTTGCTCTTGTTCTTGCTGATGTTATTGTTGCGTGACACAAATCGAACGACATTTTGTAAGTGTCTTTGGCATCATATTGAATTGCCATGTTAAATATTTCATGGACACTTCTAAATTTTTGCAGACATACTAGCACACCCGTATATATATATATTGGACCCAAACCAATGCAGTACCGCCCAACCCATGGTATATGTTACAATTAAATTACGCTTACAGTAAATGTTTCGGCAACATGTTGCTTGACAGCGAAGAGAATCTGGTGACTGCGGCTGCGCCAGAGCCATGAGATTTGCATATTACACTCATTTTGTGCTGTGCGTCCATCGGCCCAATGGCAACACTGAGGATAGGTTAGTTTTGTTCATGTTCTGTGTGCTTCAGTTGTTAAGCGCGCCTCCAGCCACACACAACGCTGTTGTGCGCAATACGCATTACGAATACGTTACATCTGCGGTGACTCACTGTGACTTCGAATAACGTGGCGACACGAGTAGCATACACGACTAGCGTCTGGTGTTCGTTTTAACCGTTACACTAACCGAGTGCGCTTCAAAATTTGCCTAAACGTAACGTACGCTTTACGTTAAAGCTGTGACGTAAACAAAAAACAAAAGCGAAAATAAATCAAGAAAAGAAATCAACAGCATTACGTGAAACGTGCAGCGTGTAACGTAATACGTTGTGGCAACAGCGCGTCCCGAATGCGTTATTTGGCGCATGAAATGGCGGCACGCAATTCGCGCTACATTGAATCTAAACGCATCGCCCACAAATTGCTCTAGTCCGCAAAAGGTAGCCGCAATAATGTCGAATTACACCACACCGAGATACCTTTAACGTAAATGAGTTTCGGATGAACAAATTTACTGAGTCTGAGTGCAATTAAGTGTTTAAGTAAAACGTGACCAGACCGAAATTATAGCCACTGGCCAAAAAGTAAACGGTACCCCCACCCCCTCCTACCATAACCACACCTCCACCATCTGCCCAAAACCACAGCAGCGTAGTGCGTAATGAAGAAATTGCTGAAGTTTGGCTGTCTGCCTTTCCCTCTTCCCTTTCACATTTCTCCATTTCCTTGCATGTCCTGCGGCCGTCATGGTGATTGAAAACTCAACCGCATTGCGGACTTATCATCATTTCAAATGAATGTGCGCCTGTCTGCGTCTCCATCTTTGTGTTTGTCTTCGATAAGACTTAAGACTTAGGACTCAAAATCTAATCCCTTTCGCTGGTTACGCGCCGCGCTCACTCACCTCGTTCCTACCCTGAGTCCTGAGTCCTGTGTGTGTATGTGTGCATCGTGTGGCACTGGCTGTGGCTCATAATACTTATAAATCGAGTAAGGCGGTGGGCAAAACAATATGGCGTTGACTCATTTAAGTCATTGTTGGCAGTGTCTTTGTCTCGAGTTTTGCGATTGCCATCATTTATTTTAAATACTTTTTCTATTGTCGTCTTTGGTTGCAGTTATAATTTAATAGCGTCACAAATTGCGCATGAAATGTTGTTGGAATACTTTATGGCGATGCTTGTGATCATGGGATTAACCACAACATTCGATAAGCACACAAGCAGCTTCACAAGCCACTTGCAACATTTTGGTAAGTACCCTCTCTCTCTCTTTCATTTCGACCACAAACTCCATAAACTTCGATTAAGAAAATTAAAGTTTTTCAATTGAAAACTCTCGATAAAATATAATTAATGTAATTAAATTTATCAAAGGTTAATTGGATTTCGCTTCGATAAAAAAACATCAAAGTTAAATGGATTAAGCAATGAATGAAATTAATGAAATAATATAATTATCTATAATTATCTCTTACAAGCTAATTTATATTAAGAAAAAACTTTTGCCTTTAATATTGTATGAAATATTAAACCGACGCCAAGTTTGCCAACTCGATCTTTTTAGTAATATGTCATCCAAAAAGTTGTGGCATTTAGTTTTTTAATAACATGCACTTATCAAGCTTGTAAAAGTAATTAATAGCCGAAACATTTTCAATTTTTAAAGAAAAGTTTAACACTTGTTTTTGAGTACAGAATGGGAAACAGTTTTAATTTGACAACAAGTAATTTTTAATCATGTTTTATTGTATAAAATAAACAGTTCAGCAAATTGATCGTTTAAATAGTTTGTCCATCAGACTAATGTGGTCTTGATTGTAATTTTGATATTTATTGTTGACAACGAACTACCTAATCAATCAATAAATAAAACATTTATATGGCTTTAAATTGAGTGTCCATTGTATACGAAAGGAAAGCGTATATGCATTTAATTTATACAGAACTAACACAGTTCACTTAAGACATCCATCATGAAGCTTAAGCGGATCTTCTTCAATTGGAACCAATTAAAAATATTCAATTTCCGCAACAAACTCAGCTTCCGCTTCTGATTCTTGTAAGCCTGCAGATAATTTTATATTCTCGCACACAACGTTTAAACAAGGTGAATATTTACCTTCACTGAATGTCCGACAATAAACACGAAGTAATTTCAAAATAAATAGTTATGACTTGCAACCAACTATTGTGAATAGAGATGTGCATATGAAAAGAAAAAGTGGGATGCTCATGTGTATGTTTATTCACCTGCCCGTTTTGTATTATTTCTGGTAAGGCAAATGCAATTTCTCATTTATTATTTATGGCACCTGGCCTCAGTTTTAGTGTTCATATGGGGCATGCGGCATGGGTCGTGTGTGAGTGTGTTTTGCGAGCTTGTTGCTGTGGCTGAACTCAACAATTTGAAAACCGACAAAAAAAACGACACTGGTTACGTTTTTACCGGCGTTGCTCACTTTCTATGTAAATACCAAAGTTTTATTAAAAAATATTCTTGTTTTTTATATATATATATTTTATGCGTGTGTGTTGTTGCGCTGCGTTGTGTGAACATTTGTATGTTTTTATACGTGCACAACAAAAAGCAATTTCATTTGTAAAATGTTTGCGGACTATTGTAGCTGCGGGCAGATCGTATTTGTATGTAAGTGTCGTAGCAACAGTTTCAATTAAGTGTTTAACGTTATTTTATTGCTCGATATTTGATAGCCTCCGCATGGGTTAATGGCTGGCCCTATAAATCAATATTTAAGCATATATTAGTTAACATTTGTTTGTTTGTGTATTTGTTTAGGCACTCGTGGATTATTGGCGCATTAGTTGGCTAATACACAATGTTGATAAAGCGGCTACAGCGCTCGCACATAAATCACTTGCCTCAAGTGCGGGCCCCTGACCCAATGATGGATCATAATACGAATGGGTGTTAGCTTCTAGCTCTCCATATGTGTATGTGAAGAGTGTCTGCCAATAATATGGCAAACTTTGGCATAAATTAAGCACAAATACTCGTTAATCAAATGAATGTTGATGCACAATAGTCATAGACTCGTATGGTTTAGTATGTGGATTTGTATGTGTATGTGTATGTTGTGTGGGCACTCAGCTCCAGGAACTCATTCGTTGTTCGTCCATACATATCCATTTGCCGAGTGGCCGTCTTTTGCAACATGAGGTCAAGTATTTCCATCCTGATTTCGTCCATCCACGTCAATGTTGATGTTGAATATAAATGCACTATGAATATGTTTAGATTGACATTTAGATACAGTTATTTAACACCCGATTTCGTATGTGCGGGAGTGTGTATTTGTGTGCGTGTTTGAGTACACATGCTTGAGCGTGTCTGTGGCCAAAACTCTTGAAGTTGCTAACCACTTGACAGGCGTTTATTGACTCTGACCCTGTTCGAAAATCGTTCATTGATTTTTCTCCACTCTGTTACAGCACTGGCAACGGAGCTATCCAACCTCATACCGGAGGACAACGATCCACAGTTCGATAACAGCACCGAGCGTGATATAATCGCTGCCCTTGGCACCACAGCCCGCATGCATTGTCGCGTCCGGAATCTGGGGGATCGTGCGGTTTCCTGGATAAGACAGCGTGACTTGCACATACTCACAATTGGCATTATGACCTACACCAATGATCAACGCTTTCTGGCCCGCCACATTGATAACTCGGATGAGTGGGTGCTCAAGGTCGTTTCGGTGCAGCCGCGTGATGCTGGCGTCTATGAGTGCCAGGTCTCCACGGAACCCAAAATAAGCCTCGCCTACAAACTGGTGGTTGTGAGTAAGTATCGTCAGCGAAAATTGATTTCAAAAACTGGAAATGAAATAACCGCTTTGTGGACTATGCAAATATTTGCATTAATCGAAATTTCTATCAATCTATATAATCCCTCGAAGAATTGAAATGCATTTATTCATTAAGGGTGACATGGCCTTTAAGTTTAAAATTGCAACTTAATAAAATACTAAGGTTAGATATTATTTACTTAACGTGTTTAATAACTTAAAGTGGCTTTGAAGGGAAAGTAATGTTATATCATTTATATATATATTTTTATTTATTTAAATAAACTGGCCAACAAACAATATTAAAGAAGTTTGGAGGCATTCGATTTGACCAACAAAATTATAGTTTTGTTACATTTCACGTAAAAACATTTAATTTAAATTTGCAAAAATCCAAAATTTAAATACATACTTTATTTCCCATATGCGAATATTTTTTATTCACATACTGTATAATAATTACCTACTTATTTTTAAAATATGCATATGTTAATGCCTTTGTTTATAAGATTTGTCAAGACATATTTCTTTGCGTAGACACTTTTGCATCAGTGCAGTTTATTTAAATTCTATTATTTTTATACCCTTAACCCATTGAAAATGGGTAAAAGGGGTATAATGGACTTGTGCAAAAGTATGTAACAGGCAGAAGGAAGCATCTCCGACCCCATAAAGTATATATATATTCTTGATCAGCATCAGACAGCCGAGTCGATATAGCCATGTCCGTCTCTCCGTCCGTCCGTCCGTCCGCCTGTCCGTCCGTATGTATGAACGCGTCGATCTCACAGACTATAGGAGCTAGAGACTTCCAGATTTGGTGCATTGACTTACCCCACACTAATCCCTAGGCAGTACAAGTTTGTTTTAAATTTTCGATAACTCTGTCCCGTTTCCGATATACACATGTAATCGATAACAACAAAATCTTCAATTTGGAAAAATGCTGCAGTTTGAAAGATTAGATTAAATAAAGACAATCTGTGCAAATCTTATTGAAATCGGTTGAGAAACGCTGGAGATATGAAGTATTAAAATTAAGAAATTACGCGTATACATACACACACTCACACATACCTGCAAGCACTGTCTGTATGCGTAAAAGTATAGGGTTCAGGGTATCGTCTAGTCGGGATTTCTCGACTAGCAGCCTTCTTACTTGTTTTATTTGTATTTTACAGAAAAGCATATAAATTTTAATTTACAACCCAAATGTTTTTAAAAAAATCTTCCACATAATTAAACACTCATTTTATGCTACGTATATAAAACAATTATGGAATAAGCAAAATTTGCTATATAAAACGGAAAAGAATGAAAACGAATGAGCGACTAAAATCATGTTATAAAATCATGAGATATATCTATATATAAAAAAAAACTTAATTGGGTACATTAGCCAAAGAAAACAGAAAAATGGTGGAAGAAATAACAGAGAAAATAGTGAGGTTTTGCTAGCATACCGACAATTGATAGAAGTACAAGAAAATAGAAGCAAATCAAGAGTCGTAAAACTAAGCTAGTTCATGTGGCAAAACTGGGTCAAAATACAATTAAAAAAACAAGAAAAAACAACATAAAATAGCAAAAAATAAAATGAATGCAGCTCGTTTATAACTTTATAATACTTGAGTTATTATTAACACAACTAAGGTTTTGATGAAAGTTGGAGCTTAGTTGGGATTTAGTTGCGATTTTTAAAATCTCATCAACTTGAAACTTATTTGGCAACATTACTAGTATTAAATACTTTGGATGTAAAAGAACAGAAACTTTTATATTTAAATTGGGATTTTGTGCAACAATTTCCAAACCACCAGACAGTTGAAGAGTGGTGCATGGGGTGTTCACGTTGGCATTAGTCAAACGAAGCGTGGAGCGACAGGTGTAAATGGAAATGGGAAAAGTAGAAAATAAAGAAAAAATAAAAGCTAATGAGTTTTGTCGAAACGAAAAGATATAAAATTGAAGTGAATTGCATGTTGCTTTTGACGTTACTTGGCATTGACAGAAAAACGCTTTGTGATCTTTTGACAGCATCCAAAGCGCAAATCCTGGCCAATCGTGAACTGTTCATCCAGAGCGGCAGTGACATCAATTTGACGTGCATCGCTCCCCAGGCGCCGGGACCTTACACGCACATGCTCTGGTACAAGGATACGGAGATGATGACCGATTCGACACGGGGTGGCATACGCGTCATCTCCGAACAACAAATGAAGACCAGCAATCTGGTTATATCGCGTGTCCTGCACACGGATTCGGGGAATTACACATGCTCCGCGGATAACTCAAGTGAGTGTTAGACCTGGTCCCCTACAACTGAATGAATTACACAATTCTAGACACGCCCACACACGCCTACGTTTTCTGTCTCTCTCTCTATATATCTATGTCTCTCTTTGCTCTGTACAACATTTCCAGACTCCGACAGTGTCTTTGTGCATATCATTAAGAGCGAACAGCACGCGGCCATGCAGCATGAGCTGGGAGTGAGATTGGAGCTTCCCAGCCTGTGGTTGTTCCTCGGCCTTTTCACGTTACTGCATATGGCACACCACCACCCCCTCCAGCTGCACGCACTGGCCTAAGCTGAGCCGCAACTTATGTTTGATGTCTGCTTTGCGTTCTCTCCATTTGTCTCACTGTATGTGTGTGTATCTTTGTGCGAGCGTAAGTTTTTGTTGTTGTTTGCTGTAGCATCTCTTTGGGGTCCCTGCAATTGATTTCTTTAAACACCTTTCAGCACCACTTCACAGTACTGGATACCTGCCACGCCCACATCCACATAGAAGAGGCAATTGAAGAGCAACTGTATATATGTAAATTGAATTAAGTTTGTGTTGTTTTAGGGCAGCTTTAAGTATTTTTATACGTAATTAATATATACATATAGCATAATTTAAAAGAATGTAATCGACAGACCGGACAATCGATTAATCGATCTGTCGCATAGTGAAACGATACTGCAAACATAAAATCGAAACAAAATATTGTACATAAATGTTTAATCACCATGAACATTACACACAAATATTATAATGTTGAATCATGTAAACTCGCCAAATACCCAAGATTAAGGTGAATACATGTAATATGTAATAGCTTCTATCTGTCATCTAGATTAATTATGATAAATGGTGCCAGAGTGTGCAAAATTAAAATTATAACAACAAAAAAAACTCAAAACGAATGATTAATGACAATACGAATATATGTAGATATTAAACAAAATCCAATTCCCACCCAGCCACAATCCCAAATACAATTTCAAGCAATTGCACAACATTTACGACTCTGATTTTCCGCCTCCCTCACACACACACACATACAAACATTATGACTGAGATTATGCGACTTAATTGCAGTTTATGTCGCAACGGGGTGCGCTGTTGCGGTAATTGAAAAACGATAAAGACAAGTCCTTGCACCTGATTGAGTCAATTTTAATGGCCGATATGCTATGGAACAGCCTCGAGCACAGATTTGTCAGCAATTTTTAACGGCTAAATGATTTTATTGAAACGATAAACTTTAAATTTATTTAATTTAAATATAAAATATTTGCATGCACTTTCTTTCATATTTTTAATGATTTAAATTTTCAACAGAATATATATTCACAAGTTGTTTGGCACATTAATAAAATGAAAGATATTTTTGGTTGAAATAAAAATTGCAAGTAAACGTCTTCAAAGAGCAGTTTTTATTTTTCAATATTATTATTATAGTTTAATATATTTATTGAGGAATTTTTATTAACTTTCGCTGTCCAAGGGAGACGATGGGCCATTATTGCGCCCCTTGAGAGAGTCCTATGCAAAGTACGCCCCAAGGATCAAAGGTATTTTTTCGAGTTTTAAAAT